>JASJET010000093.1:5102500-5702500 GCA_034092305.1 Diaprepes abbreviatus | reverse complement strand
AATTCGGTTTGTAGCAGTTAATGGAAGCTAAAAATTGGATTTGAAATAAGGATTTCTTATTGCTGGATATATTAATTTTAAAATTTCTCTCCTTCTTTCATTATGTGACAATAAGTACGTCATGCTGAGTTAAACCCAGTATTTTGAAAACCATCAAACCTTCTATAATTTCGTAAAATTAATAATATATTTAGAAAGTAAATTTCTCGTTATTGACAAGATACTATGAGAAAGTTATAATAATAATAAACAAGAGAAGAAAATTACAATAGTAGGTAATACAAAAAGAGAAAAAAGTAGGCCAAACATTAGCTGAATACAAAAAAGAATGGTAAGTTTTAATAGATATGGCATATAGGTAAAAGATATAAATAGGCTTTTAAGGATTTCTTTAGATGACCTTAGTAAGTATAATTTTTAAGAATCGTCAAAATCGGTGATGACAAGGTTACGACATCCCCCTTGTAAGATAAATTGGGATAGATCCTCGTATTTTTAGCCTCAGGAGTTTGAGCTAGCGTTTTGTGCAGACATTTTAGAAACATTCTGTATATTCAGGTTATATGCCCTGGTCCTGTTCTAGGTTTTATGGTTGATTGTTTTGGTGTAGAATTCAAATCTGCTTACCAACATACTCTATCACCTCTGGTTTTTGAACTAAGCCCAAATGTACAGGGTGAGTCAACGATTGGATGAAGTAGGTTTATGCCTTTTTGGTGAAATTTACAAAGAAACTATATTTATTGTTTGATACAGTTTATTTTTACGCAGATTTTAAAAATATTTAGGACTGTACAGGGTGAGCCAAAAAACTAGGACAGCATAAAGTTGTATTTTTTTTTAAATAGAACACCCTATATACGAATCGTATTTTCGATTTAGCTTATAATTTTAAATCTTTTTTATTAAGGGTTTACTATAACAAAACTTTATAGTTTCTGAGATAATTAAGTTTAAAGAAAAAAAGTCACATTTTCAAGCATCAATTCAATCCTAAATAACGTTTTCAATTTTGTGACAAATATATTCAAATTTGGAATTTAGCAAGGCCAAGGACAAGTTAACATAATTTTTACCTAATATTTACAATAAAAGCTACAGGGTGTTGAACACATCGGCTCAAATTTGAACAAGTTTAAATGAATAAATATCTTTTTTTTTAAATGGTACACCCTGTATATTTTCATGTTATTTAATAGAGTAATAAAAACCCTAAAAGTTTTGTTCAATATATCCTATACCTATTTATAATAGTTTTTGAGATATTTCAGTTTTTCTTATTTTCCATACTTTTTTACAGAAATAGTCTTCATTATCATAGTAGCCATGGCAAAAACAATGTAAAAGAACATTTTTCTGTGTGTCAAATTTATAACCGCAATCGCTTCTTTTGGTTTTTATGTAGTGTAGTTTGGTTTACAAAAAAATTGCCTTCTTGCTCAAATAATTTACAAAATGAAGTATCCTGATCGACGCCAGCCTAATACCCATACTTTTCAAAACTTAATGCAAAGATTTGATTCTTCTGGTACTGTTGATTATCCAAAACGTAAAGTGGTCAACAAACCAGTAACTAATGAAGAAAAAGAACTACAAGTATTGTTAAATGTTCAGGAAAATCCTTATATTGGTAGCCGTCAGTTAGCAGCATTATGTGAAACATCACAATCCACCGCTAATCGTACTACCAAGAAATATAGGTATCATCCATATCACATGGAATTACACCAAGAATTGCATGGACAGAATTTTGAAAGTCGTGTAAACTCTTGTCGTACAATAAATGCGGAGATTCAATTAAATCCAAATTTATTATGCAAGGTAATGTTTAGTGATGAAGCTACTTTTAGAAGTAACGGTGCCGTAAATAGACGCAACATGCATTATTATTCCACAGAAAACCCATTTTGGATTAGAGAGGTGCAACATCAAAACCACTGGTCATTAAATGTTTGGTGTGGTATTCATCATAATCGAATTATTGGACACCACTTTTTTAATGAACCACTAAATGGCCATAATTACCTGAACTTTCTACAAGAAGAACTACCCCAACTGCTTCAAGGTCTCAATAGGGATGAGCTCGACAGTATGTGGTTCCAGCACGATGGTGCGCCTCCGCATTACCATCGTGAAGTTCGTACGTTTTTGGACCAACGATATCCGCAAAAATGGGTTGGACGTGGGGGTTTCATTGAGTGGCCACCAAGGTCTTGCGACATCACCCCATTAGATTTCTTCCAATGGGGTTATATTAAAAATAAGGTGTATGTTAATCCACCAACAACAGTGGAAGATATACGAAACAGGATTAGGGATACCTGTAGAACAATAACGCCACTAATTTTGTCCAGGGTCCGAGAAAATCTGCAAAAAAGACTAAATTTGTGCACTGCACAAGAGAGTCGTTTATTCGAACACTTATTAAAAAGAAATAATTAATCTCAGTATTTAATAGGTAATTTTTTTGTTTCAATTTATTATATAAGTAAATATGTATTTGCCTTGTCGTTATTGTTGTGTTAATTTTTTCACATTATGTTTAATTAAACTATTGCCGTTGTAATATAACGAATAATGTATTTCATCATATTTAACCACATTCTGTTTGTTTCTGTAGTTTCTTTTTATTATTTTACATGGCTACTATGATAATGAAGACTATTTCTGTAAAAAAGTATGGAAAATAAGGGAAACTGAAATATCTCAAAAACTATTATAAATAGGTATAGGATATATTGAACAAAACTTTTAGGGTTTTTATTACTATATTAAATAACACGAAAATATACAGGGTGTACCATTTAAAAAAAAAGATATTTATTCATTTAAATTTGTTCAAATTTGAGCCGATGTGTTCAACACCCTGTAGCTTTTATTGCAAATATTAGATAAAAATTATGTTAACTTGTCCTTGGCCTTGCTAAATTCCAAATTTGAATATATTTGTCACATAATTGAAAACGTTATTTAGGATTGAATTGATGCTTGAAAATGTGACTTTTTTTCTTTAATTTTATTTATCTCAGAAACTATAAAGTTTTGTTATAGTAAACCCTTAATAAAAATGATTTAAAATTATAAGCTAAATCGAAAATACGATTCGTATATAGGGTGTTCTATTTAAAAAAATACAACTTTATGCTGTCCTAGTTTTTTGGTTCACCCTGTAGAGTCCTAAATATTTTTAAAATCTGCGTAAAAATAAACTGTATCAAACAATAAATATAGTTTCTTTGTTAATTTCACCGAAAAGGCACAAACCTACTTCATCCAATCGTTGACTCAACCTGTACCAACAAAACGCAGTTTTGTCACTTTTAATTTAAAATATCTGAAAATTCGAACGTAACAGCCAATTTTTGTAAACAGATTTGGCGAACGCCCCAAATTATGTAGAGAATTACTATTGTCATCAAAAGAGAATTTTGGTCCTCTAAATTTGTAGGTCTGCATAATTTAAGACTAAATAATGCAACTAAAATTCCTTTTCTTGAAACAAATTATCTAATTTTAAAGAAATGAAAAAAATTTAATTTATACCTATCGAGCAAAAACTCATTACATAAACTTCCTATATTGCCCTAAAATCTGTTCTAGCCATGATGCCGTATTATGTCACCCGCTTTACGTCTCTCCCACTCTAGTTTGCAATTTACGTCCATCAATCGAGACCAATCTCGGTGAGTGGATTACTGCAAAATGAAATTTACATAAAGTCGAACGCGTTTAAACATGAGGAGCAAACATCGATAGTTAAAAATGTAAAACGTCAAGATTTTAATATTTGACATATTTTGATCTGTAATGTTCAAATTGATGATAATCTATAAAAATTATAATAACTTTGTTTTTAATTTTTATTATTTTATTCTTTATTTATATAAAATGTTGGTAAATTATATTAAAAATTAAGTTATTTTGTAAAAACTCAAAATTACAGTAAGATATAAAGAAAACTATCTTACTTACTTACTTACTTACTTACTCCGTGGCGTTACAACCCCGTGTGGGTTTTAGCCGACTTGACAATATGCCTCCATTCGTTTCTGTCCTTTGCTAGCTCCATCCAGTTCTCTACATCCATAGCTTTAAGGTCTCCTGCTATATTATCCCGCCACCGGAGCCGGGGTCGTCCAAGTGGTCTTTTTCCAGTTGGGGTTTCTTCCCACACCAGTCTCACTATTCTTTCGTTAGAGTGTCTTATGAGGTGGCCCGTCCACTGGAGTCTTCTAGACTTTATTTCTTTTACTATGTTGGCGTCTGTGTATAACTCTTCTAACTCTTTGTTTGTTCTTATTCTATATTGTCCCGTTGCCCCATCTAGTAACGGACCAAAGATTTTACTTAGGATTTTTCTCTCCCAAACTCGCAGTAGCTATTCGTTTGCCTTTGTTATTGTCTAAGTTTCGCTGCCGTACATCACTACTGGTCTTATAGCTGTTTTATATAGATTTATCTTTGTTCGTCTTGTTAGTTGTTTCGATTTTATCAGGTCTCGAAGGGCGTAGCTACATCTGTTCCCAGCTTGGATCCTATTGTTTATTTCTTGTGATCCGTTATTATCTTCAGTTATTGTTGTTCCAAGATACTTAAATTCTCTGACGCGCTCAAAGTTGTAGTCGTCGATGGTGATGTTCTGTCCAATTCTGTCTCTGTTTCGAATATTGCGGCTCGTGTACATATATTTAGTTTTGTTTTCATTTATTTGTAGCCCCATCTTCTCTGCTTCCTTCTCGAACCTGATAAAAGAAAACTATCTGCCGTGTTTAAATCGTTGTTTATATGTATTCTCCTTTCAAGCAGAGAAAAAGAAAAAATATATGTACAACTTTCGTCTTCTCTAGATACGCGTAATAAATATTAGGCATTTTAGAACCTGTCAACTTTCACATCGCTGACACATTGATTCTTTACTTGGATATTAATTTACTGAATTTGGATTTATTGGTGAAATTAATTGTGAAATAATTCGAAATATGGAATATACGTTTGTTGAGTATCCAGATATGCATCTGATGTATGGTCTTGCATCATGCAATGCCTTGGAAACTAGAAGGTTATATCACGACAGATATCTTAATCATACTCTTCCAGATCAGAAAATATTTCAACGAGTTGACTAACCCCTAAGGAAGAATGTTAGGCGACTCCATTTAATAAGGTAATATTATTAAATTTCTCCATAATTTTAGGGAATTTTTGGAAAAGAAGCACTGATGCTGATCGGGGAAAAACAGTACGTACGCAATTAAAGGAAAATATTTTAAATGTTGTAGAAGACACTCCTTCCACGGGTACTCAAAAATTATCACCGTAGCTTAATACGTCGGAAACAATAGAATATGAAGTTCTTCAAGAGCAGTTGTTATATTCATATCATTTGTAAAAAGTGCTTGAACTGATTCCTGAAGATTTTCCCCGTAGAATGCAGTTTGCAAATTGGCTATTGGATCAGCAACGAAACAATGTAAACTTCATTAGCACTCTTCTCTTCACGAATGACGCAGGATTTACCAAAAATAGTGTCATAAATTTGCACAACTCACAAGTATGCTGATGAAAGTCCTCATGCAAGTATTGTTTCACATCATCAACATCAGTTCCAATTAATTAATTTCTGGGCAGGAATCATTGGCAATTTTTTGATTGGACCATTCGTATTGCCGGCACGACTGAATGAAGAACTTTATTTGGAGTTCCTCCAAGCTTTTTATGATTTAGTAGATCACTTACCACTTGAAACCCGCTGAAACATGTACTACATTCACGATGGGCAACACCTCATTTCAGCATTGCTATACGGGATCACCTGAATAACATCTCTCCAAACCGTTGGATAGATAGAGGAGGGCTTATTGCTTGGCCTCCTCGATCTCCCGACCTAACGCCGTTAGATTTTTACCTGTGAGAATACCTCAAAACCTTGGTGTATTCCACTCCGGTCGATAATAGGGAGAAACTTCTACAGATAATCACGTTTCATTGTGATCAAATAAGGAACAATGCTGAGTTAATGTGGCGAATACAGCAGTCCTCAATTCGTCGTCTCTGCGAGTATATCAAACTTCACGGAGCCCATGGTGACCTCTCTACGAAGTATTTAATTAAGCAGTTAGTTTAACTTATTATTGAAACTATGTGACATATATTCAACCCGGCAGAATTCAGGGGACTAACATTGTAATTTAAATGGCCTTACTTGGTATATATTATATTAAAAAAAAATCGAAATATACCTGGTGGTTCAATAATGATGTATAAAAAATTTGATTTCATTGCATCTCTTTGGGAGCCCATATCTCCGAAGAGGAGGCCTATATGAACAAAGTTTATGTGAAGTTGTAGTATTCTTTCACATGTTTCTTTTATATCCAGGAAATTTCCCACATTTAAATACGACAGATAAAGGACCCCGCACCAACCAAATGGAAATTGGATACCAGTCAAATTCATTGAAAATTCAGTATGTTGGAGGTCTAGATATCCTGACCAAAAGTTCCCATGGGCACAAAATCCAAAAGTTAATAGTTTTCGAGATACAGAGGGATGAGTTGCTCCCGCACCAACCAAATTGAAATTGGATCCAGGTCAAATTCGTTGAAAATTCAGTATGTTGTAGGTCTAGATGTTCTGATCAAAAGTTCCTATAGGCACAAAGTCCAAAAGTTAATAGTTTTCGAAATACAGATGGATGAGTTGCGCCCGATCCACATTTTACATAGGCAAGGCGTAAGGGTTAATTTTCTCTCTCTCTATCTATTTTTCTCGCTCTCTCCCTATCTTGTGAACTTGTTTGGCTAACGTAAGCGAATGTAAATGTACAATACATATTCTGTATATATATATATATATATATATATATATATATATATATATATATATATATACAGGGTGATTCAAAAATCGATCACGAAACTTAAGGGGGTGATTCTACTTGACAAAATAAGGGTAGAGCTTCATATAATTTTTTTTCAAAATGTCATTCGTTTTCGAGTTACAAGCCGTCCAAGTTCAAGTTTTTATTTTTTGTTTTTTGAATTACTCGCTTACAGGAAAACCGATTTGACTAATATTTGAAAGATAGGCTAAGTCTTCTGCGCTTCATCATTTTAGTAACAATTCACATTGATTGTTTGCCGCTAGAGGGCACTTTACCTACATTGAAAATTGTTTTTTGTCATAATTTTTTAGTGTTGACAGCTACAGTAGTTTTTGGCATAATTTCTGAAAGACTGATGCCAGGCCTTTAAAAAAGGTGCTCTTTATTTACATCGCTAAACCCAACGGTTTAGACGTAAATCACCCTTAAAAATTAAGTGGTAAATTTACTTTTCTCATTTCATTACCACCAGCTACCAGGTAAATAGCTATCAAAGTATACTAGAGCTGTCAGTTTAACATCAAATAAATTCGCTTTTTAAACTATTTAATTTATAATCTTAAAATAACTAATAATGGCTAATCACCAATATTCAAATATCGAATATTGTGATATCCATTTTTGTTATGGAAAAGCAAATGGTAATGCAGAGTTGGCAAGAAGATATTATATGGAGAGTTATCCGGAAAGAAATATCCCTCATGCTCAAACATTTTCCAGTGTGCACAGGAGGCTTGCGGAATGTGGTTCCTTTAAAAGTTATAATGGAAATAGGGGAAGACCTAGAACTGCTAGAAACGTGCAACAAGAAGAAAGAGTGCTTGAAATTATTGAAGATAATCCAGGTATTAGTACTAGAAAAATTGGGAATGAAGTGCGGCTCTGTCAGGCTAGTTCATGGAGGATACTAAGAGAAGAACAACTCTACCCGTTTCATTCAAAAAAGGTGCAGGCTCTTTATGACGATGATCGGCCGAGACGGTTGGAAATGTGCAATCAGATCCTAGCTAAGTATGAACACGATAATCGATTAATTGGCGTCATATTATTCACTGACGAAGCTGGTTTCACTCGTGATGGCATAACAAATCTACACAACATCCACACATATGCTTACGAGAACCCAAACAATGTGGTAGAAACGAAACATCAGCGTAGATTTTCACTAAATGTGTGGACAGGGATAATAGGAGATTACCTTATTGGTCCTCATTTCTTTGATGGCCCATTAACTGGTGACGTATACTTAGATTTTATCCAAAATCGTCTCCCATTGTATCTGGAAGATGTGCCATTGGAAGTAAGGGCCAACATGTGGATCCTCCAAGACGGAGCTCCGCCCCACTTTAGTATACGTGTCCGACAGTATTTGAATGCAACGTATCCTGAGCGATGGATAGGACGAAGTGGACCATTGGCATGGCGAGGTCACCAGACCTTAATCCTATGGATTTTTTCTTTTGGGGTCATTTGAAACAATTGGTGTACGATATTCCAGTAATCAACGTCGAGGATCTTCGCTTCAGGATAATCGAAAAGTGCCAAATTATTAAAGAAACACCAGAAATTTTTCATCGAGTTAGGCGACATTTTTTGAAGAGTGTTAGGAAATGTATTGAAGAAAATGGGGGACATTTTGAGAATCTTTTTTAGTTTGTTTAGTACTGTTTCATTAATTTTTATCAATTAAATGTATATCGCAATAATCCATAATATGAATATTTACTGATTAGCCATTATTAGTTATTTTAAGATTATAAATTAAATAGTTTAAAAAGCGAATTTATTTGATGTTAAACTGACAGCTCTAGTATACTTTGATAGCTATTTACCTGGTAGCTGGTGGTAATTAAGTGAGAAAAGTAAGTTTACCACTTAATTTTTAAGGGTGATTTACGTCTAAACCGTTGGGTTTAGCGATGTAAATAAAGAGCACCTTTTTTAAAGGCCTGGCATCAGTCTTTCAGAAATTATGCCAAAAACTACTGTAGCTGTCAACACTAAAAAATTATGACAAAAAAACAATTTTCAATGTAGGTAAAGTGCCCTCTAGCGGCAAACAATCAATGTGAATTGTTACTAAAATGATGAAGCGCAGAAGACTTAGCCTATCTTTCAAATATTAGTCAAATCGGTTTTCCTGTAAGCGAGTAATTCAAAAAACAAAAAATAAAAACTTGAACTTGGACGGCTTGTAACTCGAAAACGAATGACATTTTGAAAAAAAATTATATGAAGCTCTACCCTTATTTTGTCAAGTAGAATCACCCCCTTAAGTTTCGTGATCGATTTTTGAATCACCCTGTATATATATATATATATATATATATATATATATATATATATATATATATATATATATATATATATATATATATATATATATATATATATGTGAGTGGTTTGATTCTGGATTTCAACTCGTTCATTCAAAAAATCGTTTTCACGACGTTTCGCCAAAATCTCATTTGGCATTTTCAAGTGCGGTTCGTCTCGTTAATCGGTGAGAATCAGTTCTATATATATATATATATATATATATATATATATATATATATATATATATATATAATGTTTGTGTGTATATGCAGCGTAAAACATTGCAAACTATGTACCAAAATATTGAAATCGCGTAATCAAAAAAAATACTTCAGTCGATAGGTTTAGGATAATGAACGAGATGACCCTTAGATCAAGGTTCAATGTCAAACATTGTCAAGATGTCATTTTTTATGAGAAAACTTCTCCTTAAAAAGTAGATTTAAAAGATAAAAACGTTTTTTTCTGAGATATTTTTCGATTTTCGTAATATTTGAATATTATATGACCTTAAGGTCAATGGTCAAGGTGAGGCTTGTAGTTTGAATGATTTTTTGAATGCTAAAATCCATTTTTGACCTCTTTTTTTTGGTAGTTTTCTTATTCATGCATTGCCTATGTAAATGGTGGATCGGGAGCAACTTATCGCTCTATATCTCGAAAACTGCTAACTTTTTGACTTTATGCCCATAGGAACTTTTGATCAGGACATCTAGACCTACACCATATTGAATTTTCAACGAATTTGACCGAGATCCAATTTCCATTTGGTTGGTGCGGGGTTCTTTCTGTATTTCTTACTAAAATTTTGTTTTTTTTTTTAAATTTCGCACTACACCGGTTATTGTATTGAAGTCGTTTGACTAGCGATATTTTTCAGTTTGACATCGAAGTCGGCAGGATTTAATATTCTACCGACATACTTTGGAATTTTTATTTTATGTAGCATTTGTTTCCAGCGAATGTCCGTCTCGTTATTACCATATAAAGCTAGCCCTAGACTTGGAACTAGAGCTTTCTATGGTCACAGACAAATTCATCTGGTCTGAAGCCGAGTAAACTCACTGGTTATTTTAGATCTACTATGATAAAACCAGTAAAGTATAAGACAGATTTCTGAGAACTGTGTATTGCCGTGTATGACGAAGTGCCTCAACATGTATGTCCAGTTTTAAAGTTTATACAGCTAATAGAAACATAACTAATTTCTGTAACTGCAACAAAATAAATAACTTTCTATTTGATCAAACCGAAACAAAAGTAACATAGCCATGGTATATAAACATTTTCCGATTACCGGTCTGTTTGCAAAGAGCATTAGTTCGCATGGCTGCAGCTCAGATTAAACAGTTTCTGCAAATATAGGTGTGGGTAAAATTTCGCCAATGTGTTTTTAATGGATTTCGGAACAATCGGTAACGTGATGTTATTTGCGTTTTTTTTTCTAGAACAAATATTAAGGTAATATTTTTCTATTACATTCAAATCTATAGATACTTTTGGTGACTCATTATAAATTATAGCGACAAAAGATATAACCTTCTTAACCCAGGAGTAAATCAGCTCAATTGCGCAGACTTTATAATAACGTCAAAATTGTACATATGGAAAATAATTCCAATTTATTAAATAACTTGAAAGACTCGAGAATATCTTAAAAATAACCGGAATATTTTTTTCTAATAAACAAAATAATTCTTCAGTTCTATTCTTCTTCTTAAAGTGCCATATCAGGTCTCTCTGACGTTGGCAATTACATTGGCAAGTCTTTCAGGGTGATGTGCCAGCTGGAACAGTTCCCCCGCGCTACGTATACCTGTCCATTCACGAATATTTCTCAACCAGGAAGCCTGTCTCCTTCCTACTCCTCTACGTCCCTCTACTTTACCCATCTACACTTCACAGTGCTTAATAGTAAACCGGTTGTGTCGGCCCTGTTGAGTACCATTTCGTTGGTCTGACTAGCTGTCCAAGGTATTCTCAACATTCGCCGGTGTAACCACATTTCGAGAGCCTCCAACCGATTAGTCGTGGCAGCCTTAATTGTCCAGATCTCTGCCCCATATAGTAACACCGGCCAGACGTATGATCTAATCATTCTCTGTCGTAGTTTTAGGTTGAGGTTATGATTGCAGAAAAGTGGTTTCATTTTTTGAAAAGTTGTTCTAGCAGTCTCTATTCTACACCTTATCTTTTTATCTGGGTTTAGATTTTCGGTGATATAACATCCAAGATATTTAAAATGGGTCACCCTGTCTATACTTTTTCCTTCTATTCAGTTCTATTATTAAGTGATTTATACTTACTTAAAATCACCATTTTGGGTTTAATCATACTTGGTAATTTATTGTAAATTTTGTTTGATGGTAGCTACTATCATAACAGTTTTGTTTCAAAGAATTTCTGGTGCTTTAAGCCATATAATTTTTCTATATATTTTTGCTATATTATAATTTAATTAATTTAAGATTTGAATTATAGTGAAATTGTAACCTTTAATTGTGGTTGTTTTTGTTAGAGGGCATAGGTTGCGTTTGGCAAGTGGATCTAGCCATGCCTTATTTTATTATACATTTGGTTACCCAGGCTTATTTATTTATTTACACTACCCTACAGTCCCTATTATTAGGCAGGAAATGTTACATAAATCCTAAAATTATATACATAATACAGACACGACAATAAGTATAACATAGTCTATGCCACTTTGATTAAAATAATTCACAAAGACCAGTCACAAGAAGACTTGACAAAAAGAATGCTGACTGTATTTAAATAAAATTATAATTTTGCCGCAAAACGGGAATTTCCATAATAAAAATCCTGAAACATGAATATTTTTCTTTATGTTTAGGGAATTTAATTTTTATTTAGTAATCGAAATGTGATTAAATCACTCTCAAGTCACGTGACAACCAAAGTGCATAACGTCACTTGCTGGTAAACATCATCGCTGTCAAGGGCTACGTTACTTTATTTTATAATGATTTCCGTGCAATTTCTTCGAAATTTGCTTAATATTTCCTTTGAAAATGATTTAAGAAATTTTCTTGTAATGAAATGTGGATTTATTAAGGCAAATTTGCAGAGAATTGATTATTTTACGGTGGCCAATTTCTTCTCAACAAATAGCAACTTCCGCTCTGCTGAATACATAATAGTAATCATAGGTATTTATAACCTTCAACTAAAACAAAACATTGGTATCCAACTTTGATTACTTTATTTCTAACCTCAAAATTCTAATTATCTTTTTTGAAAACTTGGAAAATAATCATTTTTAATATAAAAAATAAACAAATATTATCGAAACTAACATAGAAATGATCTTCACAAAAATACATTGTTGACTATGTAGACACAAGTGCTGGATCTCTGTGGGCTAACTGACACAACATTTTTCTAATATTTTTCGAAAATGGAACGTGAATAAATAACTTTCCAGGCGTTTTAACTGAGAACTCATCTTTTGTTACAAAAATTATGAAAAAATTTTATCTCTTTGTCAGTTTGGCTTCATGTGTCGTCACAGCGGTCAAAAAAAAAAGTACTGACTTTTTAGAGCGAAAATTAAAACGAAAAATAAAATATATGATTTTTAAATTATTAGTTTTATTAAAAAAATAATATTAAATATTTTGAGCTTAATTAGGTACGTACGCATGGTTTTAAACATTTTCCCAAAAATATTCAACATCCATATTTTGGTTTCAAAATAAAACACTGCGTAAATATCTAAAATAATTTATTTTAATAAAAAACAATAAAAATATTAGTTTTGGCTGGAAGATTTTAATAGTAATCATGAGAGCTAAAACGCACAATAATGTATGAATATTTTAAAAATAGTGTTAATAGAACTGTGCGGACAAAAACTATTAGGTGATATGTATTCTAGGTATATTTACTGTCAGTAACGAATTTAGTCCAAGTATTTAAAAATAATTTATCGATTAAATGTGTAAAATTAGCGGTTTTTAATTATCATATTTGCTTTTCTATTTTTCTTATCGCAATTCAATATTGTATTAACTTAATGTCTACATTCTTTCAACCTATTTTAATGAACTAATTTTCAACATGTCTGGATTTGTAACAGCTCTCTTTTTAAAACTATATAATCTTTTCATAAATGTCTATAACGTAAGATATTACTCCACTAAGGCCTATAGAAATTACATTTTTGTATTTGATTGGTGTCATTTAATGATGGCAATTTTTTTCATGTAAATTGTCAACCTCAATTAAGCATTGTCTGATGATAACGTTAACAAGATAAAGACCTGCACCCGAATAAGACCTCTATATAAAAATGGACCTCTACCTAATTAAGACCTGAATTAACCTGAATGCAACATCTACTATATTTTATTCTGTGTTATCTACAATATAAAGAAAGAAAAAAATGTAACATTCTGTTGTATGTACTTGTTTAAAAGGTTTTTAATTATTTATTTATTTATAAATAAGCGATTATAAAAATTCAATATATAGAAAATTACCTTCATTTTATTTTCAAAATGATGTATTTTCTTACAAGCGATATAAAAATGTTTTAATGTTTTATGCATTTGTTGTATTTATTTGTGTAAATAAACTTATTTTAATACGACAAGAATAAAAACATCCAAAAATCAATAATAATCATCTAAAAATAAATTATAATATCCCTCCTCACCTAGCGCCTTCACCATAAGCAATAGTTTTTATCACCACCGTTGGAGATGACACTATCGAATTACCGCCAGAGTTGTTTTCATCAATTACCACGTAAATAACATTTCTAATTTTTCGTGTTTTGTGGTGTTACTAATCAGTTATACCAGTAAATCTAAATTTTTGACCTTCCTTGATCCAACAGGATAATTCATTTTTATAATTTCGATATGATCCGGCACTAATGCTTATGATAGCGCCATTCCCGCCCGACAAATCCTATTGATTTTAATATGTAAGTAGATTATATTAGAATAGGAATAGAATTAAATAATGACACCCATTTATATACGCTTCATTTTGCAGATGACCAAGTGGTAGTGACCCAAGATAAAGAAGACCTCGAATTTATGATGAGGAAGCTATTTAAAGAATACGCAGAATGGGGATTAACCGTCAACTGCAGTAAAACTAAATATATGTGTACCGGTAGAGAAGAAACAGATCTGGAAGTGGATGACAATATCATAGTAAAATCTTGTTCTGATTATATCCACCTTGGAACAAAGATCAATCAAAGTGGACAAACTGAAGAAGAAATATTGGAGCGAATAACTAATGGGAAAAAAGTTATCGGATGCCTAAACTCACTATTATGGTCAACAAACATCTCCAAAGAAAGGAAACATCTTTTATACAATGCAATATTTAAAAACGTTGTATTGAATGGATGTGAAACATGGCAGATAAATAAAACTTTAGAACGTAAACTACTGGCTATTGAAATGGACTTTTGGCGAAGATCTGCCGGAAAGTCAAGGATCGAACGAATAACCAACGAGAGAATTAGAGAGATTATGGGCGTAAAGAAAACTATTCTCGATGAAATCGAACAACGTCAGCTGGTATGGTATGGACATGTGGAGAGAATGACGGACGAACGTCTACCAAAGCAAATCCTAAAATGGACACCAAATAAAAAAAAAAAAAAATATAAAGAGGAAGACCAAAAGTTACCTGGATTAAGGGCATTAACCGAGCCATGTCTGAAAGAAACTTACTTCCAGGGGATTGGGAAGACCGAAAACAATGGAGACTGGGAACCGGAAGACGTAGAACGCTATGAAACCGGATATATATATATATATATATATATATATATATATAAATTATATTATTAATTAAGAGGTTAGAATTCAGAAAAATAGATGCATCCCTTCCGTCGATAGCTCAGTTTTACTTGCCATACTGTGTGATCGTCCCCTAACGGTCTAGTTACATTAGGAGCGTAAATGTGGCCTTTCCCAGTCGACAACTCACTTTGATTTGCTATGTTGTATTCTTCTGATATCGTCGCCTGCTTCCCAAAGAGAGAGCTTAAATCAGCCCTTGATTGATTATTGTTAAGGTCGTAAATACAGAATTTTCTAATCTTTAAATTTTAAAGATTTTCTGAAATATGGAATATTAAAGTTTTCAAATATTTACTCTACAATTATTTCAGTGTCTGCATGACGCGACATTGAGCTGTGATATTGGTAGTTCATATTTAATGATGAATTTGGGAATTGAAAAGAGACTGTTATTTTCTTCTTATCTTTTATAAACTGCCCATAATTAACAATTTACAATATTTAATTGATAAACACTCATTAAAATAGGATGCTTATTTTATAACAATATTTTTCGACATGCACTGCATATGAATGAACGATGCCTTCTTCGATACACAACTAATTAAAATTAAACCGCGTTAAGATGTTTTGCAGAACTCGTTAATTACAATAATATGGATGTAACACGATACATAATTATTTACAACTAGCGACCCGCCCCGGCTTCGCACGGGTGCAATGCTGATACTAAATACACTACAGAAAAACTGTGACTATTTATTTTATTTTTACAACAATTATTACATCGGCCTCCGACGCGCTATTTATAGGCACGCTGCCGCCGCCCCGGTCGGCCCGTACCGCCGCAAGCGCTACTTCCCGCAATTTTAAATCTGTAATATCTTCGAAAATATTCATTTAAATCTTGTGCTGTAAAGGACCTATATTAAATCAACAATGTATTTAAGCTATTTAATTGGATAAGGATTAATGCTGTATTGGTTAAAATCGCTTCAAAATTTGCCATTATTTGTCGTAAAAAGTAAATGACAAAAAAATGTTATTGTGGGATATCCATGAGAGATAGACATATACCATCGCGGAGTTTTCTGTAGACCTTTTCAATGTGTACAAATAATTAGTACATTATTTTGATAAATCTCGTAGGGTTCAGCCTGCGTATGCAATGTAAGCGGAAAAAAATATGATAATTAACGACATCACATTAGAAACCTCAAAAATAACAGTATTTCTCCACTATTTAATGGATGTTATTATACATATAAACCTTCCTCTTGAATCACTCTATCTATTGAAAAAAACCGCATCAAAATCCGGTGCGTAGTTTTAAAGATTTAAGCATACAAAGGGACATAGGGACAGAGAAAGCGACTTTCTTTTATACTATGTAGTGATATAATATACATTGTAGCACAGAATTTGTAACCATTACCAAAATCATGGTAGTATTTTTTTTTTCGTGTATTAACTTTACTACAAAGGTGTGAATTGTGAGAAGTGCGACACACTGTACTTTATATTGTTCCATCTGCTTAAACATTCTACCAGGATCCCTATATTGTATAGGTGGCCGTTGAAATTCTCGCGAGAATTGTTGAATACGTAATTTCTCGCTCCCAGATGCTTTTACCAGGATTTACGGGTTCACTAAAATAGCTCGTAGAGACAAATACTTATTATTCACCAACGGAAGACGTCGGCGAATTCACTTTCGACCCTTTGAACCTCACGTAAATTATGTACAGTCCGGTAGAGCTTTATTCCTGAAAATGTTTTTAAAGAAGATTTCATATTAAAAAATAGGAAAAAATATGGCATAGTTTATTTTTAACAAAGTGCAATAAGTTTTACATATTTTATTTTTAACAAAGTGCAATAAGTTTTACATATTTTTCCTTTATTTTGTCATTTCTTGGGTTTAAGTTCTATGTTCAACTAAAAATGCAAAACAACTGACGTTTCGCCCTTTATTTAAAGCATTTTCAAAATTTTTTCTTCCTAAAAATATTTTTATATAATTAAAACATCTACATAAGAAACATATCTACAATTTCAAAAAACAAACAAGACACTTTAAAAACAGTATTTAAATTTTTAAAATTTTTAAAAATATTTAATTTTACCGGTACACACCTTGACATTTTGTTACTCTATTACTAAAATTCAAACTTTACATCGTCTACTGAGGATACATAGAATGCGAATGTGTTTTATTTTTTTTATATTTTTTATATTTTACAATGCACAAAAAACAAATAAGGTATACGTTTAGTTTTATGTTTAAGAGGATATTCAATTTTTGATTCTTATTTGACAGGATCGAATACTTAATATTTTTGTTCAAATTAGGCTTGTGTAAATGTGGCTTCGTTCTGTCGTTATCAGTGTTTTTATCTTTTTTAATTTCAATAATTTCCTTTATTTGTAATTTTTGGTAATTCATATCTTTGCTTTTTATTATGGTACTGTTATAATCAAAAGTATGTTTTTCGTCCTGCGTATGTTTGTTTAACGCTATTGAGGCATTTTTCGTATATTTATGGCCATTTAATCTGTTCTTCAGAAATTGGCTCGTCACGCCTATATATTTTTTGGGACAATTTGTGCAAGGGATCGAATATATTACATTTGATTTATTCATGAGAGTAGTCTACTTTTTAAATTTGTGAACAATGTATTTCATTTATTATGTGACTTGTGGCATACGATAATATCATGCTTTTTAAAATGTATTTTATTTTTTCTGACAGCTCACTAGTGTATACTTATATGTTCGTCTATCAATTATTTTGGTGATAGTTTTTTCGTTGAAATTATTATTTATTAGTGTTTTTTTACTTTTTGCAATATTTTTGGTAGGAATTCTGGAGACGTTAGGGATCTATTCATAGAGACCTCGAGTCCGGTACTCTCAGTATTTTTATCCGTGAAAAAATAACAAAATATATGAACCGTGCAACCCTTTTAACACACCCACTCAACACACAGTCGCACAACCTGACTATGACACCACGCTACGTCAGAGATTGGCTACTTGGCTATTAAGCTGGGTCACTTTCCTTTTCGAAATTATCTGGCTTAAAAGCCCAATAATAGTTCTCAGATTCCTACTGTTCTAAGTCCATACATATAGCATGTGAGTCCGTAGGTTTGAACCTGACTTCAGCTCACAAAGAAGATCCTATGTTGCACACCTCGTATTCCATGACAGGATCATGCGAAATACTTGCGAATAGTCTTCTATCGGATACTGAATTCGCCATTTAACACCAATTATATTTTGTCTAAAGCCAGAACGTCTTGGATGGCTCTCTGTTCGTTACTTCATAGTAACAGCAAATTGAAGCCAAAAAAAAAGTAACAACTGCTTAGCTGTTTATAAGATCCATTCTGTCTTTTGGTGCTCCAAAGTGGATTACCAAAGGCAGAACCAGGTTCAGACGAATATAAAGCTTCCGGAATAAAGTTCTTCGAATGATCTGCGGAGCCACATATTACGTCAGGAATATTATCATCCATACGGACCTCAGATGTGACACCTTTAACGCTTTCATCAGGGACACAATCACTAAATATATGGACCGAGCCGTGTCAATGCACCATTTATTCGGAACAGAAGCAAAATTCTCTGTCGCTGCTTAATTATACCACTTGCATTAGGGTAAAAAACGGAATGGGGAATTTTCAATAGGATTACCACTGTCGTGGCAATATTGAAGGAAATTGTAGTTTCAGCTTTCTCACTAGAAGAATTTAGAAAAAATAAACACGTGACTAGGGTATAAAGTTCTAGAGGTTATCCTGGATCGGCCTTTTCAGCTTCAAGAGAACCACTGAGCTGTTTACACCAGTGCAACGAAGGAATAATTGCTCTGTAACGACGGCTTAAGAAAAATTCACGATCCTTACCTGTCTTTATTAGTCAGTTAATGATCTAAGAGAGAAAATTCGATCAAGAAAAGAAGATTTGCGTAAAGTAAGGCCAGGACACCTCGTTTGCTAAGAAGTATCTCATTAGTGGCGCACTCTGGTATTAGTAGGACTCTCTGCTACAAGAGGAACCACAATTAGCATTCTTCTGTCAAATAAATTCCGCGTATTCAGGTCTGGATAGTCGATACCATCATACGCGTTCACGATTACTTTACCTCTAATAGTTTCTACACGTAGCATCGTAAAATAGTACGATACGAGGAAACGTGAAAAATAATGCGATAAATAGCATCTCATCAGCAAATCAACTCCATTCTAGATCGTATAGAAAGCCTGTACAACGTCTCCCGTGTTCAAATGTCATAAAACAAGTTGGAGCTTCCGAATTTGACTGATAGAAGTTATTTTAGTGAATCCCTCCTTGAAGTTTATTAGGTGAACTAAAACTGAAATCTTAGTCCAATTTCTACTAAATAAGTTCACAGATAATCCATTATTAGAAAGAATCATTCTCTGTTAAACTTTATTCCCTGGTTAACCGACGTATAAAAGTCCATATTGCAATTTTTTTTCTGAAAGAACAAAAGAATTATTTCTTATGAGAAAATGTCCAGTGTCCAAAATACTCTTTTCTTAAACAAGTAAAATGAGGCGGGCGGTAACTCAAGTGGTTTTGGTCGGACCTCCGCAACCCCTAAGGGGGACGCGGACTTGAAATATCATCAAGACGAAACTACCTTAATATCCTTAAGCACTTCAGTTAAAAATTTAGTACGGATTTTTAGTACAAAGATACCTGGTGGAGGTATTCCACGCAAGGAACGAGAAAAAAGAGATTTACTGACATCACACAGTAGTTCTTCGTTCCACTTGCATTTGACGGTTGGAGTAGATGCCGAATGTGACGATTCGGTATCCAAAACAGGGATTCGTATAGTTCTCGTTGTTTTCAACGACAAACAACAAGAAAATCGCGATTTTCACGGACAAAAGAACGTACGAATGCCACAGCAGCATGTTTTTATACGTAGTCGCAGTACGCATCTGTTAGTTAGCGTTAGTAACGACGTTTCTCTAAAACCATTGAAAATATCAGTTTGGATGAAGTATACAATTATCCTGCTTAAGCAGATATTTGCAAGTGCAATGGAGGTTGTATGCTTCATCATTCTTATTGGGTTATGCTGTATTTGTTTCAATTTCAATCGATTCTCCTATCAATATTTCCTTGAAATGTTCAATATAGGCGATTTGCTGACAATTGTCAAAATTAATTTTGTGTCCTGTTTCGAACTGACTTTGGAAAAGTGTTCCTGTTATCTGTTGATGCCTTGTAACTCTATTATAGTATGAAACTGGTGGAATACTGTGCTAGTGCAAATCACTATCACTCACGTAATTGGCTCCAAGAGGCTTAATTAAGTTTAAATTTTAAATTATTGATGAAATTCAAGGACCTGAATATTCGCATCATCATCATCATCATCATCACAGCCTGTAGCGTCCACTGCTGAACATAGGCCCCCCTCAATCGTTTCTATATTCCCGATCTTGTGCTGATTGAATCCAGTTTGTTGCGATTCTCTTGATATCATTAGTCCACCGTGATGGAGGTCTGCCCCTACTTGTAAATTCCTGGAACCTAGGACGCCACTCTATAATGCGTTTAGTCCATCTAGCGTCTCCCATTCTCACCACATGTCCGGCCCAGTTCCATTTCATATGTGTTATACTTTCTATAGCATCCTTGATTCCTATTCTAGTTCTAATAATTACATTTGGAACTTTATCTTTCGGTGTTATTCCCAACATCGACCTCTCCATGGCTCGCTGAGCCACTCTAATTTTTTTGCAGCTTTTCTTAGTGAGTGTTAAAGTTTCTGCACCGTACGTGAGCACAGGGAGCACACACTGTTCATAAACCTTTCTTTTCAAGCAAATCGGTATATGTATTGCTTTTAAATATGTCCTTTTTCAGCTTACCGAACGCCACCCATGCTAGTGTTATGCGTCTTTGAATTTCGCAGGTCTGGTTATATCGGTTTATTCTCAGTTCATGGCCCAAATATTTATAAGATGTTACATACTCGATTTCAGATTAGGGATATGTTGCTACTTGGAACTAAGTTTGTCATACATTGAGTTTTTGCACGGTTAATCTTTCGACCTACCACATCTTACGCTGCACTTAGTCTCCTTAGTAACTCTTGGGCTTCTTTAAGGTTGTCAGAAATTAGTACGATATCGTCAGCAAAGCGTAGGTGGTTTAATCGTTCACCATCTATATTGACTTCCATGTTCCTCCAACCTATTTTTTTAAACCTGTATTCTAGCAGCATTATAAATAGTTTTGGTGAGATGTTATCACCTTGTCATACGCCACGTTCCATTCTAAATGTAGATGTTATTTTGGAATGGACTTTCACACTTGCTGTTGCGCTATTATATATGTTCTTACTTAAAGCTGCATATCTGTGGTCGACTCTACAATCAGCTAGTGCAGCAAATATTTTATTTTGGTCCGCTGAATCGAACGCTTTCTCGTAGTCTACAAATATTAAGACCAGTGGTTTGTTGTACTACACTGTTTTTTCTATGAGCGTTTTCATAACTAGCAAGTGGTCGTTTGTACCATAACCGGATCTGAAACCTGCTTGTTCTGTAGGTTGGTAGAAATCTAATTTAGGAGTCAATCGTCTTGTTATTATTTTTATAAATTGTTTGTATATGTGGGAGAGGAGACTGATTGGACGGTAGTTTTTTAGGTCGGTGGGATCGCCTCTCTTATGCACTGTAATTATGGCATTGTTCCATGAGGTTGGGATTTGTCCGGTCTCTAAACATCTATTAAATAGGACTTTGAGAGCATTTATTAATTTTTCCCCTCCTGCTTTAATGTTCGCATGAATACACTAAATTATTTATTTTAAAAATTATAATTTTTCTATAAACTGAAAATTATCTGACTGCTCTCAGAAAAGATCCAAGTTTCAAAAAAAAAAAACAAGCGTCTGTGATTTTCCTCACTTTTCCAGAGAATAGATTCCATTTCTCAGATAATTAAAAATACGGTCCATGTTACCGACCTGTTTGTAATCGGGTTTATGTTGAGCCTTGAACCGTGAATCAACTTTGGGCTTTGGGCGAAATCTCGACAGAGTAAACCGCATTCGGACCGCCGGCGAGACCAATGGACACGCAGAGAAGCGCAACATTAGTACAACTTATCATTTGGTCTTAAGAGCCGGTCTTCAATCAATGTCCTCAAAGGGAAATTAGATTTAACGGAGAGAGCTTGTTCGGCAAAGGAAATTTGCTAATCAATATTGACAACAACAAATTTGGTTTAAACGGTGAATTACATGCCGTAATGTTCAAATTACTGGTCCGTTGTATTCATATGAAGATGGCAAATTTTTCTACCTGACATTAAAAATGAGCAAAAAAAATGTGGATATATAATCGGTGATTTGCCACATTAAAATACGTAATCCCGCCATCAGTAAAATATTTTTTAAACAAAACTTAGAGAACTAACTTTACATTAAAAAGTACTTCAATTGAAAGAGTGTAAATATAGGTTCTCGCCATTTTTTCCTTTAGCGGTGAGTGCTATCACTTTAAAATCTCTCTCTCTCTCTCTCTCTCTCTCTTTCTCTCTCTCTCTCTCTCTCTCTCTCTCTCTCTCTATATATATATATATATATATATATATATATATATATATATATATATATATATATATATATATATATATATATATGTTTATGCGGCATTCCTCCGTGTGAGATGCAATAACAGTGGATATATCCACATTATGTCGTTGTAGCGCTGAAATCACATTCAGCAAACGTACAACTATTTGCAGCTCCGTGTATGAATGAAGTAAAATACAAACAGTAAATGCAAACTTCGTTCCAACCATATCCTTTCCGTGTTAGAGGTTGAACAGTTGGAACAAATTGCTAAGGAACACAATTTATCCAATTCCACCATCATCGAGGTGATGAGTCTAGTAAAGACGAAACATGTACCTCTGCCGTATCACTATGGCGGGGAGGGTAAGTTTTGACTTTCTTCCCGGAATGGTGGTACAGGTAGGCCATCATCTCGATGGTGGTGGAATAGGATAAATTGTGTTCCTTAGCAATTTGTTCAAACTGTGCAACCTCTAACACGGAAAGGATATGGTTGGAACGAAGTTTGCATTTACTGTTCGCATTTTACTTCATACATACACGGAGCTGCATATAGTTGTACGTTTGCTGAATGTGATATCAGCACTACAACGGCATAATGTGGATATATCCACTGTTATTGCATCTCACACAGAGGAATCCGTGAAAGCCGCATAAACATATATACGCCATCCAGCGGGAGGTCGGTAAAGCCGCGTTCAGTATTTGCATGCTTCCTTCCGATCTATCCTTTGCACAGCCAGGTGCATGTCGGTACCCTGATGAGTCTAGTAGAGACGAAACATGTATCTCTGCCGTACACTGTGGTGGGGAGGGTAAGTTTTGACTTTCTTCTCGGAATGGTGGTACAGGTAGGCCATCATCTCGATGGTGGTGGAATAGGATAAATTGTGTTCCTTAGCAATTTGTTCAAACTGTTGAACATCTAACACGGAAAAGGTATATATATATATATATATATATATATATATATATATATATATATATATATATATATATATAGACAGAGTGCGGCATTTATCGTGAGACAATGGAGTATCTATTTCGTCGGGATCACATTTTTTCGAAAAATGTTTTATGCAAAAATTATAGACTAGTAGAGGGACTAACTAGCAGTTACCTTGAAAATGACCCTGACCGTGTTTTTCAAGGTCATATGAAGGTTAACTTTAGAATTTTTAATAGAACCCCCCCCCCCCCCCATTTTAACCCCGGAAATGACAAGGGCGGAAAATTTTACTATTATATATGACCTTGACTTTAAGGCGAAAGTCAAATATCAAGGTCATTCAAGGTCAAAACAAAAAATGTCGCAGTATTTCGTAAAATGATCATGCAAAATGATAAGGGACGAGGGAACCCGTAGAAAACAAGTACCCCGATGGTGAGAGGCAAGGGAACTCACCTAAAAACAAGCACCTCGATGGTGAAAGGCGTGAAGACTTACTTTAAACAAGCATCCTGAAGAGATCAAAAACTACTTCGTCCGCGCCATTGTTCCTGGGTAGTAGTTGTAGTAAGTACAATTTTTGCTAACAATTTTGAACGAATGAATTTTTTGAAGATTGAGATCAAGGTAATATTATAGCAACTTTGCAATCTTACACCTTTGACGTAGAAGATCTTCGTTTGACCTTAAAATCACGTTGATATTAGATCTTGGTCTAGAAGTCAAGGTCATATTTGATGATGAAATTATAGTGAAATTGATCGATCTTTCCATTTCCGGGGGTCAAGTTGGGGGTTTTCTTTTCAAATTTCGAAATTGAACTATCAAACTATCTTGAAAAAAATGACTTTTCCAAATACATAAACCGGGAAATTGTTGATTTTTAATAATTTCCTACCGCTCCGGGTTTTATTCAGATGTTGGTTTGTACAGTTTAAGATAACAGTCCGGCATCAAGTTCTGCGGATAATATCCTGCCGATATTTTACGACATGGGGATTTTAAGAAGATAGTTGTTTTCTGTGCATTTTGCTCTCGGTTCGGTACAGCTCCACTGATAAGACCATTAGGTGGTCGAAACTAGTATATAGCGAGAATCAGAGTGGAATTCGTAAAGAATATACTGTCTGTCCCCTTTCTTCACGGTCGTAAGGAGAATAAAATTACTTTTTCAAATATATATACCGTGAAATTGTTTATTTTTAATATATATATATATATATATATATATATATATATATATATATATATATATACTGAAACGAAATGATGACATTAGGAATATTCAAAACGGTGGTGACTGGGCATATAGAAGAAGTATTGTAGGTCCCAATTGGCGTATAATCCATAAACGTTAGCATTCAAATTCTAGCAATTTTAAGTTAGCTAGGAAAAAAGTTATTGCAATTTTTTCAAAATATTTCGGCTCCAAATTAAATATAAATTTTTCTAAAAATACATCTGAGAAACATACATTATGTTGAACAATTTAACGTAAGACTGGTTGCTGTATCTTAATGAGGAGATCGAATAATCAAGGTCAAACTTTTAACTTTGATGTCTATTTCCTCAGAATCTATTTAATGCACAGATCACGGATCTAGCGCACATTTTTGGGTCCACAATATCTATGTTTTTCTTAAATTTGAAGGCAATAATTCGTAAAAAAAAAACATAAATTTGTGTAAAATTAAAAAAAAAATAATAATTTGCGTGAAAAAAATTATATCTCGATAACTAGTGGCGCCATCTATAACCTTATACGAATTTATACGGTTTTTTTAATATTCTACAACTTTTATATTGAATATTTTTTCACCCAACCCTTAATTTTTGGAGTGGCCATTTTTGGGCCGCCATTTTTTAGCATGAAGTTACTAATCTTATCATCGATGTATGTTTTAAAGAATGCCAAAATGAACATTTTACAACAATAAAATCGGTGGTACCATTTTTTTCCAAAAACGTGTATTTTTTGTCTAATTTTTATGGGATATTATGTTTTAATAACCTGAAACTGTTAATTTTATTTAGAAAAGTAATTACTATATAAGAATTCATTTACTTTAAAATCGGCTTAGAAAGAGAGTTGTTAATTATTTAACTAAAAACGAGTACCCCTTGAAAGAAATGGTTGCACATTGAAATTCAAGTAAATGACACGTTTAAATCCCCTTTAACTAAAAATAACATAGACACCTACTAAATAACGTTTGGAAAGGTGGTACTCCTATGTATGAAAAATAATTGATTACATATTGGTCAAAATAATTTGTTAGAAATACGTCACTTATGATATACTGTCATGAAGTATTTATGCAATAAAAAAAAGAAACGCATATCTGTACATCAAATCAGTGCAAGGTGATGCCGATAATATCTGTTTTTGAAAATTAATAAAATATTATCCACATCAAACTCATTCTTACACAGGAATCCATCTTTTATATCAAAGTCTTAAGAATATTTACAAAAACCAGTCAGTTAAGAAATAATTTTGCAACTTTCTTTCTACACACATATTTATTTTCTTAAGCTAATTTCAGCAAAAACTTAAAACCGTATAACAATCTTCGCTTTGAAATCTAAACGTTTTATGCTTGGGGTTTTACCAATGATGCGTTTAGCCTTTTCACTTGGCTTTAGTCCAAAAGGGTGGCACAGACCTTTCATCTTGGTCTTTATGGACACTCATACCGACATATGTCAGATTACTGACCTGTCGTTATCGAGGAAACCCGTCTCGGTAAAGGTTTCTTTCTGGTTGCATTTCTGCCCTACTGTATTTTAAAAGCCCTTGTAAATTAGCTGGTTTATGGTTTGGTGTTTAAAAGGAAGTTTCTTTTGTTTTTCTATTTATACGTTTTGTGTTCTAGCGATAAGTGTGAAATTAAAAAGATAGTATAAAAATAAATATATTTTAACACATGTTAACCTCGTAACTTAATAAAACTGGTCTAAATTGACTATAAAGAGTGAAGCGAATGAAAAAATTTGTTAACCAAGTTTTGAATTTAAGAAAAATGACATATATATATATATATATATATATATATATATATATATATATACACTTCGCTTAAATATCATTAATAATTTGGCTGTATTACAATAATACGCCTGGACAAGTTATCGCTTTGCTGGTTTGCAATATTAATGCGATCCAAGCTAATTCATTGTAGCGTATATGGAGTTGCCTATTTAAGACGTGGAGATTAAATCAATCTCATAAACTTCATGTTGGTTGAAAGTCTACTTGCAAACCTGTGTTTAGTTTGCCCGCAGCGTTGCCACACCTTGTTCAATTGAGCGAAATCTCGCTCTTTTTCTTCCTAATTCACTCTCTCGCTCCTCTTTGTTAAATCCCGCTTCATTTGAGAATTCGGCAAGACCACAGGAGTCAGAGAGTACTACGCTCTCGGACAATGTGCGACAATTTTCACAGCGGAAATTTATGCTATTCTGCAGTGTGCCCATCTCTGTGAGAGGGATATAGACAGGAATAGAGTAATAAATATACTCAGACAGTAAGGCTGCGATATTGGCACTGAAGTCAAGTGTCGTGACTTCGCAAATGGTGTCTGAGTGCAAGGATGTACTAAATGGTATGACAAGGAAAGGAAAGGCTGCATAGTCAGACTCGTATGGGTCCCGGGTCATTCGGGCATACGCGGGAATGAGGAAGCAGACAGTCTGGCAAAGTTGGGTTCGGCGATTGAACCGTATGTACCCCAACCAATATTATCTGTTACAATTGCTATTGGCAAAAGAGAATTGAAATTGTTTCTGGAAAGCAAATTTATTGAATCATGGAGGGGAGCTCCTGGAATGAGGTGTGCTAAGGAACATATAACGGGGCCTGGCGCACGGCGTACTAAGGAGCTTCTCTCCTTGGGAAGGAAAGAGCTGCGAATTGTGATGGGATTGTTGACAGGACTGTCACCTCCGGGGCCATCTTCATAGAATCGGTGTCGAGGGCGACACAACGTGCAGATGGTGTTTGGAGGAGGATGAAACTGTTTACCATGTTCTCAGAGGGTACCCAGCACTCAACGGACTGAGACAGAGATATTTCGGAGATAGAGTTTTGTTACCGGAAGCAGTTAGGTAAGTTCAAATAACGAGGCTGCTTGGATTCGCAAAGCCGATCGGCCTCGAGTAACCTGCAGATATGGTGGGATGTAAAGGGCCCATTGGAGGCCTAGGCATCGATGATCTAGTATTACCACCCCTTTTTCATTCATTTATTCATTTATCCCGCTTGATTTAATACTTTTGTCACTGCCACACAAAAATTACAGTTAGTGCAATAGATGAGTTTTTTCAAATGTTTTTTACATATGAAAATTTTTAACCAAGAAAATATTTCAAAATTATGCTATTTATTTAGTTAGTAAAGCAGTAGGTAGACAGTTAACCTTGATAAATTCTGTAAGAATAGAACCGGTAATTTAGTGAAGAGCTTGGCTATTTTAGTATAGGTGGCACCACTTCTAATATTTCTGTAGTTACCTATATCCTATATAAATGCAAAAAGAGTTGAAGATAGTTCTCTCATGATTTTATCAAACGTCTTGATTTCTAAGTAACATAAAATAATGTCGATTGATTTATTTCAAGCTTTTAAGCATATACTATTGCAAGCAATGTTAAATGTTCCGCGCGCATTAATGGTAGAACGAAGGAGAGCAAATATCATGCTATCTCTCTCATTATGAACATTCACCATACGTTCAGAGCAAGAGAGATAGCATGTACTGTTATTTGCATTCTCTTTTTCTACCACGTAACTCGCGCAAAGTAAAATAAACTATGAAGATGATTCATCCGTGGACACACTGTTTAGTATCCCACATACTATGTGGCGCAACTTGATTTTTTTATGAGGATATCTCGAAAATAATATTTTAATTTTTGATAACAAGATTCCGTGTATGTTCTTATTTAATAGCATAAAATTTAGTATAGAAACTTATAAATGAAATATATATACACTTTTATTATACTTACTAACTCGAATGTTTTGTCACTTGTGTGGTAAAACCGATGATACGTACCTGGAAAGAAAAAAAATTAATAAAAATGTGTTAATGTAGATTCAAACAGTTAAATAATAAAATTTTTATCAAAAATTGATTGAATTGAACCAATATCTGACAAAATGTGATTCGCTTAAACAGATTAAAAATACTTTATTTGTAATTGCTTTCTTACCACAATTTGTATATATTAATAGTTATAATTTGACGCCGACTTCAAAAAGTTCCATTTCATATAAAAATTTATAGTTATTCTTCACTTTTTAGCGCACTTTTAGAAGTCGGTTCAATTTTTTTATAAAAAATTTATTTTTCTATTTTTAGTTTTAGAATTCATTATGATATCCATAAATTATTTGAACTAAGTACTAATCGAGATTAGTGTACCTCGCAATGACTCCAAGGTGGCAAAAAAGTACACATTTTATCCAAAGTTGTAAATCACCCTAAAATGAACCACTAAAAATTCTTTGGTTTTTAGAATTCTCCAAATACAAGTAAAATTGTGCCAAACAAATATTTAGTCTGTCATAGTAAATCAACTATCTTAAATTTCAAATTAATTTTAAATAGTTGTAATATAGACCCCAAAACCTTCCAATATCGATATTTAAAGAACCTGAAATGTAAATTTCTTAGATCGACATATTTTATACTGCATATTGAGTTTGTATACGCCTGAAGAACCCCACAATGTCAATTTTCAATATTTAAAAAACCTGAGATGTAAATTTCTTAGCTCGATAAATTTTATACTGTATATTGAGTTTGTATACGCCTCAAAAAGCTCACAATATCAATTTTAGATAAAATCGGAATATGTAAAATTTTTTGTCCCTCATATTGTATCTTATCAATCTAATAGTTGTAAAAATTGACTTCATATTCGAAATGAAAACCCCCTAATACCAAATCTGAAAAAATGCGAATAAGGTAAAATTTTCAACCCACCATTTGCATCCGTTATATTGAATTACAAAAAAATTAATTTTAAGTCTTAATCTAATCTAAATCTAAACCCTTCAAAGCCCCCTAGTACCAATTTTGGATGAAATCCAGGAATTTAAAATTTTTAGATTTATATTCGCTATTTACATTCTGAAAAACGATTTAGTTCCACCTATGAATGAAATGGAAAAATGTAAAATTTTTAGTCCGCTACATTGGATTCGCCATGTTAAATCCTGCAACAATATTTTAAATTCATAATTTACACCCTCAAGAACCCCGTCTATCAGTTTGGGAAAAAAAATCGAAAAATGTAAAATTTTTAGGACACCTTATTAAATCTGCCAGATTGAGTTTTTCAAAAAATATTTTAAATTCATAATAATACTAACAAAAATACCCCAATACTGATTTTAGACAAAATCGGGAGATGAAGAATCTTTAATCCGCCATCTTGGATCCGCCATATTATTTTTTTTTAAATAATTTCAGATTCGTATTATGTGATCCTAAAAACTCCCCCTTATCAATTTTGAAAAAAAAACGGAGATAATTAATATTTTATCCACCATATTAAATACGCCATATTGAGTTTTTTAAAAATAATTTCAGATTCGTCATGTGCGACCCCGAAAACTCCCCCATACCAATTTTGAAGAAAATCGGACACAATTGATTTTTCAACCGCTATAGTGGATCCACCATATTGATTTTTTTTTAAAATAACTTTAGATTAGTTATGTGCGAGCCTGAAAATTCCCTCGGACCAATTTTGGAGAAAATCAGACAAAATTTCATTCAAATCGGTGCCGCCGTTCCGGAGTAATCGGTGTAGATACATAAAAAAAGACATACACACACATAGTCGACGAATTGAGAACCTCCTTCTTTTAAAAGTCGGTTAAAAAGATAATATATTAATAATAAAATTAATTATAAATATTGAATAATTATTGTATGTGTGCAACAATGGGTTAAATATGTGAAAGAATTATTTGATGATGACAGACCGAATGAACACAACTCCGATGATCTCGCTAATATAGACGCTAATATAGGCATGGGACCGGAAATTCTACACAGTGAAGTTCTATCTGCCATAAGATCTGCAAAAACCTGGAAAGCCATCGGGCCTGATAATATCCCAACCGAGCTGTTACAAATGATCCATGAGGAAAATATACGAATCTTGGTCAAACTGTTTAATACCGTTTACGCGACTGGAGATATGCCGGAAGATTGGCTGAAGTCCGTATTTGTCCCAATCCCAAAAAAACAACGAGCAAAGCGATGCAGTGAGTACAGACTAATAAGTCTAATGAGCCACAATTTGAATCATCCACAGCAGGATAAGATCTAAATGCGAAGCAGATTTACATTAAACGCCCTAGATACTAGAGAGGCTTTATTCGCTCTAAATATACTTCTGCAAAAATGCCGGGACCAACACAAGGATGTATTCGTATGTTTTGTCGATTACGAGAAGGCCTTCGACAGAGTACAGCACAGAAAACTCATAGACATTGTAAATAACGTAGGGGTAGACAGCAGAGACGTAAGAATTATCAAAAATCTATATTGGCGGCTGAAAGCAACAGTAAGGCTAAATGGAAAACTCACAGAAGACAGTAAAATTCTGCGAGGCGTCAGACAGGGCTGCATACTATCTCCACTGCTTTTTAATATATATTCAGATAAAATCTTTAAACTGGCTACTCAAGGACAAGAATGGGAGTACAAATCAATGGAGAATATATAAATACAATACGATATGCTGACGACACTGTTATCCTAAGCGACAAACTACAAGACCTGCAACATCTATTAAACTGTGTTAACACTGAGGGTCAAGAAATAGGGCTCAACATAAATATCAAAAAGACAAAATTTATGGTCTTTAGTAGACAACTTCATCTTAACGCTTCAATACAAATAGAAGGAAAAAGTATAGACAGGGTGACTCATTTTAAATATCTTGGATGTTATATCATCGAAAATCTAAACCCAGATAAAGAGATAAGGTGTAGAATAGAGACTGCTAGAGCAACTTTTCAAAAAATGAAACCACTTTTCTGCAATGATAACCTCAACCTAAAACTACGACAGAGAATGATAAGATCATACGTCTGGCCAGCGTTATTATATGGGGCAGAGATCTGGACAATTAAGGCTGCCACGATTAATCGGTTGGAGGCTCTCGAAATGTGGTTACACCGGCGAATGCTGAGAATAACTTGGACAACTAGGCAGACCAACGAAATGGTACTCAATAGGGCCGACACAACTCGTCCACTATTAAACACTGTGAAGTGTAGAAAAATGTCATATCTTGGACATATATTCAGAGGGGAGCGAAATAGAATTCTTCAGCTAATCATGATGGGTAAAGTAGAGGGACGTAGAGGGGTAGGAAGGAGACAGGCTTCCTGGTTGAGGAATATTCGTGAATGGACAGGTATACGTAGCGCGGGGAATATAATTGCCAACGTCAGGAGGACCTAATATGGCACTTGAAAAAGAAGAAGAAGAGCAACTTAGTTAAAAATCTAGCCTAAAAGAGATACAAAATTGGGGTGTTTCTCAACAATCAAAATTTTACTTTAAGGGGATTAGAGAAAAATTTATCACCTGAAGCAGATTTTAGAGCACTTGCATTTAAAGAATAATACAAAAATTAAAGCCTCTGAATGAGATATACAGAAATATCAAGCCAACGTCAATCTAGGAGACTAGAGAATAAATTATTTTTTTGTTACTTCGCTGAACACAAAAATGAAATTAAAAATTTATTTGCAATTTTTAGGAACAAGATTTTTTATAACAATACAAATATACCATATACATTCTTGCGGGTACATTGCTAATATACAGGGAGGCATGACATCAGGTATCTAAAACTTAAACTAATATTAAAATTTGGCTGTTGTCCAGTATTATTAAACATTACTAACCTTTGACAACTACCATGGCCAATCTTGTATTTTCTCCCTTTGTAACCTCCTATCACAAAATGTCCGAAATACTCTGGGTCAATTTTTTACCGGTTGTATTATGAAACCAGAGTTATGAACCCTAACAAGGCATGTCTAATAGATACATTAACACAAGACTGATATCAGAAAATAACAATTAGGGAATGAATGTAAATGATGAACGGTACAAAATCGAAAACAGACTGGTTCTTGAAAATATAATAAATTTTGTGTTATAAAAAACTGTATTTTTAAATAACGTGAATCTAGCTCTACTATATTTTACCAAGTGTTTCAGTTCAAATTACTTTTTTTTTTGTATTATTTCCACTAAAAATAAGCCAAAGTTACCGATTGGAATTTCAGTTAATTAACCCCAGGTGCTTCAGTAGAACATTATTAAACCGACTTTGCTCATAACATTGTCTACAGATATAATTTCTGCTAGAAATACTCCATTTTAGTAATAATTATATTAAGCGGCCCGACCTGTAATTTAACAAAGTTCAAAGTGAGTCGGTAACCGTTAATTTAAACTACAGCCAATAACATTCGTTCATTAAATACGTTTAATTAAACCCTGAAAATTAATTTTTGCTAATTACCAATACTGTCGACGTGGAGCTGTAATGATTTTCAACTGGAAAATACGTTTAATATGCAGTTTTAATATCAATTTTCAACAAATGGATATTTTTCGTGCAAGAAGTGAACGATATTACAAATAGAATTCAATAAATTTAATGTTAAATAAGAGTAATTATTTATTTTTATCTAATAATGGAGAAACTATGTAGATTAGGGGAAAAATCCATTTTTAACTTGAAAAATTTTAAAAATTAGCTTGACTAGGATCAATACGGTGAGTGACTATCTTTACTGGGGCCCTGAAGGTTCCAATAAACCTCCATTTACTCATAGCGAACGTCGCATTGAAGATTGTCTTTCGTCTTAGTTGTGAGTATCTTGAACCAGAAATTGAAGGTTTCTCGTGCATTTTTCCCAACAAGTAGGACGATGAGAAAGAGAGAGAGCGATAAGGAGAAATGGATCCTGGTAGCTTACAAACAGATTAAAAGAGCAGGAGCTTGTGTTGGATAAATGCACAAGGTTCAAGGAATTTCACCCAATGCTTGGGTCGGATACTACCACTCGAATGTCCTCTTTCCTCTTGGATTCATCTCTCTAATCGAGGTAATCCATCCCTGTTCCTTTGATAGCAGTCAATTACTTCTTCATAGTTCATATCATAGTTATACCTTATGGATATGAAGTCGTGTCGCGTTCGATGTGAATTCTGTTGGAACTGCATCCGGAATCTCTATATGCCCAACAAAATTTGCAGGTTTGAGGTTTTCGATTTGGAACAGCTTAAAGGAATTTATTGTCACTGCTATTGCTACAAGCAATGAAGAGACGTTCAGCATTGCTTTTATTGCCGCTGTGGTGTATAAAGGTATTGCCCCATGGCTCTTACCCAAGTTAACCTCTATATTTTTGGCAGTTTTCTTCTTGCCGTGTCTTTGGATTGGTACCAAGAAGACATACGTGAATATGGGTTTGATGAAAATCTCATGATGATCAGATTCTTCTGCATATTCAGTTTGTCGCTATTAACCCTTGGATAATTTTTTCAGTGGGGTTGTTTCAGATCAGTTTCTGATCTATTGTTACCATTGGTCCCATTTGTCATTGCAGAACTGGAAAGTGAAGAAAATTTCCTATCTGATGGTGTAAATAATATAGGAAGTAAAATCTCATACAGAGGTCATTTAAAGGTTATACTGTCAATACCATGGAATTTTTCATATTTTTTAAAGTATTTGAGGTAAACGGACAGTATGAAATTTGGACACTATGACTTAGACTATTATTGAAATACAACAAACTTTTTTGATTATTTTTGTTCAAAAAGAAATTTGATGTCCAGAATCCAAGAACAAGGACCTAGCAGAATATTTTTTTAGGTCCCATTTGATTCCTCTCCATGGAGATGAAAACCAATATTACTATTCACAACGAGAAACTACAGTAGAGGTGACAACACTACCCCTTAGAAACATCTTATCACTGTGATGATTATCGGCTTTATTTGCTTGTCTGTAGGGTTTTAACTATAGATTCATGGACTTTACGTAAGAAAAGCGTAAAACAAAAAACCGCACTGTATAGTAACTTTAGATTCATGGGTTACTATAATTACTATTTTGTAAGAAAAGAATTTTAATTATATGTTATTTTTACAGTGACTTTTATCTGCACTTCATTTCTCTCACTTTCTTTGTCAAGTAGATATATTGTAATATAACATTCAAAGACTATTGTCATTTGGCCGTCATATAGGTTACCTCTTGAGAAAAGCCACTAAGCATTATTTTGCATAACAAAGACCCAGGAATCGCAGGAAAAACAAAATTGTAATTATTAATTTTTTTATAGCCGATTTTCTCATTTAATTATTATTCAGAAACAGTACTTTTTCAATAGTCCTTAAAATTCTTCTTTTCTTTTATTAGCATTGCACAAAAAGTTTTGTATTGGCTAATTATGTAAATCTGCAAAGCCTGCGTTTCATCCAGTCTGTTTTGGAATAACAATGTTATCATGGCCTCAATATACATAATGCGAGACACGGAGATTGGATCACGTTTTTGTTCTTACTGGATATTTTTTATTATGTTACAATGTACTGAATACTAGCAAACGCCAGGTGGTAATAGGTAAATTGTACAGTGTGTTTAGTAACAAAAAGTAGTTTTCTTGAATTCAATACATCAATTTAAAGCTAATAGTGAAATTATTCCTCCTTAAAAAATTATTTGCTCTAAAAGATTAATTTTTAGTTTTTTGCGATAAAAGTTTTGGGGATATTTTAGATGGTTTCTGGAGAAAGTAGATAGAAAAATGTATTGGTTGTAAGAATGAACAAATTTATGTGTATTTTAATTTACGAGGATGGTTCTAACATTTTAATACCCGTAGTATAATGCGATTTGTCCAGTTCTGAAAAATAAGCGGTTGTCGCTGCTCTGACCTCGTTATTTGAAGTGAATTTTCGTCCAGGGAGCCATTTTTTCAAGTTTGGGAAGAGAAAGTACTCGCTGGAAGCCAGATCCAGTGAATATGGCGCATGTGGAAACACTTCGAAACGTAGGTCTTGGAGTTTTGCAACAACAACTATAGATTTGTGTGCAGGTGCATTATCCTGATGAAAGGGCACTTTTTTTGGCACGATGTGGACGTTTTGCCTTAATCATATGCTACAAGCGTAATACTCCCCGGTGATGGTCTTGCCTTGTTCTAAATAGTCTATAACCACCGCGCCATGACTTTTTCTGCAGACGGAACTGTTTTTGCTTTTTCTGGCGCACTTTCACCTGCTCCCACCTACTGCTTAGACTGCTGCTTTGTCTCTGGCGTGTAATGGGGAATCCATATTTCATCTACAGTTATAAAACGTCGAAGAAACTCAGCAGGATTGCGTCTGAATAAGTTTAAACACACTTGCGAAGTATTCATTCGAAGGCGTTTTTGGTTGACTGATAACAAACGCGGCACCCATCGCGCAGAAAGCTTTTTCATGCCAAGAATATCATGTAAAGTATAGTGGACACGATCTATCGAGGTGTTTGCTATACCAGCAAGCTCTCGTATTTCCAGTCGGGGGTCATGAACTATGACATTGTGAATTTTTGTGACAATTTTGTCAGTTGTAATGGTTTTTGGGCGTTCCGAGCGCTCATCATCTTGAATTGATGTACGACCACGATTAAATTCAGCAGCCCATTTTTTAACTGTCGAAAACGAAGGAGAAGAATCCTTTATAGTAGGATCTAATTCATTTTTAATGACCGTAGTAGTTAAGCCCTTTAAAACAAAATACTTCACCACAGCTCGAACTTCAATTTTATCCATCTCTCACAAAATATCGAACCTTATGTGTTCACTCGATCGCTACAAACAAGCAACTGAACACAAACATCTGAATCTTTGCAGGGCGTTATCTCAAGGTTAATGCTTACAAAATATTATAGTTATTTGATCCTACAACCGCCCTCTCTGTTTCAGGCCGAGAACTTATCGAATCATCCTCGAATAAATATGATCTTTAAGTAAAATCTACAAGTGGTATGGAAAAGAAGACCAGATATAAAATAATGAGGAATAGAGTCATTATACGAGGGGCTCATCCCGAATTTAGAAATCAGCAAACTCGGGATAAAATGAGAAAGAATAGAATATAGTAGGTAAAACAATGTTAGAGCGAAGGAAATGATATTACCTAAGGAAAATTTAGCAGATGCAAACCCTTGACTCACAAAAGTTATGCAAGAAACAGCAGGAAGCCTGGCAGTACGTTCAACTCAAAGGAGAGAAAAAAAAAACATCACAAACTCAAAAAGTTACTGGAAATGGGAAGAAAGCTAAATAAAAACGACAAAAGTAATACAATAAAATATTCGGAACTTAATAAAACAGTTAGAAAAATGGTAAAGCAGGATAAAAGAAATTATCAAGGGAAAAAAAATTAAGGAATTAATAGAGTTAAACAGAAGTTTAAATGTCTTTAAAAAAGAAATCCAAAAAAAAAAAACAGGAAATAATAGGCTGAGGGATAAGGGAAATATAGAATAGAAGATAACAGATACATTCAACTCAGACTTGTGTAAATCAAAGTTAGATAATGCAAAGATAAAAAAAAAACGGACACGCAATGTTGGCTCTGAAGAGTTGCCCGATATTGAAGTGGACAAAATTGAAAGAGCCTGGAGACAAAATATGGAAAGAAGCACGTGAAGATGATATCATATATGAAATGAAGAAAGGAGGGAAGCGGGCTAATGAGGGAACTAGAATCGCTGTTTATTTCATGCCTGCACGAGGGGACCTTACCACAAGACTGGATGACCGCGATAGAAATTCTGATATATAAAAAATGAGATACAAGCAATTTCGAAAACTACAGACCAATAAGCTTATTATCACAGATTTATAAACTCTCTTTATCAGAGTAATAACAAACTCCTATAAGCAAAACTCGATCTCGAAACAAACCATAGAATGCGCTTGGGATGAGTTGCATATGGTAAAATGAAATAAGTTTTTTTTTTCTCTAACCTTCCCCTAAAACTAAAAATCAAAGTATACATGGAATGCATTCTCCCAGTAACAAGATATGGCAGCGAAATAAAGATTCTGATCAAGAAATAAAAAAGAATTTGGAAATATTCCAAGGCTCAATTGAATGAAGGAATAACACATAAAGACCATAAAATAAAAGAATAAATAAGAAACAAAACTAAATTCGAAAACGTAGCAAGACAACAAAAAACTAGAGCGGAAAAAGGACAAAATGAAAACAATGGGAAAACAGCACCAAAAGACCACAACGACGACGGTACGGTAATATCAAAAGAGAATATGAGAGAAGATTATCTGCAAAGGATAGAAAATGGCTATAAAGAAGAAGAAGAAGGACTTTAACATATGGTTGATGTCATAAAAATGAACGAAGCAGAGATACCATTAGGATATTAAACGGAAATTCCATTCAATGGTATATAAATGATTCCAAAATAACGGACGGTGATGAAATAATAGTGTATGGACTCGTAATCCAGATTCTTCGAATGCTCGTATCAATTACCAAGTATTTTTCAAGCAGAAATTTTGGAGTAGTTGCAAAAAAAGTTTTTATTATAGATTTATAAAATCATTTTATGAGACTCAAACTCAAACCTCTTAGAAGCAAAACTCGACGTACACAAATCTCATACACAGTAAGGCTTCAAAGAAGCTTATGGTACAATAGAACACCTCCACACTGTGAGAATATTAAAAGAAAAATTAATAGAGTACAATATCCAAATGTGGATTGCATTTATAGGACCACAAATAGGTTTAGATGACGAAATGAGCCTAACTTTTACTCTCACAATTTTTTCCCTTCTCTAGCATTCATTTCAAACTTATGTAAAATATATAAAAGTATCGGAATGGTGACAAGACAATAGATTTTAACTTATAAATATCTTATGTGGTAATAGCTTGGGCATTGCTGTAGATGAGTGTGAAATCTTAAATTTTTTTCTTTATATTTTAAGCAGTGGAGTATTCTAGACGTAAACAAACTTGGGAAACAAAAAAACTTTAAATGCATAGGACATCATGTTTGGTTCTTTAAAGTCCAATAAGTCATTTCGTAGTAATTAAAAAAAAATAGCAACATAAGACACTAAAAAATCGTCTAGAAGAGACTTTATTTGAAAACACTTAATTTACTTAGAAGATTACTCTCAATTATATACAATGAACGATACAAAATGTCTTTTATTACGTGACAAACCCTTCTTGGAGAGATTTATAGTTTAAGTATGACAACGCGTAAAGCAATATACTCTTGATAAATAAGTTAGTTGTTTTGCTGAAGATTAACTGTTTTAGAGTATTAGGGAGATGTGGTAATTAAATAAATAATGGATAAAAATTGACAGTATAAAATTGATCTTTCAGGCTGTTAGTGGAATATAAATATTCACATTATTAACATGTTTAATTAATTATTAAAAAATTTTCTACTAAAGTTACACTTTCGTCAACGTTTTTAAGAAATTGATAAAATTGAAACATGTTATTTTCATCTTTTGAAACGAAGGAAAAATAGGATCATGGTAAAAACAGAAAATAGATTCAATGAAATCTAAAATATATATCAGTTGGATTTTAAAGAATGATATATGGAATTTATTGATCTTAAAAAAGCTTTTGATAGAGTGTTAAGGAAAATACTGAGAGAAAGAGAAATTACGCAATAAGATAATAAGAAATATTAAAATCATATAGAAAAATAATAATAAGAACATCGGAAGAAGAACGAAAAGATATTCATGAAGAAAGAAAAAATTGCATGTAGGATACGGACATCTTAAAAGAATAAATATTTCAGAGAGAGCGTTCGTTGACGACGACGCAGTAGAAGAAAAAGACAAATTACAAACGAATCGAAAAATATAGACTATGGTATTGGAAAAACACGGAATGAAACTAAACAGAAATGAGACAAAAGTAATGGTGATCGGAGATGAACAAGAAAAGACAAATATATGATTTGATGGGAAAAAATATATAAAGTGAAGATCTTTAAATATTTGAGTATAGAAATCGAAGACAAAGAAAAGCAGGAAAAGAAAACTAACCGCAGAACAGAAAAATATTAAAGTTATAGCATGACTAAAATAAATGTAAGTTAGAAAGTAACAAAACGAAACGAAAACGAATATACATTACATAATTTATAGACCTATACCGACATTTGGATTTCAATCTTGGATATTGACGACGAGGTAAAAAAGTAAAATACAGGCGGTCGAAATGAATTACCTAAGAAGAGTTGAAGGTGTAACAAATAAAGTCAGAAAAGAAAATTCAAAAATAAGAGAGGACCTAAAAATATAAGCCATACAAATCATCTACATTGGTCAGAGTGAACTTACAACTCTGGCAAAGGACAACAGAGTTATGTTACAGTGGATATAAGTTCACGAAGGCATACATGGAAATGAAAAAGCTGACAAGCTAGCAAGGGCTGCTTCATCATCTCAAAATATTGGTCCGGTACTGGCTTTTGAGGTACCGCGGTATGCAACCCGGGAAGCAGTCAAACAACGGATCATAAAAGAACACAAAAACCACTGGATAGCTCGACAAGGATTGAATCACAGCAAGCTGAAAAAATCCTGACCTGAAATTAGCAAGGAAACCACATCAAATGAGCGGGAATCAATTAAGGGCTATTACAGGTATAATGATGGGACACATGGCCGTTGAAGTATGTCTGAATAAAATGAACCTGCATAACACAGACCTCGGCTGTGGACTATGTGGAGAAGCTAAAGAAACGGTAAAGCATATCATATTTGACTGTAAGTCACTAGAGAGAATAGAGACAACAAATCTTCGGGTCAATAAACTTGGAACCTCCTTACCAGACCTGTACAATTTGATACAGGAGGCTAGGCTAACAGAGTAGAATGAGTACAATAGGCCTTCTTGGACCTTGAATTTCATCTGGTTTTAGAACGGATCCGGAAGGAAAAAAATATAAACCAAATTAGACTTCATAGAAGGGAAACAGTTTAGTTGATTGGGTCACCTAGAGAAGATGAAGCATTTCAGGCCAATTAAGCATGTTTGGGAATCAAAAACACATATAAAGAAAAAACGAACTTCAGAGATATACCTTAAAATAATGATATTGTAATAAATTTGGTTTCATGATTATGATCTGTCATTTTAGTTTTTCCATTTTTGATGAGAAATGAAGGGACGATGAAATGGAAATTTTTTTTATGCGATTTTCTTATTTGGAAGATACGGTAGTACTTTCATTAATGCTCATATATACCGAGTGTCTGAAATTGGTGATAATAGATGACACTAGCTTTGCTTTTAAGACATATATTTGCAGATATATATGGGTAAATTAATAGTTTCTTCAAATTGACCCATAAATGTGGTATAAAAGGACTTACAGTACACCTAAATTATTAAGGAATATATTTACCTTAAAAAAATTAATTATGGCCATGAATGAGACCTCCAAAATCAGATCTAACAACGTTTTAAAATATTGAGGTCAGTACTTGGTATCTACTCTATTTTTTAATCAACTTCTGAAGAGAATAAGATTTTAAATTAGATGGTTATGCATAGAACTCTCTTGAATTACATTTTTATGGTATGTTCAGAAAATTGCTGAGGTAAAATCCAAGATAGAATTTATAATATGGCGAACAAAAAAAGTAATTTGTGCATTAGTACATTATTTTAAAAAAAATTCGATATGGCGGGTTAAAAATTTTAGCTGGTATTGGGTAGTTTTTAAAAGTGTAAATTCCGGATTTATTGTTTTTCAAAACCTGTGCAGCAAATTAAGTAAATGGTTAAATGGCAAACGCTCTTCTATGCTTTTTGTAGTTCCAATGATTTGGTGAGAACCAACAAATCATTTTAGCGACTGTTACTTTTGCCTGACAAAAGTGTTTGGTTTCTCAAGAAAGAGAAAACATGTTTATCTGGGTATTCCCTTAGCAATAAAACAGGTTCTTCATGGAAAAGGTTTGCCAGTTCCAGCGTCTTAGGCAAAATGGGAGGAGGATTCAGAAATATATGATGATAAGGCACAACCCGGTAATGTACCAGAAAAGGACGATTTTTATTTTCCCCAAAGTGAAAGAAAAACACCCCATTTAATCGAACAACCTGAATTAAATGATGTAGTTCGAGACCTCCACTTATCCAAAGAGCATGCTGAAGTATTAGGGTCAAGATTATAACAAAAGCATTTACTGGAACCAAAGTTACAATATTTAGGAACCGTAACCAGGAGCTATTCTCGTTTTTTACTCTGCAGGATAGAATATGTATTAGTGTTAATCCAAATGGTGTTATAGAAAAATTAGAAGTTGCACATAAGCCGGACGAATGGCGCTTATTTATAGACTCTTCTAAAATAAGTTTAAAAGCAGTTGCCATAATGGTAACAAAACACCCTCTACTCTTCTTGCACATGTAGCTGACATGAAGGAAACATACGAAAGTATGTCACGTATTCTAAATGCAATAAGCTATGATACGTATATGTGGCAAGTATGTGGTTACCTAAAGGTCATAGGACTATTACTAGGGCTTCAGGGTATATTTACGAAGTATTGCTGTTTTATTTACCTTTGAGACAGTAGAGCAACACAGAGCTATTAGCAAGTAAAAGAATGACTTCCGAGAGATCACCAAATTCCAGGTCAAGCTAGCTTAAAGAATATACTTCTTGTTGATCTCAAAAAAGTACTTTTACCTCCATTACAAATTAAATTGGGGTTTATTAAAAATTTCGTTAAAGCATTAGATAAAGAAGGAGATGGGTTTAAATACCTTAAACATATTTATAAACTAAGTGATGCCAAGCTTAAGAACGGAATATTTGTTGGACCACAAATTATAAAAATACTCTTCAACAGTTTGATCAAAAATTAGGTAATGTTGAGTTATCTGAGTGGAATTCTTTTAAAATAATTGTTTTGCAGTTTTTAGGAAATAAAAAGGGAGAAAACTATGAAAAACTGGTAGAAGAACTACTTGAAAGCTACTGCAAAATAAGCTGTTGCATGACTCTTAAAATACACTTCTTTCAGTCTCATTAAATTTTTTCCAAGAAAACTTGAGTGCAGTTAATGACGAGGAGGGAGAAAGGTTCCACCAAGACATTTTAACAATGGAGCAACGCTACTAAGGCAGATGGAATCCAGCAATGATGGGGGACTAGTGTTGGTTTATTATGTGAGAAAGCGATCAGGACTATAAACGAGAGTCAACATTTGCAAAGATGTTATGTACAAAAGACTTACTATAAATGTATTTTCAAGTGTATTTTTGTAAATAAATCTAATTATCCTTAAAATATCTTATTTTTTACTGTTTTGAACTTATGCATAAATATTATTATATAAAAATGATTGTATTAAATAAAATTAACTGATACATTCTATAACTCAAAATCTATACGAGGCACTAAAGAGTATTTGGCCTCAAAAACCGGACAAAATTAATAACGTCGTTGTTTTTGACTCTAGACGTAACAATATCAGTATCCGAGGATTTTTGAGGGCGCTAAGTTGATTTTTGGCATTACTTTACTAATCGGGTGAAGGGTGGTTGACTTAGGGTGGGGAGGGAGGAGGGAGTAATATCAAAAAAACGTAATGTTATCGTTTATACGTTTTTGGATGCTCCGATTTCATTTTTGGTATTATTTTACCAATCGGGTGAAGGGGCGCTGACTTAGGGTGAGGGGGGGAGAGGAGTATTATTTAAAAAACGTAATGGGTATCGTTTTATGTGTCTTTAGGTGTTCCGATTTCATTTCTGGCATTATCTTACCAATAGGGTGAAGAGGCGCTGACTTAGGGTGGGGAGGGGGAGGGGAGTAATATTTAAAAAACGTAATGGGTATTGTTTTATATGTTGACTTAGGTTAATTGTACGTTTTCCCATAAAAAGTCTATATTTTACAAAGTTTGACACTCTAAAGTTTTCTACCGACTTTATTAACAGTTGTCAAAAAATTTCAACATATTTTGACAAAACCGATTGCGATCAAAATTGGGTTAACTGGATTCTCTTTAATTTTTTAATAATGTCTAAACAAAGCCATAAACAATCATATTTTATTTAACTGTGCAAAATTCTAAGAAAAACAATTAACATCATACGATTTGCTGCCTGTTAACCCTATTTAATTTTTTAATGCTAATAGAAGTGTGTGAATTTATGCAAGATTTGCTACCTGATTGTTTATTCGTCCTTTAAAGTTATGACATTTTTATAAGAGCATATACACATTTGTATATATGAATTAAAATATTTAAGGTATTTTTATTTTGCTTTTACATATGTATGTATATTCACACGCTTCCATTAGCAATGAAAGAATAAATAGGATCATAATTGTGTTGACAGCAGGTAGCAAATCGATTATTGTATGCTTTGAAAAATCTTTCTTTTTTTACAGCGATAAAAACTGTAAAAACTCTATGGATTTTAAATGCAAGAAATGGAAATCCCATAAAGATTTTTGTTGTTGTTTGTGTAAAGTGTGACAAAATGAAATCAGAGCTTTTGATTAGGGTCTCTATTCGCTTGCCGCGATTTGAGCATTTTGTCTCAAAAACCGGACAAAATTATTTTAACCTATTTTTTTTACGGAAATCTAATAAAAATGCATGAGTAAGTTTAGTTAACATGTTATTTGATAAGAATAAAGAAAAAATCATTAATAAACACATAATATCAATAAATAATACAAATTGGGTCAGACTCATCAGCTTGATTGATTCCAGAAGTTTCCTCTTCCACTGTTGATATATTCAGTTCTTCGGGTTCTAACAATTCTAAAGTTTCACTCGGGAAAGGTTAGCTTTTGATATTTAGTTAGATGATATCCATCTCTTCTTCAAATCACTATTAAAATGATTTAAATCGTGACTTAAGGTATGGTACTCGTTTTGGGGACTTTTCATCATTTCGCGGAGCTTATGTTCCATAAGCTTATCTTCAAGTTTTCTGGATGTGATTTGTTTAAAAAGCATGTATAATTTTTTCAGATATACCTTAATAACATTTGATGTCAAATCTGTACCTATAGGAAAAAAATATGTAGGTAAGTAAAAAATAACCAAAATTATTGCAAAAAAAAACCGTGCAACTCAAAGTGGTCTTTTTAAGAGGTGGGAACATGTGGAAAATGTTTTGACGGTTATGATATAGCTAATGTCTATAGTTCATTATAAAAAAAGAATTGTAGCCCGACCTAGCTCAGAACATTTTCAAAAACACTAATTAGTTAAAAAGAAAAACAAAAAAATAGAAAATTTTCTTGCATGTTGTTTTAGGTCCATAAGAATGCTAAATAGTCATTATATTTTTAAATAATATATATTAAAATTAAATAAATACCTCGTTTTTCAGATTCCATCACAAAAATTTATTTAATATTTACTTTACAAAATACCAAACACCAAACACAAGTTTTAAAAAATCTATCAAGAACGAATGCATGCGTATTGAACGAAGCTTAGATTGCAATTAAATGTGCGAAGCGTAGCGGCGGGGAGGGGCCACTTTATCATATTTTTATGAGAGTACGGTTACTCAGGTATACAAAAAAAATATTGTATAGTTTGCATTTCTCCTTTTTGTCCGGTTTTTGAGCCCAAATACTCGTTAGTGCGCGGTGGAAAATTTTGTTGTTGAATTTGCAATCAGGATGCTTTAAACTCCCACGGACAGTCATTATAACATCAGTCGCAATATTTTTTTTGTATTTATTGACTAGTGTTATTAAAGGTAACATGGTTTGTTTTTGTTTTAATTTAAAACGAAGCAATTATTAAATTTGGAAACGCGAGTTTTTTTTTATTTTTTTCTATGTGACAATATCATTAGTTGAAAACTTAAAATACCCTTTAATCAATGGTTGGGGCATGATGATACATTATATATTTCACAAGACAATGTTTTTTTTCCCTTAATGTATTGTTTTTAACGTTTTGGATTCAATTTCTCCCTATTTTTGTTCAAAATACGTGTACACACAGCTATGTTCAGTTTAATAACGTATTTTGCTTGTCTTCGGAGAATAATTGATACCTAATCCCTTTCATAATGAGTTTTGTTGCTTGTAATATCACCCTTGTGTGAGCGTTTGACAGAAAATCAATCGACATAAGTTTGTGTTTCAAATGGGTGTGTAGAGACAATAACGCATAAACCTTTAAGGAGTTTTAGTACATAGAAACAAGGCAAATGTTTGAGGTATTTCGAATAATTCGAGTAAAATGAGAGCACAAAGTTATTCCAGTTAGTGGTATTGAAAATAATTAAGTACATTTTTCGTTTGGTATTTGTATTGGTTATCTAGTTTATTGGAAATAAATCATTCACAAATAAATCTTTAGTGTTTGTTCTGAAAATATTTTTTTCAATCCCATTCACAAAAAGGTCTAGCGGATTAAGAGGGCCGAAATTGGCCCCTCAGTACTAAAAAAATAGAAAACACCCGGTTGTTCTACATCAAAAAGTACCCACACAAATAAAATTTTAGCCACTTTTATTGACACATAACCTCCCTTAATAAAACGCCTTTTTTCGTTAATTGACGATATCTTCGGTTCTTATCCCCCATGTTGGGCGCCAGTTGTGACGATTATTACACCCACAAAGTAATGCCCGTAAATTAAATTTAGAAAACTTATATTATTTAGTATTTATTGCATATATTTATATATATATATATATATATATATATTATATATATATATATATATATATATATATATATGCAATAAATACTAAATAATATAAGTTTTCTAAATTTAATTTACGGGCATTACTTTGTGGGTGTAATAATCGTCACAACTGGCGCCCAACGTGGGGGATAATATACAAATTTTCTATATATAGATATAGATTGACTCCTTCTCAATTGAGTTCAAATGTTATTAAAATATTAGAAAAACAATCAAAACACAGAGAGTAAAACACAAAATATAAAAAAAATTATTTAAATATAAATATGGCACAGATCATTTTTTATTTCCAGATGGAATTTAATGGTCGATACTTATTTCCTTGATGCAAGACTATTGCTAATCAATATTACTTTTTAGTTAATTTGATCTACCATGCATTAACTTGTAACAACCTGGATCACAAATCGGCAACGTTTAATTTCGTAATTGCCTACTAGATGGCTATAGTGTTATTTTACAAGGAAAGCGTCGTTTATTTTTAGAATAATTACTAATTTAACAAATTATCGTGTGCTGTGTTGTGATACAAGATGTTAATATTGTTTCAAACCTAATATTTATTATGATAAATATTATTATATTCTATCAGGTTAGTACACAAAACTATAATTTATTAATTTTATTATTTCTATTTTATAAAAAAGTTAGGTTAATTTTTGATACTAGTCTTTAATGTCTATAAAAGTTTAAGCTTTCTACTGCCTAGAAAACATAACAAGGTATATATATATATATATATATATATATATATATATATATATATATATATATATATATATATATATATCTTGTTACGTTTTCTTTAATTTCGTCCCAATATATTACCAAACACAATTCCAGCTACTTTATTTATTTTCTTTGTTCATAAATCCACCAAATCTCCAAAAAATATATTAGTTGTCGTTTCCTGTGAAGTAAGGAATTGACAAAAATATTTTCCAAAATCTCGTTCGGTCAAGTTCGATTCGAATAATTTTCTTCTATATTCTTCCAATCAAAATAATATTTTATTTATTGTTGTTTGAGAATTGCGCAATTATTATATAAACAAAAAATTTACAAACTTTTACTAATTGCTTTAAAAATTATTAATTTCTTTATACTTGATAATAAAAGTCACACGTAACTTCTTTTAAAACCAAATATTTAACTTTTGTTTACTTGTGACGTAGGAAGAACTTTTGTTTTTTTTTAAATGAAAAATTGAGGTTGCGTCAAGTTTCGGAAGCTCGAGAAACGCAGTGCTTACGGCAAAGTGTCTATTTCAACTCTTTTTATTCATTTTAACCTATATATTTCTTTATACTGAATCTTACTCTAACTAATACAATACCTTTTATATAGGTTTTTTTGAGAAAAGATATGTAATTTTTATTAAAAATATAACAATTCTCAATTCCTTTTCTTATCCAAGAATTTTGGATTTTATTGTCTTTTTTTTTAGACTTTAAATGTTTATTTACTCTAATATTTTTAACAATACATCTTATGCTATACCTAAACCAAATTTCATTCTATTCTAAATTAAATCTACTGGTATATTAACCATTAAAATGCATCTTTTATACTTACTGTGTTTAATTTCTTCTCTTTTTGTCTCCACCAAAACCGAGTCTGAGCACTTATTTGCACAATATATATATATATATATATATATATATATATATATATATATATATATATATATATATATATATATATATGCCGAAGCAATTTTCAACCATTTTGTATTATTTAAAGATCGATTTTTCCCTAGAAGGCATGAGTAAAACAAGGCTAAGACAATTTTAGGTAATTTTTTTATTTAAAATACTTGGTCATACCTAGTATTTTTTTTAAATACAAAGTAACATAGAAATAAATCATTTCAGTTCATGCAAAAGTTTTTTTCGTTAAATATACATGTATGTATTAACAAGTATTATTACTATTTTAAACAGTTAGTCAATATATATATATATATATATATATATATATATATATATATATATATATATATATATATATATAAGGGTGTTTTTTATAGAGGTATAGAACTTTAAGTTGGCAACACTTTTTTAACTGGCTGCCATTTTGTCAGCTGTCAAGTGATTTATGTTTAGTTTGGTTTGGCATTTCAACATGAATAGACTGACGCCTGAACAACGCTTCCAAATTGTGCAAATTTATTTTCAAAATCATGGTTCTGTTCGAAATACGTATCGCGCACTACGTCCATTTTACGGTCAACATAATCGTCCATCACAGCAATTAATTCGATTAACTATGGAACGTTTTCGCACCACGTTTACTCTAAATGAAAATACGCATCCACAGAGACGTCGTACACTGCGTACAGAAGAAGTCATTGCTGCTGTAGAGCGTAGCGTAGAGGAAGACCCGAATCAATCTATCCGCCATCGTGCACAGGAATTGGATATGTGTCCATTCACTTTATGGAAGATTTTGCGGAAAGATCTTGGTTTGCGTGCTTACAAAATCCAACTCGTGCAAGAATTGAAGCCACATGATCACCTAGCAAGGCGTAGATTCGGTGAATGGGCCCACAACAAGATTGTCGTTGATCCCAATTTTCATAAGCGAAGTTTGTTTAGCGATGAAGCTCACTTTTGTTTGAATGGATACGTCAATAAACAAAACTGCCGTATTTGGAGTGATGATAATCCTCAAGTGTATGTTGAGACACCGTTACATCCAGAAAAACTGACTGTTTGGTGTGCTTTATGGCCTGGTGGAATCATTGGTCTGTACTTCTTTAAAAACGATGCTGGTCAGAACGTTACAGTCAATGGTGATCGCTATAGAGCCATGATTACTGACTTTTTCGTTCATCAATTGAACAACCATGATGTGCAGGAGCTGTGATTTCAACAAGACGGCGCAACATGTCACACAGCTCGTGCCACAATTGATTTATTGAAGGAAACGTGGCTGTCATATGCCAGAAGTCATATTTAAATTATAATGCCAGAAGGTTATGTTTCGAATAAAGTAAATTTCATGTCAATTTAAAAAAATTCATCTTTGTTTTATTCCATTTAAAAGTTCTATACCTCTATAAAAAAACACCCTTTATATATATATATATATATATATATATATATATATATATATATATATATATATATATATATATATATATATATATATATATAACTGAATTCGTTCGACAAACTTTGAGACTGGTGTAATTTACTATATATGTACGTCTAATCATAAAAAAACCCTTTTATGTGCTTAAGAACAAAGAAATACTTAACTATTATTATTGAATCAAATTTTTATCTTGCATTTTCGGTAGAAGAGTAATCTGAGAAGTAGCATTGTGAATGGCCGACCGCCACGATGACTTCACTGTTATATTATATCTTGTATTGTTTATAAATCTATATATTTTTTACCATTATAATTTTTCTTGTTAGAAATAAGTCAGAGAATAAAATCTCAGTCTGAAGATAAATTGTCCTAAATAATTCTTAAAAAAATCGATTTCTTGAACCATTATTCTAAAAAAAAATTTCAAATATTCCATTTAATATAATAAAATAACTTCATAACTTAAATCAATAAAAAAATGCTAGACGATATTGTGGAGGTGAAGCTACCCGAGTTTTCAATAACAAGTAATTTCGTCTTTGTTTTGTAAAGATATCTTAATGAGAACTTGAGATATTTAAAAAAAATATATATTTCTGGGGGTGAATTTTAGGCGTGGTTTTCACCTCCTTATAACAACCTCTATAACATATTAAACTTTCATCAAAATCGGAGCCCGATATTTTGGATACCTTTCTCATTAATAAAACCATAGATAATTAAATCAATACTTGTCTTTAAAATAAAATTATGGGTTTGAAAACAAAATCATTCATTTATTCCAGTTGATATTATTACAGAATATAATTCAGATATAAATGATAATAAAATATTAAACAAATAAATTTTACCCGAAAGTTATCTGATCAGATAGAGGCAACGGGACCGGTTTAAATGTTTACAAATGGATATTTCAACGTGGCCGGTGTTCAATTAGCATCAAAGTTTGTGCACAAACACGAGAGGGTGGTTAATGGATCTGATGGACCGGTCTTGATTGGACTTAATTAGGTGCTCCCGGTGTTTACAAAACGGAGGTTTTCTCATCCCGACGAAATCCGTACAATCCTTAATTAAAAATTATATAAAGTTATTTCTTAATAACTAAAATATATGTTTTATTCGGATTTATGTAAAATAATTTAATACTGCAGTATATGTATATTGTTTAACAAGTCGACACTTTTTTTTTAATGAACTAGAAACATCGGTTTTGCAACGGGTTTAAACTAAGGGGTATCATAGTACGAATATCCCTCCAGTTATTTCCGATGCAAAATGACTTCAAATAGAATTTCCAAATTATAGTAAGCACGACAAAAGAGTCTGGGAAAAATGCCGGCAGACCCACTAAAGAATCCACCTCCGGTTACCGAGGACGAAACATCGTTACTTTTAGTGGTGATCGAAATTAGTTGACAATTATATTTCCTTAACATCAGGGGCATTACAGCAACATAGCGTCCGAGCAGGAACGATGTGACGGAAGGCCGACAAGTCGAGGCTTTAATCTAAAAAGCCGTACCCGTCTTTGAAAACACTACCCAAGATGTTCGTTCTAGAATTCTGTATCAGGCCCATGCTTCTATACCTTGTGACTATGGAGTCTTAAGTCATAAATTGAGTGTCGTAGGATGGCATATTGTAGTACGAACATCTTATGGGTATTTTCTGATGTAAAATGACTTCAGATAGAAGTTTCAAGTAATATAAAGCACGACAAGGGAGTCTAGGAAAGGTGCCAGCGAACCTACTGATGCCGAAGACGAAACATCCTAACTTTTAGTGGTGGTCAAAATTAGTTTGTCAATTATATGTCTTTACCATCAGGGGTATTACTGCAATATGGCGCCCGAGCAGGGACGACGACAACAGAAGGCTCTCAGAATCATGCGCTTTGATTAAGCCCAGGCCTGACAAAAAAGATCACTAGAAGGCAGTATCCAAGTATCCCAAAATCATGTAAAATATTAAATACGCCTTCAAAATGGGCGCTTTGCACTTCAATAATCTTCTTTGCCAAGTGGACTTTTTATCGCTGTACTACAGAATGATTTCGAATAAGATTGCAGTAATTGCAAGCATCTCGGATGATTACTGAATTGAATAGTTCAAGACTTTTGCAACTGAATCCACAATAAGAAACCAAAGTTGCGGCTTAGATACGTAGACGAGACCTTTATTATCTGGAATGGAAACGACGAAGAACTTCAAAATTTCCTTTCTAATCTGAACAATATCAGCACAACCATTAAACTCATCATGGAAAAAGAGGTAGAGAATAAATTATCCTTCTTAGATGTTTTCATTGAAAGAAATGGCAGACAAATTCGACCCTCAGTTTACAGAAAAGCCACATACACAGGACAATACTTAAACTACTTATACAATCTGTCCAACAACACCAAACAAGGAATTATAAGAAATCTCGTAGATAGAGCACTAACTTGCTGCAACTCCAACGAGAACTTGATGAAAGAGATAAATCACATTAATATGACAGCTAACGGATAACCGTAGTATATTTGGTGGACAAAATTTTGGAACAATACCGACAAAGAACAAAGAACGAAAATCAATATTGAACATCCCCCATGTTAGAGGCATTTCCGAAAAAGTTAGAAGAATAGGAAAACAATATAAAATTAATGTTATTTTCAATTCAATCCGAGTATAAAACATGAAACGCTGAAGCCAATCCTGCCTTGCCGTTCACGTAAAAATATTAAATGTTGAATTTCCTCTAATTGAAACTCAGTATCTTGTAGATTCAAAATACTGGTGAAGGTACAATAAGATTCGTCAGACCATCTAGCAGGTGATTCAAAATTCTTTTCTCTGTTTATATTTTGTAAATAAGTTGCACTCTTTTTTTGGGAAAGTTTTAGCGTCAATTATTCTTCTGTAATATCCACTCTGGCTCTCTTTCGCGGCAAAAAACATATGAGATAATTAAAATCTCTCCTCCAGATTGATTATCATTTCTAATATTCCTAAGGGAAGATTGAAATATAATTTATATTTGTATCACTTAGGAGCATATTAAGTTCTAGTTCGGTACATTTTAAAGCAGACCACGCTAAGCTATTGTTTTAAGGATTACATTATTACACATTACGTTAACAAACACGAGGGGATAGTTAATGAACTGGTCTCGACTCAACTTAATTAGATGGTTCATGTGTTTACAGAACACTAGTTGTCTCATGTAGGCAAAATCCATACTATATTTCGAAAATTTACTGATAGTACAGGGTGTCCAAGAAAGTGTGGGAAATGTCCCGGATATGAAAGAAACACGTGAAAGAAATACTACAACTTCTTATATACTTTTTCGTGGAGGCCTCATCTTCGTAGATCAGGCGCGGATCCAAGGAGGGAGCGGTAAGGGCGATAGCCCCCCCCCTCTCCAAGAGCTTTGAGTTTAGGAAAATAGACCCGATTTTGCCTCTTATACTATAGTTTATTCAAGAAGTAGAGAGAGCAATAAATCATTTTTTGCCCTTTTTCTCTTCGCAAACTACCTGTGTTTTTTAGTCCGGTATCTTTAGCAAATTCTGTTAGACACACATATTTTTTATAGGAATGGGTTAGAAATTTTATAATCAAAAATACCGGTCTATAATAATAGACTATTTGGGTAGGATAAAAATAGATATTTGGAAGTGTGAAGTCTTAAAAAGGATTTCAATCCTTGTCATAGGCGTCGGAAGGAGGTTTATTTTATAACTAAGTATTTATGACATAAAATATTTCAGTAATAAACTGAAAATAAGAAGTTTTTATAATATTATTTTCTTTCCTATGATTTCTTAATAATTCACATACATTACAAAATATAGATAATTTTGACATATTTAACATAAATCACAACTGTTTATTTATTATTTTTAATTTTGTTATAGAAAACATTTTAGGCACATTCAGACTAAAAAGTAGCCATATTCTTTCAAAAAATTCTAAATTATAATTTAAATATTTATAAAATACCCATTGTCAAATATAAAAAGTTAAACATATATAAAAAAAAATATAATATTAAAATATTTTTGGGGCTATCCGTAATTTTATTACTAATTAAAAATATTTTTAGGACATTTGACGTTTCAGTTTATTTATTTCTTAAACCATCTGTAGAATAACAATTAAACACTAAAAAGGGATTCAAATGAAATTAATTTTTATATATTAGTTAAAATTAGACCTACTTATTGTATTTCTATTGTATTGATATCTTAATTTAATTTACTTTATTATATGGACATCCGATAGCCCCAATAAAATAAGATAAACATGTTAATTCCACACGCTTAAGAAAAAAACACAAATACAATAATCAAATAAATAATAATAAAAAATCGCGGTTAATTGGAATTATATATATATATATATATATATATATATATATATATATATATATATATATATATATATATATATATATAAAATAAAATATAAAAACAACATTAACAATAAAATGCAACAAAAACCAAAATTTAAATAATAAATTGTGTTAACACTGGTAAACATTACGTGTCTAATTCTTAATCAAAGTCAGTGAAACTATCTTCGCTCAAATTAATTATAATTGGTTTCTCTATTTAATCGATCATGAGATCGAGTTTTCACATTTCGTCGTATTCTTTTATTATAAAATCTATAGGAACTGATTTTCTATCTAGTTTTCCCCAGCAAAAATTAAGTTCTTTGAGCAATTTCCAGAGTTCAGTTCTTTTATTTCAGATAAATCGCGATCTTCATTAATTTTAGTTACAATTTTGTCGACGGTTGGGATCTGCTTCTCATAATAAAATCCATGTATAACCTCTTTAACTGCAGTTTTCATGTCTTCTTCCAATAAGGTTTTTCGTCTGTCTGTGATTGAATGTGGCTTGGGAGTACTAACAATTCCGGTCGTTTTTTTCTCCTTCAGTATTCGGTACATAATAGATTCTCCAACTCCTGTCATGTTGGAACACATCGCAACAGAGCTTTTAACATTATTATCTAGATATTGATATCTTAAAGCATCATAAACATTCATCGTAATAAGTTTTTTGTTGAGGGAAGAATGCCCTGGTTTAACGATTTGGGAATAAATACTGAGGTGGAAGCCATATCTTTTGGGTATCTCACTAATCTCAAATAATATATAAAAACAAGCGCAAACAATATAAATCACTAAGGACACACTATAACGTGTACTTTGCTCACTGACAGATATTAAATTGAATTATCAGAAATTTTATTGTTGCAGTAAATTTATAAAAGCTTATAATATTTAAATATAATGAAATATAATTAGATTAACGGCAGTCCTCAGTTACCTGCGGCACTGGAGCAGGTGCGTTGGAGGTTTCGGTAACAGTTTTATTGCTCTCTCTAGTTCTTGAGTAGAGTATAGGAATGTGTATGCTTGCGATCGCCCCCCCCCCTCTCCTAAGAGCTTTGAGTTCAGGAAAATAGAACCGATTTTGCATTTTATATTAGGAATGTGTATGTTGATGGCACTCCCCCCTCTCGCTGACAACTTGTTTTTCCTGCTATATTGGACGTTTGTGATATCACCCGCCCCCCCAACGGGGGTACCTCAAAACTTCGATGTATTACACTACGGTCGATGGTAAGGAAGAAATGCTAACATAGCTTTTTGTTTTAAGTTCTTAAAGACTGGAACCTAGAATGGTTATAAGATTCTTTAGTAGAAGACTAATATTTATTTTGTTATTTAATTATCCATTGATTGATTGTATTTACCTCGTCTATATTCTGTTGTATTTTTATGTATTGTATGTTGGTTAAAATTTGAATAATGATTTTTTTTACAACGATAAGGGTCGATAACAAATACCCATATTTTTAAGTATCGCACATCCCTATTTTGTAGACAATTTTTCCATGTATGTTAAATTAAGACTAGACTTTCTGTGGGCAGATTTTGACACCTGATTACGTAGAAAAAGATACCCAGAGTCTTGAGAACTTTTAATTATTTTAGTAATTGCTACAGCTATAGAAAAAAAATATGTAGTTTTTAAAGGGGAAATAAATACACCACGCAATATTTAAATATTTTTACAAATCAGCAAAAAATTAAGTTAGTATTTTGTCAATATACTATTTATTCTATTATCCAAGGAATAATTGATTATTTGAAAAAAAAAATGGGAATGTTTTACAATAAAGTTCTGAAATTTTAGTTGCTTGGTTATCTTATCTGCTAGAGATTATAACAAATCCTACGCCGCTGATACATAGGTAGATCAACAGCTTTTAACGAAAACTAAGTTTGGCCACCTTTTGCCCCAAGCGGTCCTCCATATACTCTCTTCAAGCAGCTGACGTAGAAAAGTTTAGTCCGCGGCAAGTTTACTATGAACTACGAAATTGGTTTTCGATTTTCAATCTAATATTTGACGGACGCCTGCAAGTTCCTATCAGCGTTTGGGTTTAATGTTGTGAAAAATTTAAATTTACTGAGGAAGATCTAAAATATTGCTACACTTAGTCATCCAACTCTTTTGTTTTCGTCTTAAAATAAGGAAGTTTTTGAAATTGATAAAGCTGTATAAATATCGATGAGTGATTTTAGGTCAACTTTGTTTTATGGAAGATATGCGAAAGCTTTATGTTCTTTATTCTGAAAATAATATTATTCTAAGAATAAGATGAAAAATTTTAGAACTCGCGATTCTACAAACCGTTACGCGAAAACAAATGATTTTGTTGCGACTTCTAAGGTTTGTAGAATCGCTGGATTTAAAGCTCAAAATTTTAACAAAATTTTCCTAAATTTTATCTTTCGAATGTTTATAAAAATAAAAATTTATTCGAAGTTTTTTATAAAAGTATTAATAAATCTATCTTTAATTCCATTTTATCTTTAGGTATATATAAATATATATATATATATATATATATATATATATATATATATATATATATATATATATATATATATATATAATATGATGTAACTAGTTAAAGAGCACACCTGGTTTTAATTATTAAAAAGATACCATTGTTTTTTTTGTATTTGGTTAACGTTTGACCAATTTTCTTAACTTTCTTGCTACCATTACAACTTTCCTAACCCTCATATTACTATTGTAACTTCCTTATATGAGCTTATCACTCTTGTAACTTTCCTATTTTTTCTTGTCAGTATTGTGAATTTTAAGTTCTGAATGTTCTTATTCATTTTAAAAAGTTGTGGAAAGGAAATTTATTTACGTTTTGAGATAATTCACGATTAGTGAAATGTTTTCTTTATATTTTTTTATTCCAGCTAAAAAATGTTAATTCTGATTATGTGTTATAGTTTTCAATTTAAGGGTACCAGTCTTTTAATATGTTATTTTAACATTTCGTGTACAATCATTTTCATCACTTACTGTTAATAAATTGCTTATTATTTTCTTCTGCTTTTATTTTGAATACACACACTGTTTCTTCCGAACTTCACATTTTCCAAATTTATATTGAAATCCCCTTGAGCTTTACTATCGATATTTGTAGGGAATGCAAATTTAAAAATAATGCCCTTTACACAATTCTAAACTTTTTTGTGTCAAGAATAAAGTTTGAATTTATAACCACAAGGTCATTAATTAAACTTATAAAAAGTAAAGTGAACGCAACCCATTTAATAACCTAATTTTGCTATTAATAGTCCAATTAGTTACCTGCTGATGTGCATCATCCTCCATTGATTATAACATGCTCTTATCGAACATGCAAATAAAAGAAATTAAAATTAAAAGAATGGTACACATATAATTTTAGAAGGGCTGATTTTCGTAGGAGGTACCAGCGTCTGCTCGACAGTGACTGGTCTTTTTTATGTGACGGTCTTGTTATTGAAGAGGCTGTGGCGGCATTTCTTCAGCATATAGATGTAATTCCTAATGAGACGGTACCAAAGACCTTGTCCAGGCATAGTAAGTACTCACCTTGGTACATTAAGGAGGTAATTCGCTTATTATAAAATAAAGAGTTGCTATGGCGGAAATATACAAGATTTAATAAGACTTGTAATTATTTATCTTTCAGGAATGATAGGACAGTTGAGAAAATCTTATCCGTACGTCTTACAGTACTTATCTTTCAAATGTTGAAGCGAAATTTAAAAAGAACCCCCAATCGTTCTGGTCCTACATCAATGTTAAGAGGTCTAATGGTACTCTGCTATCTGCTATGTCTTATCACAGTCGGGAAGTAACTAATTCCACTGACATCGTAAATTCATTTACGAAATTATTCAAAGAGCTCTCTATTGTTTCTACTCCTAATGTACCTACTTCTAGTCATGGTAGCAATTTTTGACTCTACCTCATTATCTAAAATAATGTCAAAAGACGTTGAGAAAACCTGTAGAAAATTTATGACCAAATTCACAGCTGGTCCTGATTCCATTCCTTCGTTTGTCGTAAGGGATTGTCCTTGTGCGTTTGCTGAACCGATGTCTATATTTTTAATTTATTTTTCCTGATCTATGGAAGGAATCAAAATCTGTCCAGTTTTAAAAAGGATGAAAGAATCATGCTCGCGAGAGTTCATGTTCATGTTCCAGGAATAACTAGATCTCCAGTATTTTTCTATTTGTCGAAATCAAGAACTAATGTATTACAATTCTCCCCATTATATTCGATGTGTTCCCTTTATGATCGCCTGCAAGACAATTTTGATTTATTTTACTGCAATTATTCTGTTGTCAAATCGTTTATTTATAATTATTTGTGATTAATTTATAGGCTATGTTATACTTATTGTACTGTCTGTATTATGTATATAACTTTAGGATTCTTTTTCCTGCCTAATAATAGGGACCCTGGTCCTATCTTCTTGCGGTGCCTATTCGTTCCGAATGTTGGCGACTAGCATGGCTATTCTTACTTTGTTGGCAGCTGCGCGGAACAGTCCAGTCGTGCTCATGTTGAACCATTTTCTTAAGTTTTGGAGCCAAGAGATTCGTCTTCGTCCTGGCCCCCTCTTGCCGTACACCTTCCCTTGCAGAATTAATTGGAGGAGGTTATATCGCTGTTCATTTCTCATAATATGTCCTAAGTATTCCAATTTGCGTTTTTTAATTGTTTTGATCATTTCGCACTCCTTTCCCATTCTGCGCAGGACTTCATTATTTGTGTCTCGGTCGACCCAGGAGATTCTTAAGATGCGCCTATAGCACCACATCTCGAACGCTTCAAGTTTTTTAATGGACGCTTCAGAGAGTGTCCAAGCCTCTGTTCCGTAGAGCAGAACTGGAAAAACATAGCACTGCAGTATGAAGACCCTGGTTTTCAGCGGCAGATCACGGCCCCTGAAGACGGTGCTCATTTTTGTAAACGCTGCTTTGGCTTTTGCTATACGTTGTTTTATTTCCAATGAGTGATCCCATTGACTGTTTACATTGGTGCCAAGGTATGTATAGCTTTCAACCCTTTCAATTGTTTGTTGGTTGATGGTCAGTTGTGTGTTTAGGATTGGGCGTTTGCTGATGACCATATATTTTGTCTTCTTTGTATTTAAATCTAACCCATAGTGCTTACTTACTTCAGTTATGCTTGTCATCAACATCTGCAATCCCTCCAGACTGTCTGCGAATACCACTGTGTCGTCTGCGTATCTGATGTTGTTCAGACGTTCACCGTTGATTAGTATTCCCTCATCACATTCTTCCAAGGCTAGTTTGAAGATATGCTCAGAATAAACATTAAATAGCATCGGGGACAGTATACATCCTTGCCGTACTCCGCGTTCTATTGAGATTGCTTCTGTCAACTGGTTGTCTACTCTTATGTTAGCAGTTTGGTTGTAGTAAATATTTTTGATTATTCTCAGATCTTTATCATCTATGCTGATCTCTTCAAGTATTGATATAAGCTCGTCGTGTTTTACCCTATCGAATGCATTCTGGTAATCCACAAAGCATGCATATATATCGCAGTTGACATCTCTGCATCTTTGGAACAAGACCTGGACAGCAAAAAGTGCCTCCAGTGTACCCAGAGCATCGCGAAACCCAAATTGTGTGCGTGTTAGTTGTTCTTCGCATTTTTTGTATAATCTCTTGTGGATGATTTTTAGGAAAGTCTTAAGTAGGTGGCTCATAAGGCTTATAATTCTATAAGGCAGTGTAAATAAATAAATAAATAAATAAATATATGTATTTCTATTCTTTTTTATTTCAACACAATCTTTTACACGCTTTTGCTCCCACAAAATACTTCTTGCATTGTACTGCCCATCTTTTTTCAGTGTTGTAGCTCTAGATACATTTATTTTGTTAATAGAATATGCAGAGAGTATAACACAATATTTCTATTGGTCACTGTATTGATTGAAAAAAAACTTTAAAGGAGTTTTTAGGGTTAATGACTTCGAATGAAGTATATAAACACGGTAATGGTGTAACCAATTATTAAACATCATCCTGTTAATAAATTTCTACCTTGCTATATGTCTGTTTTCAAGTCTGTTATTTCAGATAAGTAATGTGTAAAATATTTAGCGTGATACTGCTTCAGAAACTTTTCTCTAAACCCTTATAAGACGCTGTGGGCAAAAATGCCGACATAAAGCAACACAGGGGACTCGCTCTAAATCACCTTGTCAGAGTCTTAACTGCTTACAATGTAATATGAGTTAATAATTTAGGAAGACTAAGGAGCAAATTAATGAGCTACAAGATTTAAAGAGTCAGTTAACACGAAGGTTAACTAGGTAGACGGATAAGCGGGAATATTTAAAGTTTTAGTTAGAAAGTTTTAATTTGGATTAAATTGGACAACCGATGAGGACTTTAATAGGTTATAAAAAATATGAGATATTGGTGCACATATCTAACAGAAAAATCGGCCAGATTCACTAAAAAAATTTAAGAATTAGACCCGAGCTAGTTGTCTTTCCAGTTGGATTTCCTAGTCAGCCGTTTTGTTTTTTATGATATTGTTATAATTTATGTTACATATATCAACAAATAATCGCATATATAGATATATTAAGGACAAAAACCTAACGATAAAGCCTTGAAATATACTAAAAAAAAGTTGTATCCTAAAAATAAATAAAATTCTCCATTTTTACTGGTTCATGAATAAAAAAAATGATTTTTTATGCGTGTATTTTTAGGGTTTAAAAATTACTTGACTTATTGTTGCTCTTGTTGGTTTAGACACTCTAGTGTCAACATAGAACGGTTTTAAAGTAAGAACATGTTAGTGAATTAGGGGGTAACAGTCTATTTGAAGTGGTTAATATTTCAATTATATTAGATAACATTTTAATGCTAAAAACCGAAATACATATTTTTCTTCCATTCATAATATTTTAGATCAGAGCTCTCCAAACTACGGCCCGTTCGTCAACACCGGTCAGCAAGTAATTCCATTTTCAAAATCCGTATATATGATTTGTAAGTGATAACTACAATGCTTATATATATATATATATATATATATATATATATATATATATATATAGTACTATAAAGCATTGTAGCATCATATTCTATTGTGGTATACTACAGGGGGGGGGTTGGATACGTATCATATTTCAATGCTGTTTTCATTTTTTTAGGTGTACCTATATGATGACGTCGCACAAACGCAGTGAATAGGTGTCATTCTCTATTGGTTTTGGTCGGATATTATAGGTAAGTATTATGATGAGTGTTTATATTATTTATACATAATTAGTACCTTTAAAATATAGGCAATTTATAATAAATCGGATTATGAGCTAAATTAATGTTTTTATATCTATTTTCAGTTAAGTTACTGGTTAATTTAGAGTTTTGCGTCACGCATTTATAAAATTTAACAGCTAAATGCTGAATATCATCATTAAAATGTGGCATATTTAACGTTTTATGTAATTCATCTATTCTGATGTACCAGCCCGACGATGTTACATATCTAATAATTTTATTTTGTAAGCGGTGATATCACATCACGAGCATCACCAATCTGCCCAGTATTTTTTGATTTCATAGTAAAATTATTGTATCTCCTCTGCATTTTAGTAACCATAGAAACAATTGTAATTGAAGAAACATGCAACAAGAAACCCTCGAAAAAAAAAATCAGTTTTTGAGAAAATCGCGTTTGATTTTTTTTCCAAAAATTGCTGCCATTTTGCTAATTTTAAAAATTTTTCGGTCTTCAAATATTTTTAAGAAAGTTTAGGTCTCATCAAATCTTAATCTGAGGAGAAAAATAAATTACGTCGATTAGTCATAAAAATATAAAATTTTGAATAAAAAATTACTTTCATTTTTCTTCTTTGCAAAAGCTCTAAGTTCAACTTTAAAATCTCGATAACTTCCTTGAAAATGATTTTTTCGCAAAACGACAAAATACGTGTGTGTACACGTGTGGGTTCTAGAATGATAGATTTTACGGAGAAAACATTTTACTTTTTTGACATTTTTCACTGGAATCGGTCCTTCAATCTTTATTTGACACACCTGTCAAATAGCTAAGCAAAATTGTTATTAACTGATATGGACCTACAGTTTATTGGCTTCCTCTCATTACCTCCTATAAAAATTGGGGTAACAATCGATATTTTCCACACGTTGTATTTTCTAGATCTAAAAGATAATATGGAAATGAACCTACAACATTCTTATTAAAATGCCTCTAGGTATGGTGCAAAATATAAATAAAAAATTTTTCTAAAAGTGCGCTAAAAAGTGAAAAATAACTAAATACTTTTATATGAAATTGAAATTTTGCGGCGCCAAACTAATACTTGACAAAATGTGATTGTCATAAACAGATTAAAAATATTTTATTTGTAATTGATTTCTTACCATAATTTGTATATATTAGTAGTTACTTATTTCATTAAGAAATAATTTGGCATCGACTTAAAAAATTTCAATTTCATATAAAAATTTATTGTTATTTTTCCCGTTTTAGCGCACTTTTAGAAGTCGGTTCAATTTTTTTTTATAAAAATTTAATTTTTCGATTTTTAGTTTTGAATTCCTTATGATATCCATAAATTATTTGAACTAAGTTCTAATCGAGATTAGTATATCTCACAATAACTCCAAGGTGGCAAAAAAGTACCTATTTTATCCAAAGCTGTTAATCACCATAAAATGAACCACTAAAAATTTTTTGATTCTTAGAGTTCTCCAAATACCAGTGAAATTGTCTCAAACAAAGATTAAGTCTGTCATAGTAAATTCACCATTTAAAATTTCATATTAATTTTGAATCAGTAATTTAGGCCCCAAAACTTGGAGACGTAAATTTCTTAGCCCGATATATTTTATACTGAATATTGAGTTTGTTTACGCCCCAAGAACCCCACAATTTCAAGTCCCTCATATTATATCTTATCGACCTAATAGTTGTAAAAAATTAATTTCATATTCGTAATACACGACCCCGAAAACCCCCTAATACCAAATCGGAAGAAATGAGAATAAGGTGAAATTTTCAACCCACCATATTGGATCCGCCATATTGAATATCAAAAAAATAATTTTAACGTCTTAATCTAGTCTAAATCTAAACTCTTCAAAGCTCTCTAGTACCAATATCTAGACCGTCATATTGCATCGTTTAGTCCGCTATATTGGATTCGCCATATTGAATCCTGACAAAATGCTTTTAAAATCATAATTTACACCTTCAAGAATCCTTTATATCAGTTTTGGAGAAAATCGAAAAATGTAGAGTTTTTAGGATGCCATATTGAATCCGCTAGATCGAGTTTTTCAAAAAATATTTTAAATTTGTAATTAACACTAGCAAAAATCTCCTATTACTGATTTTAGACAAAATCGAGAGATGTAAAATCTTTTTTCCGCCATCTTGGATACGCCATATTAAATTTTCTAAAAATAAATTCAGATTCGTTGTGTGCAACCTCGAAATCTCCTCCATACCAATTTTGGGAAAATCGGACAAAATTGATTTTTTCGTCCGCCATACTAGATACGCCATATTGAATTTTTTAAAAATAATTTTAGATTCGTTGGATACAGCCCTGAAAATTCCTCTATACCAATTTTGGAAAAAATCGGACAAAACTAAATTTTTTTGTTCACCATATTGGATCCGCCACATCGAATTTTTTAAAAATAATTTCAGATTCGTTGGGTACAACCCCGAAAATTCCTCCATACCAATTGTGGAGAAAATTGAACAAAATTAATTTTTTTTGACCACCATATTGTCAGCGCCATCTTTAATTTTACTGCACCAATTTTATCCAAAAAAATATGGAATCATCATATCAACTTCTTGAGCATAACCTAAAAAATTTCATTCAAATCGGTGCCGCCGTTCCGGAGCAATCAGTGTACATACATAAAAAAAATACATAGTCGACGAATTGAGAACTTCCTTCTTTTAGAGGTCGGTTAAAAAACCATGTAAATCGAAAAAATGTCACCTTGTCTAAGCATACACATATTCTCAAGCTCATCTTTGAACGATTTTTATTTTCTTATCAATAAACTTAACCTACTTTAATACACGTAGGTTTGTAAAAGATTTTTCTAAAATCCCTTTTATGCCAGAAACTAATATTAGCTTCAAAAGACCTTCTTGTCTCAATAAGATATAAATAACCATAAATCTTTTAACGACGTGTTGCCCAATAATCGATAGATATCCCTGCGTTGATCCTGTAAAATCTCCATCCAACCATACTGTAACCATGTAATCATTGCGTAAAGGCGTCGGCGATATTAATCAGAAGTGGCTGTGGGTCATACTTCCATAATCTAATACACCTAAGCGGCTACGATAGCGTAAAATCCACCGAGAGGATCGACTAAGTGTGTACTTAATCTAGTTTATCCAGTGAGCGAAGGATGGGCACCCATTCTATGTACTAGTAATAACATAAACATAGCCTAAACGTGTTAACTTACTGTGCATTCAAGCGAAACTGTGCTATCATTGCCGTGCTTGATGGTTTAGGATGTTCATGTTTAGGTATTGCAATACAAATGGTAATTTACATTGGATGTTCCAGGATATCATGTTAAAAAATATCAGTATTGTACGAGGATGGTTCGAAATGTTCTCGGCCTGATAAAGGAAACAAAAGATTTTTTAAAATGTTTTATTTATTTTTCAACATAGTCCCCTTGTACTTCAATACATTTAGATCAATGATGTTCTTACATTTTAATACCTGTAATATAAAGCGATTTGTCCAACTCTGCAAAATAAGCGGTTGTCGCTGCTCTGACCTCGTTCTTTGAAGGGCATTTTTGCCCAACGAGCCATTTTTTCAAGTCTGGGAAGAGAAAGTAAACGCTGGGAGCCAGATCGGGCGAATATGGTGTATGTGGAAGTACTTCGAAATGTAAGTCATGGAGTTTTGCAACAGCAACCATAGATTTGTGTGCAGGCGCGTTATCCTGATGAAAGAGCACTTTTTTTTGGCAAGATGGGGTCGTTTAGCCTTAATCACATGCTGCAAACGGTCCAGTAGTGAAGCGTAATACTTTCCGGTGATGGTCTTGCACCACGCCATGTGAATTCCAAAAAACCGATGCCTTGACTTTTCCTGCAGACGAGACAGTTTTTGCAATTTTTGGCGCACTTTCACCTGCCCCTACCCACTGTTTAGACTGCTGCTTTGTCTCTGGCATATAATGGTGAATCCATGTTTCATCTACAGCTACAAAACGTCGAAGAAACTCAGCAGGATTGCGTCTGAATAAGTCTAAACATTCTTGGGAAGTGTTCATTCGAAGGCGTTTTTGGTCGACTGTTAACAAAAGCTGCACCCATCGCGCAGGAAGCTTTTTCATGCCAAGAACATCATGTAAAATGTAGTGGACACGATCTATCGAGATGTTTGCTATACCAGCAAGCTCTCGTACTTTCAGTCGGCGGTCATGAAGTAAGACATTTTGAATTTTTGTGACAATTTCGTCAGTTGTACCGGTTTGTGGGCGTCCCGAGTGCTCATCACCTTGAATTGATGTACGACCACGATTAAATTCAGCAGCTCATTTTTTACCATCGAAAACGAAGGAGAGGAACCCTCTAAAGTAGAATCTAACTCATTTTTAATGTTCGTAGGAGTTAAACCCTTTAAAACAAAGTGCGTTATAACCGCTCGAACTTCAATTTTATCCATTTTTTATAAAATATCTAACCTTATGTGTTCACTCGATCGCCGCAAACAAGTAACTGAACGCAAACATCTGAAACTTTGCAGGGCGTCATCTCAAGGTTAATGTTTACAAAATATTATAGTTATTTGATCCTACTAGCGCCCTCTCTTCAGACCGAGAACTTATCTAACCATCCTCGTATTATTTGATATTTTTGTTTAATTTTAACCTTAGTTAATTGAAAATTGAATTTAAAACGAATTCCTCAAACACAAAGACGAATTCAAGCAGAAGTCATTTAATCGCGTGAATAAATACGTAAAACAGGCAAATTTCGGAAGTCCTCAAGAACAGCTTCGATTTTGATGATTTTTTTTTTAATTTTGTTTTTTATATTGTTTAAGATCAGAAAACTTTCAGAGCAGGGAGGGAGGTTACTCTGATTAAAAAGTAGTAATCTATTTTATCAACACGACATATAACGCCATCTATTGGCGATTAATAAAACCTTTTAGACTTTTTATTTCATTACCTACAAGTTCGATTTAAATAGTGATCGTTGAAGGGAATAAATGATCACAGTTTTAAGTGTTATCGTTAAAATCACGTTTGATAATTGTTTATGCTTAAAGCATTATGGATTCCATACCTTCAGGTAATTGCCTTTAATAAATAACTAAAACGTTTACCTGACTTACGACTTTGAAGACACATCATTTAAAACACAAGGCTAGTCATTATTAGTATATTTTATTCTGAGTTTCGTCCTATTAGTATTTTACCGACATTTTCTAAGGTGCTCGAGAGGATTGTCAATGATCAGATAAGCACATTTGTGAATTTGAGAGGCATTTTACCATCTACACAGTCGGGATTTCGCCCTTTACACAGTACAACTACTGCACTTCTTAAAGTGAGCGATGATGTGTTTGGTGCAAGTGATAGCAGTGTGACGACATCTCTTATATTAATGGATTTTAGTATGGCCTTCGACACTTTGGATCATACGATGTTTTTTGCAAAACTGGGATACTTTGGCTTAGGGAGGAGTGCAATGGAGTGGTTTAGGAGTTATTGGCAATGAGAGGTCGGAATTTGTGACTTTCAATAGGGGTGTGCCACAAGGCAGCATTCTTGGGCCGCTGTTATTTTCGCTGTATACAGCTGATTTCTGTAAATTTATAAAAACTTGTCATTCTCACCAATACCCTGATGACTTGCAAGTTTACTGCTCGTTTAATTTAGTCGGTATGGCACAGGCTGCACAGCAAATTAATGATGATTTACAGATCATTTTGGAGATATCCAGAGGTCATGGACTGTGTCTGAATGGTAAAAAGTCGAAACTTCTTCTTTTTGGTTCGTACAGACAACAAATAGTAGAGAATAATTTTTTTTTTAAATCAAATTTGGTGATACAATGTTGACGCCGTCGGACTCTGCCAAGAACCTGGGGGTAATGTTTGACGCACAACTTCGCTTTGAGGCACATAGTTCGAATTTATTGCAAAGGTGTTATTATAAGCTAAAAATTCTTTATATGCATAAAGATGTCTTAACAACTGATATAAAGTTGAGACTCTGTGACTCTTTGATATTGTCTTTGGTGTCATACTGTGACGTTGTATATTGGCCAGCACTTACATTACGTGAGAGGAATAGTTTCCAGGGACTTTATAATGCTTGCCTTAGGTTTTGCTACAGTATGAGAAAGTTTGATCATGTGACACCTTTATTTCGGGCATCCCGATGGTTTAATTTAGAGGAAAGATTCTTTACACATTTAGCAACCTTTGTTCATAGGATTGTGTTGACAGAAGCACCTTCTTATCTATCTAATAAATTAATTCGTGGCAGTGATATTCATAGGAGATAAACACGTTATAGTTCCACGTTCATTGTCCCGAAACATAGAACTGCCCTTTTTCAGAGATCTTTCAGATATAATGCAGTGAAAATTTATAACTCACTTCCTAGGGATATCGTAGCCCTTAAGAATGTCGATAGCTTGAAAAGAGCTGTTAAATTATTTATTATTGGTACGCGTGGTCGGGTGCGGTGATTTTCTGGATCACTTGCACGTAAAAGCCCAAAAGTGTGAACATGAATGTTTTAGAATTTACATTTTTATTTTTTCTCAAATAACTTTATATCTTAGATTAGATTTACTTTTAGTTTATCTTAGATTTAATTTAAGAAAACAGACGGTTAGATGAGTAGCTATGCTGTATCTCGCCGTCCATTATTGTATTTGTTCAGTTTATATTTTTGATCCTAATAAAAAGACATTATTATTATTATTAAAAAAGTTGATACTCTACCGCACTCAACCCGTTATTTTTTAATAATCCTAAAGTATGTTTCAGTAGCTTTCTTATGATACTAAATTTGGCTGCAAATACTTGCAGGTTAGTTCAGGTTAAAAAATATAACAAGATTAAACAATTTATATGAATTGTAAAAATATTCGTTATTACTTTTTAGGCAGTTCCCCACAAAGCATAACAATTAGCCGGAGAAAATTATTGAGTATTTATTTAATGGGTTAAGCTAAGAACAAGGAGGCTCGATTTCAATACCTAGTTACAAAAGTTCGAAAAATAATATATTGTGAAGACGAAATACCTAATGATGTCAACCAAGATTTATATCGGTTTATTTATCATTATGAAAAGAAGTGGCAATGTGTTTCAAGATCTAAGAAACAGTTCGAAACTAAATATAGTAACTGGCTAGCTACATTCATCAATTTTCATTCGCAAAAAAGAAAAAGAAACTCAAGTGATTCTGTGGTAAGGCCGCAAAAAGACTTCGTGGAATGCAATGATAGGTCAAAACGACGGAAAACTCAAGAATTAAGAAGTAATAACGGATCAATGGAGTTCACGTATGCCGCTGAAATGAAGCACAGATCAGAAGGTAATGTTCAAGCTGCCAGAGTCTTAGCTAATATCGTTAAGAGCCCTGATTCTGTTAGATTACATCAAGAAAAATAATGTTAAGATTGCTAGGCTAACAGAAGATAAAGCTCTTTCTTTAATTACTAATGCTAAGCTTACTAAATATTAGTATAATATTATTAGAGTTAATGCCCTTGAAGAAAATTGTCCGCTGTATCCCGCTGTACATTAAGAAGGTTGGTTATATCTCTTAGTGATGTGCTTTCTACAGTAGAAGAAAGTAAATTAGAAGATTTGTGGCTAATAAGTAAATGGGGCTGTGATGGTACTTCCAGACAGGCTGAATATAAGCAGATGTATCTGATGCTTCCATTTTTATTTCATCTTTAATACTTATACAAATAATTTCTGGATATACGCATGAAATAATTTGGAAAAATCAACTTTCTTCATTACCGCCGTATTGCAGACCTATAAAGTTAGAATTTGTACATGAAATAACTGAGATATTACAAAACGAGGTAAAGTATATTGAAGGGCAAATTCAGACTTTAAAAAGTACAAACCTGATAATTAGTAAGAAAAATGTGTCTGTTGAACACCATTTAGTTATGATGATGGTAGACGGAAAAACAATAAACGCAACCACACATATCGCTTCTACTCAAAGATGTAATTTATGTGGAGTTACAGCAAAGGATTTCAATAAACTGCGCTATTGTTTAAATAAACTAATTATAGATGAACAAATATTGTTATTAGGTCTGTCATCGCTACATTGCTAGATCCGTTTTTATGTATATATGTTAAATTTGTCATTCAAACTGAAATTGTATAAGTGGAAAGCAAGAGGAATAGAAGATAAATCTAAAGTAGAATTAGAGAAAAAAGAGTCCAACATAAATTTAAAGCTAAACTGGGAATGTTGCGTGATCAGCCTAAACATGGCTACGGGAGTTCCAATGGCGGGAACTCGGCGCGACGATTTTTTTAGCAATTACGTACATCTGTAGAAATCACTGGCATAAGCAAGAATCTGATATATAGACTATGGATAATATTAATGACAATGTCTTGTGGGCTGTCAATAAATGAGGAAAAATTCAAAATGTATGCTCCGAAAATCGCTGTCATTCACAAAATATTAATTAATGGACATCTTTCATGTTCTTTAAGCCTAGTGGATATAGATCGTTCTGTTTTACCTACATACACTTCACCACAAAAGCAAGGTATCTTGTAAGCGTCTTCTGTTTGAAATGGAATTGTGTCCTTTGGAGACTTCAATCATTGTCCAATTTTCTTACATGTGTTGGAAATTGTCCAAATGTTTGATTTTGGAGCAATCTGGCAATCTTGTCGGTCGTTCCGTGTATGTAAAATAAGACAACACTATCCATAGGAGGTACATTTATGACATTTTGTCGAGGAGTTGGGTCTTTACATTTATTAACAGAACATCTTATATCTTCGACGCAATATCCGTTGCCTCTCAGAACATTAGTCAGTTTTTCTGTTTCAGTGATTGTTCGTCAGATATTGAAAATTCTCTATGTACTAAAGAGTTTATGACGGAATGTTTTTGAGAAGGATGATGACGTGACGTTGCATTGAGATATCGATTTGTATGTGTTGATTTTCTGTCCTAATTTGCCATTTTGTTTCCTTTGTACTGGTACATCAAGAAAGGGAAGAACACCATTTGATTCAGTTTCCATACTAAATGTTGTTGATTTAGATGATCCAGGAAATAAGGGAGGTTATCAAACTACGAAGTATCATCTACATATCTGCACCATAATTTAGGTTTTAGAGGAGTAGCAGACAAGGCATTTTTTCAAAAGCTTCCACGAACATGCCCCGTGCAATCGTAGGCGAAACATATAATAATTCCAATATGAAAGCATTCGCGGTTTAATAACTTCGTAAATATTGCCATAGCAAGCCAAGATAAAAGAAGAAGTTCTCACTAGACTTTAAATAGAGGACTTTAAAACAGGCCAATCTTTGAGCAACTCTAAATAATAATGAAACAAAGACATTCCTTAAATTACTGGTTGGATTGTTTTAGGTTGCACTTCTACGTGTGCCTACCATAGATATAAAAACTAAGTATATAGAGCGCGGATCTTATAGAAGTAAGCTCACTTACGCCAAACACGATACCCTAAATGTCATTGAATATTTCTCTCACCTGACCCCTATTAGAAAGATAGGTAATACTCATCAAAAACGCCCTCTTTCTAAGAGCCAAATTGCTATGATGGGATCCGCACTATATATGTTTATTTCTATGTCTATTATGCCTACTAATGACAATAAGATAAACGTAATAATATGGATTAGTTAAATTATATTTAAAGAAACGAAAATAATTAAAATTATAATCAAAAGAAATTTGGATATTTTGAAATTAGCGATTGAAAAACGAAATTATCAAAAAAATCTTTTGTTACATTATTAAAAAGAGTTTTCTAGACTCCCTCGTAGTAACTTTTCCAAAATAACTAATAAACTATTTTTCTAACTTTCCAGACATTTCTACAAGAACAAAATTTTCTTCAGTATAATAAAAAATCCTGCAGGACAAAATCACTTACACCTAATCGTATTTTAAACGGGGTTTTATCCAACAGGCAACACAGCGGGAGCTATTAAACTAGATTCAGCAGCAACATGGGCCGTATATCCAGGAATTTTGGAAAATCCTTTGAGCTCTCGCTTGTCCCGGATTAGATGAGACTTTGGTTAGAAAGTGGCAGAGTTTGGACAGATTGTAACTTTTCTGGCTTGTGTGCACTGACGGCTGCATGTGTATTAGTTAGTCACTATTTCCATGCAATTTATCACGACTACTTTAGTAAGTGGTATTGTTCGTATTGGTACCATAAGTATTAATTATGGTTTAGAAGTTAACGAGGGAACTGCCAGATGTAATCTTATGATTAAATCAAATTAATGGGGATTTAATATATATATATATATATATATATATATATATATATATATATATATATATATGCTTTATTGTTTATCCGGGAGTTCAACCGTTTGTCATTGTTTCCTGTTGAAGGGTCTTGCAGACGTTTCACCAAGGTCGCACTTGGCATTTTCAGTGCTTACTGATCGAAGTTTGGAAAGTGAACTGAGGTTCCTTAGATTGCGCAGGCTTTTTATACTTTTCGTGGTCGTAGGTTGTACCGAAGATTGTTCGGTGGTGACTCCTCCTTCGTGCCGCGTGTGCTTGCCGAAGTTGCCGGTTGTACTTGTTTTACCGATGTTGATGTTGCGTTTTCTGTTCGTTTGATGATGGATTTCCATGTGACTGGCAAATTTAGTGCGTCGTCTCTTTTGTTTAATTCACCACTTTTTTCAATTTCATTGCAGTAACCACAGAACAAGTCTTGTTCTGAGGTTACTAACATTGGCTATTTCTTTGCATGACTCAAAATCAACTTTATGTCCTGTTTGGATGTGGTGTTGAAATAGTGCCGACGTGGTTTGTTTGTTTTTAGTAGATAGCTTGTGTTCTTCGAGTCTAGCTGATATTCTTCTGTTTGTCCGTCCTATATATGATTTGTGGCAGGACCCGCAGGATATACTGTAGACCCCTGGATTCTCTAACTTAATTTTGTCCTTGGGGTTTTAAGTGTCGATCTTATGGTTTGATGAGGTTTGTAAGCTGTTTGGATATTGTTTCTTCTTAGAATCCATCCTATTCTATCTGTGACCCCTTTTAAGTAGGGCAGTGTGGTTTTTGCGGTGTTGTCGGTGGGCTCCTGTGTTTCGCGTGGTTTTTTGTGTTGTTTCATAGCCTTTTTAATTATGTGTGATTTGTACTCGTTTTGTCGCAAAGCATTTGTGATTTTCTCCATTTCCTGTTGTTTATTTGAGGCGTCGGTTAGGTTGCTTGACCTGGATATCAATGTGTTCGCCACAGCTTGTATCTGGGATGGGTGATGGTAGGACTCCGCATTTAGATATCTATCTGTGTGGGTTGGCTTCCTGTAGACTGTGTGTTCGAGACGTCCCTGTGCTGTTTTTGTGATGAGTATGTCTAGAAAGGGCAGTTGATTGTTTTTTTCTACTTCTAGTGTAAATTCAATTTTATGATGGATGGAATTTAGGTGTTCAAGGAAATTGGAGAGGCGATCTTGTCCGAAACCACAAGTATATCGTCCACATATCGTATCCAGAGTTTAGGCTTTGGAGTCACACTCTCGATGGCTTGTTTTTCGAAGTAGATCATGAAAAGATTAGCGACCTTGGCGAAACGTCTGCAAGATCCTTCAACTGGAAACAATGACGAACGGATGAACTCCCGGAATAAACAATAAAGCACATTTATCCATCCGTGACACACTTCAAACAAATATATCTATATATATCTATATATATATATATATATATATATATATATATATATATATATACATGCATACTTCCAAGTTGATTTAAATATTTTAGATAGGATTTTACTTCAAAGAAATATTATGAAAAGTGTGGTGACATGATGGGAAGTCTCATTGAAATTTAGCGTTAAATGAAGTCATTTCCATAATATTCTATCCTAAATAATTTTTCTAAATACCCACTTACTGTAAACAATTCTTAATTACAACAAGGTGTTAGTACCAGATTAATGTCAAGTATATCACATCAACGCTTATCAACTGGGGAACTACAACTAAAGCATTTAGTATTATAGATAGCTAATTTTATTAATTACTAAATCTGTTTCTGGAATAGAGCTCATGATTGCAAATTATAATTAATAATTATTCTAAAGTAATAAATCCTCTGGATCAGGGGGAATCCCTAGGTTAAAATAATATTTGTGTAGAGTTTATTTCTCTCGTTGAGATGCGTTCACGTGACGCATATAAGTGATAAAATATTAATTTTTCTGTGGAAATTAAAAAAATATATACATTTAGGTATTTCCCAAAAATTTATATTACGACCCCCTAGGAAACATAAAAAAAGTAGTGACTTGAACAACGAAAAGAACAAGACGTAATTGAACCTATTTATTTATGTTTGACATATGACATTTAACTGTAACTGTCTTACGAAAGTAGTTTTTAGGTTGTAGACAAAAGCATATCGTCTTGCATTAGTTGATATCACTAAAAACTCCGAAATAATTGTTTTATAAGGACTCCACGCAGCTGATTCAACATCACTTAATTTTTGATTAACCTGTTGATACCTTCGGGAAATGTTTAAAAAGGAACTACTATGTTTTATATCACTAAATTTATCAAGAAAACAGTGACTGCAGTTTCAACTCACAGAGTCATTTTCAAATTGAATTACTAAGGTAGACTAAGTATTCAATACTTGAAATGAGAAAATTTAACAATAATTAAAAACTACCTGAGAAATTACATTATTACAAAGGGGAGGTACTAAATTTTGGGAACTAATTATTATTTGGCGACAACAAATAACGGGGAAAACCCAAGTTCTGTCTGGTCATTAAGCAAATTTACATTTTTATTTTTACTATGTTTATATATTTCTAAAGATTAAAGAATATTTAACTGTTGGCCCTTTGTTGAATAATGTAATATGTCAGTGTTGCTTAAATCAGGAAAACTGTGGCTGTGTTCTAAGCAATGGTTGGTAAAGCTCGAGTCTCTTTTTTGTAGTCTATATGATCGGTGATGTTCTGAAAAGTGAGTTTTAAATCTTCTACCACTTTGTCCAATATACAAACTATCACACTCTGAACATTTTAACTTATAAACTCCTAATTTATCAAATTTATTAATTTTATCTTTAGCATTGTAAAGGATAGTGGACAGATTGTGTTGAGATTTAAAGGCTACTTTATGTTATGTTTGGAAAGAGTATTAGCTATGTTTTCTGATAGGGTACCACAGTATGACAAAGATATATAAGATGAATTATCTCTATAATTTTTTATTTTAGGATATATTGAATTAAAAACTAGTTGTTTTTGCTTTTTAGTTATTAATTTCTTTAGGGTTTGTTGAGAGAAATTGTTTGATATTGCAATCCTTTCAATGATATTTAGTTCCTCTTGAAGATCTTCTTCAGAGAGAGGCAAAGAGAATGCTCTATGTATCATTGAATTGTATGCAGCCATTTTGTGTTGTAAGGGGTGAAAAGAGTCATTAGATATAGTATTACCTGTAAACGTTGGTTTTCTAAAAATTTTAAAATTACAATTAGTATGTAATGTACTGGTCTACAGATGGCGGTGCACTACCATAGGAAAGGCTTCCACCCTTTCCTGGTATTTTTGCAATTTGAGATAGTGCTTTGTCTCTAACTGTGTTAGAACAGAGCACGTTTGTCCTTATAGTATAGGTTTTTTCAGTTGGTTGAGAGCTAAGTTTCTCTTATATAATTGTATTTTTATACACCCAACTGCAAGTATATTATCCACTTTTGGTTTATATATACAAATCTCTACGAGAAATTATATTCAGATTGCGTGGAATGCTGGGAGATGGCGTCGCTTTTATTAGATTTCATATTTTGTCTAATATAATTTACTTAAAGGATTTACTTTTCCGATGCTGAAGTGCGCTAGCCTATTCTGTACTGACGAGAACTAACAAGTTCGAAACCGGTCTACAGATGGCGGTATACTACCATAGGAAAGGCTTCCACCCTTTCCTGGTATTCTTGCAATCTGAGATAGTGCTTTGTCTCTAACTGTGTTAGAACAGAGTACGTTTGTCCTTATAGTATAAGGTTTTTTCAAGTTGGTTGAGAGCAAGTTTCTTTTATATAATTGTATTTGAATGCTTTTATTTGGCAAAGAAAACATTCGGAGGGGAACAAAGCATTTATACCAAGAAAAACTGTTCTGAAATTATCAGAAGGGATTTGGAACTTTCCGAAACATAATCGATAGCAGAGGTTTGATTCATTAAATTGGTTTGAGCTTTTAAGATAGAAAGGCATGACTTTTGTCTGCATAGTGCGAAGGAATGGGCACTAAACATAAAACAATTTGTAGTTTAGACTAAAAGTATACCTCACGGATGTAGTTATGAAGCTATATTTAACCGGTGTAGCTAAGGACTAATGAAATATATTTTTCTATTTATTCACATGAATTTAAATCTTGCTGTTTTCGAGATACAAGCATAATAAAAAGATTTTTTCTTTGCATTTTTCCAGGTTATTTTACTTAAAATAAACCAGATTATTTGACGTAGGGCTAAAAATATGATAAAGTATGGCATGCCAGGCAAGTGAATTTATTTCGATATCACAGTATAATATACGGAAACTGTACTTCTGTGATCCCAAAATTTATAATTCTATTTGGCTTTAAATTGTCAAAAGTAATAATTGGATTTAATATTATCATAATTAAAAAGCTCGCACTTTTATATTCCCGTTTTTAACGTAAATTTGATCAAAAGTGAGTGGATTTTGGGCTAAAAGATAAAAAGTTATTAAAAGTTTCAAAAAATCCTATCATTTCTTATCCAAAGCTTTTACAAAGATAAAAAACCTTTCGTAGAGCCTCGCCTTTATTAAAAATTAAAAAGAGTTCGTTTTTATATGTAAGCTTGTCGCATATTTTTTAAAGATATTGAAAAAAAAGACACCTTTTACAAGATGTGTAAAAAACCATGGATCAACCCTCGTTTGGAGATTCACCATCCCAAAAATATAAGAAAAGTTTCTATAAACATGGGTCAGGAATTGTCCTGTTCTTGAAGTACAGATTAATGAAAATTGCAAAAGAAACACCGTATTATTAATTTTCCGACTCCTAACCAGACGCGGATCCAAGGGGGGGGGGGCGATCGACCCCCCGTCCCCCAAGAGCTTTGAGTTTAGGAAAATGGACCCGATTTTTCCTCTTATACTACAGTTTATTTAAGAACTAGAGAGAGTAATAAATCACTTTTTACCTTTTTTCTCTTCACAAACTTCCTGTGTTCTTTACTTCGGTGTCTTTAGCAAAATCTGTTAGACACATATATAGAAATGGGTTAGAAATTTTATAATCAAAAATACCGTTCTAAATGGGCTAAAACGTAGCCTTATTCTCTAAAAAAAATTTGAATTATAATTTAAATACTTACAAAATATCCATTGTCAAAAATACAAAAAATTAAACATATATAAAAAAAATAAATTCGTCCATATAATATTAAAATTTTTTTGGGGCTATCGGTCATTTTATTATTAATTAAAAATATTTTTAGGGTATTTGACGTTTCAGTTTATTTATTTCTTAAACCTTCTGCAGAATTATAATTAAACACTAAAAATGGATTCAAATGTAATATATGTTGTAATTAAAATTAGACCTACTTATTTTTATTTCCATCGTACTGACATCTTAATTTAATTTACTTTATTATATGGAAATACGATAGCCCAAAAAAAACAAAACAAGATAAACATGTTAATTCTACACCCTTGAGAAAAAGACACAAACACAATAATAAAATAATAAAAAACTTACGGCTATTAGAATTAAATATATATAAAATTAAAGAGTGGGACACACTAAAATTAAAATATATAAAAAAATAAAAAAAAACATATAAGCAACATTAAACAATATAATACAACAAAAACAAAAATTTAAATAATAAATTGTGTTTACACTACTAAACATTACCAATTTAATTCCTAATCAAAGTCAGTGAAACTATCTTCGCTCAAATTAATTATAATTGGTTCCTCTATCTCACCGATCATGAGATCCAGTTCATGAGATCCAGTTCTCACATTTTGTTTTATTCTTTTATTATATGGATTTTTCCCAATTTCCCGCAGTAACTCTATTCAAAAAATCTTTCAAAAGTTTAGTTAAATTACTAATTTTTTTAATTGTGTTATTTCTAGCAACTCTACCATTTACTTGAGAGAGATATTTACTTCTTCAACGGACAGTTTCCGGACGATCTATAGGAACAGCTTTTCTATCTGCTTTTTCTCAGCAAAAATTAAGTTCTCTGAGCAATTTCCAGAGATCAGTTCTTTTAATTTCAGGTAAATCGCGATCTTCATTGATTTTAGTTAGAATTTTGTAGACGGTTGGGATCTGCTTCTCATAATAAAATGTATATACAGCCTCTTTAATTGCAGTTTTCATCCCTTCTTCCAACGATATTTTTCGTCTGCCTGTACTAACAATTTCGGTCGTTTTTTCTCCTTCAGTATTCGGTACATAGTAGATTTTCCAACTCCTGTCATGTTGGAACACATCTCAACATTATTATCTAGATATTGATATCTTAAGGCATCATAAACATTCATCGTAATAAGTTTTTCGTTGAGGAAAAAATACCCTGGTTTAACGATTTTAGAATAAATATAGAGGTGAAAGCCATGTCTTTTGGGTATCTCACTAATCTCAAATAACATATAAAAACAAGCGCAAACAAGATAAATCTCTAAGAACAAGCTGTAAGGTGTACTTTGCTCACTGACAGAAATTAAAGTAAACTATCAGAAATTTTATGTTGCAGTAAATTTATAAAATATATTTCAATATAATGAAATATAATTAGATTTACGGTAGTTCCCAGTTACCTGCGACACTGAAGCTGTACGTTGGAGGTGTCGGTAACAGTTTTATTACTCTCTCTAGTTCTTGAATAGAGTATAGGAATGTGTATGCTTGCGATCGCCCCCCCCTCCTCCCAAGAGCTTTGAGTTCAGGAAAATAGAACCCATTTTGCCATTTATATTAGGAATGAGTATGCTGCTTGCACCCCCCCCCCCCACCCCCCGTTGACAACTTGTTTTTCTTGCCATATTGTACTTTTGTGATATCACCGCCCCCCCCCCCCTCTCGCAAAGAGGGAGGCTGGATCCGCCCCTGCTACTAACAAATACTTTCTTGAACGTACGCTGAATGATTTTATACTGGAAGGTAATATTTTAACCTAATTAATTTTTTTTTCCTTAAAAACACGCATATGAGTAATAATTGATATTTTGTTAGGAAAACAAAGTAAGCCACTGTGTTTGCATCATCTTAAAAATTGTTTCTTTTAACTAAACAAAATATCTTTTCCTTTGATAAATAAAGCAATTTCAGAAAATATTGAGAAAATTATATTCTAGTACATCGACAACAGACGACAATATCCCGTTTAATAGCTAGTGCCCAACTTGTACTTATGCTTTTATTTATCAAAAAAAAAACCAGGAGGAGGATCTCGTTAAGTTGGAAAAAAGAATTTCAAAAATTCTATGAAAATTATATAATAGCAGCGGCGTACGTGGTCCAACATATTGTCAATAATATTCTATAATTTTGTTTATTGAAAGTTTCTTTATTATTTTGTGAATCTCTAGGTGAGCGTCACTGCATGTTTTTTAAAATATTTTACATAACTAGGTTGTCACGGTTCAAATTTATATTCCTTCTATGCGAAAGTAGAGTGAGTCATAGGCAATTTGGATTTAGAAATGGTCTAGGAACCAGAGAGGCACTATTTTGTATGCGCGTTCTCCTATAAAAAAGTTGTGAATTCCGAAAGAACATCTACGTCTGTTTCATCGACTTTGAAAAGGCATTCGACCGGGTACAACACGATACACTTTTCGGATGTCTACAAGCAGCAGGTGTAGACCACTACGATATAAGACTGCTAAAACATCTGTATTACAATTAAGTACCATCTATCCAAATCGAAAACAGTCGTACTCAAAGCCTACCCATCAAACGTGGAGTAAGACAGGGTCGCGTTTTGTCACCCTGTCTTTTTAATGTATACTCTGAAGAAATTTTTAGGGAGGCTTTGGATGACAGAAAAGAGGGAGTAAGATTGGATGGAGAAGTAATCAACAATATTAGATTTGCTGATGATACGGCCATTCTTGCAGAAAGCATCGAGGACCTCCAAACATTAGTAAATCTAGTCAATGAGGCGAGCTGCCAAAGAGGCCTTAAAATCAACATCTCAAAAACAAAGTGGATGCCTGTTGGAAAGATTAATGTAGATAAATGTCAAATTTGGCTCGATGAAGAGAGGATAGAGCGTGTAAACCATTTCAGATACCTTGGCAGTTGGTTGAATGTGAATGGGGACTCAGATGAAGAGATAATAGCTAGGATCGAAATATCGCGTAAGGCCTTTATGACATGGAAACCAGTTCTATGCAACAGGAACCTGTCAATGCATATTCGTAAGAGGGTCCTGAGATGCTATGTATGGTCTATTCTGTTATACGGTTGCGAGACATTGACACTAAAAACTACAACGCTAAACAAACTGGAAGCTTTCGAATTGTGGTGCTATCGTCGAATCCTAAAGATATCATGGGTTTCGCACACTTCCAATGAGGATGTTCTCAGAATGATGGATACAGATCGACTGCTCTTGAACATTATAAAGAGGCGGAAAACAGAATACTTCGGCCACATAATTAGAGAACCTAAGTACCATCTACTTCGCCTTATAATACAAGGAAAAGTGGAGGGAAAAAGATGGATAGGCCGGAAGAAGCTTTTATGGCTACGTAACATCAGACAATGGTGTGATTGCACGATGGAGGAACTATTTCGCGCTGCAGCCGATTTAGAAAGATTTCAGGAAATTGTAAACATGATGAACACCAACGTCTGAATACGGACATGGCACCTAAAGAAGAAAAAGAAGGTTCAAATTTGTGTTTAAGATCCCTATGGCTAATTTAGTTAATTTTACCTTATTTTTGCAAATAATCACATTAGGGGTAACACAATATCATTTCCCTTCAGTATTCCTCATAGACTCGTTGAATCGTACTCAAAGCCATTTCATAAAATACAGTTTTAGTTGATCTTATTTTCAAGTTTGATCGTTATACTTTTATTTCACTACACTGTTGTTTTATCGATGCTAAATTTACTGTTAATTTTTTTTAAATTTAAAAATAACTATTGGGATACTTATTTAATTTCTGAGTGGAAAATGTTAATGATTTTGAATGTTGCCCTGACTTACATCTAAAATTTTTGGGTCATCCTTTGGGAAGAAGTTTTTTTTGTTCTTTTACCAGGATAAACCCTAAAACAGGGATTTTGGCAGTTTGCCACGTTTTGACAAAAAGAATTCTGTAAGACCCCACCAACATCGGTAAAATCCATTAACTACAATTTACTAAAACAATGTTCCATAGATTTCTTGTCATTTGGTAAGATTTAAGCTCAAAATTAATTTTAACTAGAGTTTGAATCTGGCCATAGCATGCTATTTTAAATCTCATTAAGAGCTAAATTGACTGCATTAAACTAATATTAAGTTTTACATTGGGTTTTAAGACAGATTGTTACTTGTTTTTTGTGAATATTGAATAATTTTTTTCTTGAATTTTCTTAATTTTTAATAACGGTATCTTATAAATTCCTTACTTATTCCTGTTATATTTGTAAAGATTTAATATTGAGTACAACTTTGTAGTTGATTGTAAATTTAGTATATTTTGTTACGTATTTGCTTTCTGGGCGTATCACGATGGGAAAAATTGGAGGAAAATTAATTTATCTTATATGATTCTAAGTATTACTGAATTGTATTCAATCTCTAGGTCCAATTCTGGGCTTAAAGTCAGTGAAATAGAATACCATAGCATCACGATATCTCTGTTGCCTCGATGGCTTTCAGTGTGACTCTAGTTTATTTTTTTCGTGTTCTATTAAAATGTTTGGGCGCGTGCGACTGGCCAAACTAAGATGGAATTCTAAATTTTAGCAGCAGAAGTTCGTTTGTTTTTATCTAATTATTAGTTAATACCAAAATGTATGTTCTGCTTTTTTACATAGATCTGCGGTAATTATGGTGATTATATTTTGAGTATATTTATCCTATTGTTCTTGCATTGAAGCTTAATTAAAGTTGTGTTAATTTTTGCCACGTATGATTTGGCGTCATCATATGGGGGCCTCAAACCCCCAAATATTGTCTATTTTGTTTGATAATTATTTTCAATTATGTGCTGATTAGTCTAATTGAGTAATTAATTATTTAGTATAATAAATCTTTCGTATTATCTTATATTAACCTAATTATTGGTGATCACCTGGAGTCAGGTTGGTCTTTTATTGTGCGTTTATAGATGTGTGTCTTTATTATTATCTATCTTGAGTAATCAGTTGAAACAGTGAATTATTTTAAATTAATTATAATTTATTTGTTAATTATCTCTAATTAACTCTTGATTCATATTTCATTTTATTTTGTTATTTTAAATTAAAGATCACCTTTGATACTTTTTTTTGAATATATGAAAAGTTTAAAATTTGAAATTTAATATTTCTGGATACTTTGGCGAATATTGATTAATAAATTCATTTGCATTTATTTAATTTTATAGTAGCCTTATAGGCTCTTTTTGTAGAGTTTTAACTACAGGTCATCACTATTAGTACCCGTTCTGTTCGTGTTTTAGTTTAATTTGTATGTCCACTCTTTTGAAATTACACTCGTACCTACGTGGAATGGCAAACTTTTATTAACTTAACAAGTAAAGCGTTGCGCAATATACTAACATTCTATGATCATGGAGTATAAAAGCCTTGCGTTGTTTTAGCGCCGATAGGTAATAGTGTGGGTTATTTGTAAACTTTGAGGTTTTTCGTTTAATTTGGTACTGAATTTTTATTAAAGCATATCTAGTTTCAAGCTATTCAAATATTATTAAATATTTAATTAAAGTTTCTTATATTATTACTATTTACTAGTGTTTCTATTTTCTTTAATGTATTTGTTAATCTATAGGGGTAAAGATGAAACCTAGTTCTTAACAACATCGCAGAAGGTTTCTACCTTCAGCCTAGCTACAGAAGCAGTGGCGCCCTGAATAATCTTCCCTTACCCTCCGGCATAGAAGTGAGCTCGACATTTTTGCATGCTGGTGCTTCTACTAACCTTCAGCTATACTTTGATGATTTAGTGTTATTAATTAATTTTCCTTCTCACTTAATTTTGAGGTATTGTGCAAGTTAAAACATGCTTCATTTCGTAGATAAACTTGCATTGCACAATTTATTTCAAATCATTTTTCTATTATTTTGTCAAGATACATTGTGGCAAAATAGCTTGATATCTTTACCACTCTCACTAATGCAAAGCCATGTCATAATATTTCTTACGTTACGATACGTAAAATTTAGAAATTTACACATAATTTTGTGTTTCATAAATAATGATGAAATTGATACTTCATTATTAATTAGAAGAAGTTTCCTAATTCTTAACTGGACTAAAAAAAATCGGTAGTTCGAAACTTCCATCAATAATGATAAATATCATCTTACATGTCTAAACTTTTTTTTTCTATTATTTCAAAAATGTTCTAGAATGTTAACGACTTAGAACTTCAAAATTTATAATTTATTTATTTTTTTCAAGAAAATTACACAATATTTCCTTAAATTAGTTATTAACAGGACAAATAAATAAAAAAAAAACTCCCACTGAAGACTACGCTGTTACGTGGGTTCAGTTTCATTCATCTTGTCCTATCTCGGACCAACAATCCCATTTGCTACACTGTAAAAAACTTCCCATTAAGGTAAAGTGTCGTTTCTTAAATTTATTTAATGTTAATGCTGTAAATTTAATAATAAATAAAATATGTAAAAAAAATTACAGAAATGATACTTATATAACGAAGCGAATAACAGGCAACCATCATCATCATTATCACACAGCCTGTAGCGTCCACTGCTGAACATAGGCCTCCCTCAATCGTTTTCAATGTTCCCGATCTTTTGCTGATTGAATCCAGTTTGTTGCGATTCTCTTGATATCATCAGTCCACCGTGTTGGAGGTCTGCCCCTACTTCCAAATGCCTGGAACCTAGGACGCCACTCTATAATGCTTTTAGTCCACCTTGCGTCTTCCATTCTAGCCACATGTCTGGCCCAGTTCCATTTCATACGTGTTATACTTTCTATAGCATTCTTGATCCCTGTTCTAGTTCTAATAATTACATTTGGAAATTTATCTCTCAGTGTTATTCTCAACATCTACCTCTCCATGGCTCGCTGAATCACTCGAATTTTTTCGCAACTTTTCTTGAGTGTTATAGTTTCTGCACCGTACGTGAGCACAGGGAGCACACACTGTTCATAAACCTTTCTTTTCAAGCAAATCGGTATATTGCTTTTAAATAAGTCCTTTCTCAGCTTGCCGAAGGCCGCCCATGCTAGTGTTATGCGTTTTTGAATTTCGCAGGTCTGGTTATCTCGGTTTATTCTCAGTTCATGGCCTAAATATTTAAAAGATGTTACATACTCGATTTCAGATTCGTTTAGGGATATGTTACTACTTGGAACTAAGTTTGTCATACATTGAGTTTTTGTACGGTTAATTTTTAGACTTACCACATCTGACGCTGCACCTAGTGTCCTTAGTAACTCTTCGGCTTCTTCAAGGGTGTCAGAAATTAACACGATATCGTCAGCAAAGCGTAGGTGGTTTAATCGTTTACCATCAATATTGACTCCCATGTTCCCCCAACCTATTTTTTTAAACATGTATTCTAGCAGCATTGTAAATAGTTTTGGTGAGATGTTATCACCATGTCGTACGCCACGTTCCATTCTAAATGTAGATGTTATTTTGGAATGGACTTTCACACTTGCTGTTGCGCTATTATATATGTTCTTAATTAAAGCTGCATATCTGTAGTCGACTCTACAATCAGCTAGTGCATCAAATATTTTGTTTTGGTCCGCTGAATCGAACGATTTCTCGTAGTCCACAAATATTAAGATCAGTGGTTTGTTGTACTCCACTGTTTTTTCTATGAGCATTTTCATAACTAGCAAGTGGTCGTTTGTACCCTAACCGGATCTGAAACCTGCTTGTTCTCTAGGTTGGTAGAAATCTAATTTGGGAGTCAATCGTCTTGTTATTATTTTTATAAATAGTTTGTGCATGTGAGAGAGGAGACTGATTGGACGGTAGTTTTTTAGGTCGGTGGGCTCGCCTCTCTTATGCATGATTATCATTATGGCATTGTTCCATGAAGTTGTGATTTGTCCGGTCTCTAAACATCTATTAAATAGGACTTTGAGAGCATTTATTAATTTTTCCCCTCCTGCTTTAATACTTTCACTAACAATGCCATCTTCTCCTGGGGCTCTGTTGTTTTTCATTTCTTGTAAGGCCACTTCAATTTTTGATGATGATATTTCTGGTATATGTTCTGAGCCTTGATTGCAGACATTTGGAATGTTTGTTAAGTCATTGTCAATAGTATACTTTTTGTATAACGTGCTGTAGAAATCTTCTACTATTCGGAGTATTGTTTCTCTATCTGTTGTAATTGTACCTGCTGCATCGCGGAGTTTATGAATTTCTTTTGTTTCTTCTGCCAGGTTTTTTTTAAGTATTTTTAAGCTTTTATTCTGCTTAATTGCATCGGATATGGCTTCCGATTTGTATTTTCTTATATCTCTTCTTATAAGCCTTGATATTTCTCTGCTAATTTGCCTATATTCTCCTGAGTTCTTCTGTTTCATTTTTCTTCGTCTTTGAATAAGCTCTTTTGTGTGTTGACTTAATTTGTCAGATGTTTTATTTTGTTTATTACAATATTTTTCTACGGCGTTTTTTAGGATGTTTACTATTTGGTTATTTGTTTCCTCCAGGTCTATGGTTTCCAAAGTTTGGAGTCCGTTTTCAACATATTCTGTGTATTCAGAGAGATTTTCTGGGGTTGTCCATCTTCTTAGGTTCTTTCCTGTTACTAGTTTCCCTCTTAATATTTATTACCACTTTTTCTCTCACAGCTCGATGGTCACTACCTACTGAAATCTTATTAAGCACACTGATGTCTTGGATTATTTCTTTTCTACTCGATAGTATGTAATCTATTTCGTTTTTAGTGACACCATCTGGGCTTGCCCATATCCTCTTTCTACTAGCAGGTTTTTTAAAAAAGGTATTCATGATGTAGAGGTTATGTTCCAATGCGAATTGCAGTAGTCGTTCGCGTCTACAGGCAACCGTAAAAAATCTTTTTTCGAGAAAGGATAGCCATTTTGTTAATTTAGAAATTTTTTCTCCTTTCAAATTTTTTTCTTGAAGTTTATGACTCATGTGACATTAATCAAAACAGAAAATTAAATTACATAGAAAAAACCAAAGCTGTATTTTTCTTCAATTTTTCGTAACTGCATAGCATTATGCCCTCTAGCTGTAAAATTGGGAATTAAAAAATATTCTAAGAATTTTTCTTTGCTGTATTTCTCACAAAATAAAGATTTGACTTAAATATATTTAACTTTATACTCTGATCCCTTCTTAAACATTAAACAACAAAACAAGTCAAATATGAGATTCATTAAGGGATAATTAGTTTTATGACTGTCACGAAGATAATGCGCGGAGATTGTCATGAAATTTTACACTTCTTTTAGTGCCATCATAAATAATACTGAAATTAAGTTTAGAACTCTCTTAACTTTTAGAGAAATTAAAATAATTAAGACAGGAATTTTATTCAGTTTGTTAGAACAAAGAGAAGACTGACGTTGTAACATTTTTGATACATGTAGTGCATATGATCACGAAGTTTCCTGGATCAGCGTCTCCTTTGCAAAAAAAAATAAATTCGACGTCACCTTCGCCCTAATATTAAAATAATTTCCATAATATAAGCAAAAAACTCAAAAAGTCGCCCTTTATTACCGTTTAAAAAAAAACAACACTCGGTTGGAGAAGGATTTTGTGTTTTAGTCATCTATGCACCACCTTTTAAGCCATGGTGCAGGCAGATTGCTGATATTGGTTTTGCATAATTAGTGTTTCTATTGATTGGACTACTTCATGGTACGAAACCAAGTACTCCATGGAAAATAGACCCAGAGGTGGATCCAGCTTCTCTCTTTAGGGGGGGGGCGGTGATATCAAAAAAGTACAGTATGGCAAGCGAAGGCAAGTTGTCGACGGGGGGGGGGGAGACACCAGCAAAATTCCCATTTCTAGTGTAAAAGGCAGAGTTGGGTCTATTTTCCTGAATTTGAAGCTCTTGGAGAGGGAGGGGGCGGTCACAAGAAAAAATAAGTTGTCGAGAGGAGGGGAGGATGCGAGCAGCATACACATTCCTAGTATAGAAGGCAGAATCGGTTCTATTTTCCCGAACTCAAAGCTCTTGGGAAGGGGAGAGACGATCGCAAGCATACACATTTCTATACTCTATTAAAGAACTAGAGAGAGCAATGAAACTGTTACCGAAACATCCAACGTACCTGCTCCAGTGCCGCAGGTAACTGAGGACTGTCGTAAATCTAATTATAATAACAATAAAATTTCTGATAGTTCAATTAAATTTCTATCAGTGAGCAAAGTACACCTTACAATGTGTCCTTAGTGATTTAAATTATTTGTGCTTGTTTTCAAATATTATTTGAGTTTAGTAAGATACCCAAAAGATATGGCTTCCACATCTATATTTATTCCAAAATCGTTAAACCAGGGCACTTTTTCCTCAATGAAAAACTTATTACCATGAATGTTTATGGTGCCATAAGATATCAATATCTAGATAATAATGTTAAAAGCTTTGTTGAAATGTAATCCAACATGACAGAAGTTAAAAAATCTACTAAGTACCCAATACTTAACGAGAAAAAACGACTGGAATTGTTAGTACTCCCAAGCCACATTCGATCACCGGCAGATGAAAAACCTCGTTGGAAGAAGAGATGAAAATTCCAATAAAAGCAGTTCTAAGTACATTTTATTATGAGAAGCAGATCTCAACCGTCGACAAAATTCTAACTAAAATCAATGAAGATCGGGATTTACCTCAAATTAAAAGAACTGAGCTCTGGAAATTGCTCAGAGAACTTAATTTTTGCTGGGAAAAACCAGATAGCAAATCTGTTCTTATAGATCGTCCAGAAAATATCCGTTGGAGAAGGAAATATCTCTCTCAAGTAAAAGGTAGAGTTGCTAGAAATAACACAACTTACAAAATTAGTAATTTAACTGACCTTTTAAAAGATTTTTTTGAATAAGGTTACTGCAGAAAACTGGGAAAAATCCATATAATAAAAGAATAAAATAGAATGTGGAAACTCTATCTCATGATCGGTAAGATAAAGGAACCAATTATAATTAATTTGAGCGACGATAGCTTCACTGACTTTGATTACGAATTAGATACATAATGTTTACCAGCGTAAACACAATTTATTATTTAAATTTTCTGTAATATATAAAAATTAGTTACATTTGAATCCCTTTTTAGTGTTTAATTGTAATTCTGCAGATGGTTTAAAAAATAAATAAACTGAAACGTCAGATGCCCTAAAAATGTTTTTAATTAATAATAAAATGACCGATAGCTCCAAAAAAATTTTAATATTATATGGACGAATTTATTTTTTTATATATGTTTCACTTCTTGTATTTTTGACAATAGGTGTTTTGCAAGTATTTAAATTATAACTTAGAATTTTTTTAGAGAAAAAGGCTACATTCTAGTCTGACTGTGCCTAAAACGGTTTATATGCCAAAATTAAAAATAATAAAAATACAGTTGTAATTTGTATTAAATATGTCAAAATTGTTTTTATTTTCTAATGTGTATGAATTTTTAAGAAATCATAAGAAATAAAATAATATTATGAAATCTTTTTATTTCAAGTTTATTACCGAAGTAATATTCTATGCCTTAAATACTTAGTGATAAAATAAACCTTCTTCCGACGCCTATGACAAGGATTAAAATCCTTTTTAACACACAATTCCAAATATCTATTGTTATCCAACCCAAATAGTCCATTATTATAGACGGTATTTTTGATTATGAAATGTCTAACCCATTCCTATGAAAAATATGTGTGTCTAACAGATTTTGCCAAAGACACCGGACTAAAAAACACAGGTAGTTTGCGAAGAAGAAAAAGGGTAAAAAACGATTTATTACTCATTCTAGTTCTTGAATAAACTATAGTATAAGAGGAAAAATCGGATCTATTTTCCTGAACTCAAGGCTCTTGGGGGGGGGGGGGGCGATCCCCACCCCAAAATTGTTTTCAATCGTGGGCCGAGAAATTTTGCAAAAACTAATTTTTGCACCAAAAAAAATGCGATAGCTTTTCACCGGATGGAGATAAAATTTTTTTAATGCATGCATTGGATTAAGATGTATCATTTCCGAACTCAAAAAAAAATAAAAATTTAATTTTTGATGAAAAAATTTTTTTTTTCAAAAATTTATAATGGCGTGGCAAATGAATATTAAGGGCTCAAATTTGCAGAAGATGCTTTCTAATACTTGTACTTTACGTGTGAATTTTTTGGATCCAAGAAATACACTTCCATATGATCTGTGAACCTTCGAAAATGGGGCCGAATCTAATCGAAAATAGCTGCTGCAGGCGGCTGTCGGCGGGTTGCCATAATTCAGGCGCATTATTCATTGGCGCTTCAAGGAAACTTATGCATCACAAGTAATATTTATAATATTGATGTTGTTTTATTAATTTATATGATGGTAACAATTTGTTTAGTCATATTAATTTATAATTTATTTTTACAAAAAATTATAAAGAAAATCATACAAATATTCAATGTTATATATTAATTTGCCCTAATACAAACTTATAAAATTAAAGAGCACAATTTTTTTAATAAACTATGAATGTTTTATTAAATATTTTTATGATTTGCTTATAGAAATTTTCGTAAAAATTTTGTTAATAAACAAATAGGTAATAATAATATAAAGGAAAAAAAACAGTATAATATGTAATATATAATTGAATATTTGTATGATTTTCCCTAAAATTTTTTATAAAAATTTTGTTAATATACAAATTAATAATTAATATAACTAAACAAATTGTTACTATCATATAAATTAATAAAATAACATCAATATTATAAATATTACTTGTGATGCATAAGTTTCCTTGAAGCGCTAATGACATATTTAATAAACAGATCACTTTCAGAGGGCATTTTCCCTCAAATACTAAAGCAGGCGACAGTTACGCCAATATATAAAAAGGATGATCCTCACAACCCGGCCAATAACAGGCAAATATCTATACTGAGTGTATTTTCTAAAGATTTTGAAAAAATAATATACGAAAATTTTTTTAACCAGAATTCAATTATTACTCCTTGCCAACATGGTTTCAGACAGAACAAATCCATCGAGACAGCATGCTGTAATTTACTTAATTTTGTATATGCAGAGCTCGACAGGGGCAAGTATGTGATGTGTCTAATGTTTGACTTAACAAGTGCGTTTGATACTGTGAGTAAAGAGTCTTATTGAGAAAGCTCTTTGCTTCGGGTATAAGAGGAAATATCCTAAAACTCATCAACTCGTATATGTCTGATAGGAGTATATTTGTTCGATACCAAAAAAGTAAATCAGATTGCAAAAAAGTCGCCTTGGGTGTGCCGCAGGGGTCAGTTTTGAGGCCGCTCTTGTTTATGATCTATGTTAACGACCTACCTAGATTCATCAGTAGGGGAAAGTTGGTTATGTTTGCTGATGATACTTCGATAGCTATATCTGCGGATAAGCCGACCGATTCGTGTAGACCCATTTTTAAGGAAAACAGCATTTTGACTTTTTACTCTATTTATATTCTAAAATGCGTTTTATATGTAAAACAAAATTACTCAGAGTTTAAAACTCTTGGCCAGGGTCACAGATATGATACACGAAATAGTGACATTCTTAGCATATCTAAACATAGAACGGCATTCTTTGAGAAATCCTCAATTTAAAATTTCATTATTCTGTTTAACAAATTGCCTGCAAAATTAAAAAACATATCAAACAGTAATAAATTCAAAACAGAAATTAAAAAATTTCTTGTTCAGGGGTCATTTTATTCTTTTAACGAATACTTAAGCCTGTAGGATGTACTGACTCTTTCACTGTGTACTGAGTGATTATTTCGTTGCGTCCTTCGCTGACCAGTGCTACGTTAGTTGTTTTAGGATTTTAATCTGTGGTTTTTATTATTAAATATTAGATTAAGTTATTTTACATTTTTTATATTATAACAAGTATCTAATGATACTAACTAATATAGCTGTTTCTTGTTTTTTCTAGCTTTAAGGTATGCTATGTATATATTTTTTATTTAATTGTATTCTGTAGACGAAACCAATGCTGAAGTATCACTTTTATGGCTAATAAATTATTTCATTTCATTTCATTTAATTTCATTTCATTTCAATAATGCGCCTGAACTATGGCAACCCACCGACAGCGGCCTGCAGCAGGTATTTTCGAATAGATTCACCCAGTTTTCGCAGGTTCACAGATCGTATGGAAGTGTATTTCTTAGATTCAAAAAATTTACATGTAAAGTGCAAGTATTAAAAAGCAAATTTGAGCTCTTAATATTCATTTGCCACGCCATTATGAATTTTTGAAAAAAAAAATCTTTTTTTTTATCCAAAATCAATTTTTTTTTGAAAAAAAAATTTTTTTTCATCGAAAATTAATTTTTTTTTTTTTAGTTCGGAAATGATACATCTAAATCCAATGCATGCATTAAAATTTTTTTATCTCCATCCGGTGATAAGTAATCGCAATTTTTTTGGTGCAAAAATTGGTTTTTGCACAATTTCTCGGCCCACGACTGAAAAAAAAATTTTTTTAATAGATCTTCAATACATAAAGCAATACAAACAATTTCCATTATAATTGAACATTGTATTTTAATTAGGAAAGCGGAAAATTGAGGTTGAATTTTCAAATTTGACATCGAATTTCTAGGAAAATAAAAAACTCACAGATTGCGGGTTTGACATACTCTTTTAGAATGATAATACCTATATTTATGTTAAATTTTAAATTGGCAATTTGTTAATTAATGTCTGTTTTTTTTAAACCAAAACCGTAAATTTTGTCAAAAAAATATATATATTTCGATAATTGGTGGCGCCACCTATAACTTATATTATATGAATCAATATGCTTTTTAATTCTCTACAACTTTTGTTTTAAACATTTTTCGATACAACTTTTACTTTTCGAGATAAACTCAAAAAACCGAAAATCGTGACCATTTTTGGTTCGCTATTTTGTTCGCACAGGTCTCTCAGAATTACCATTGAGATATGTTTTATAGGATTCTAAAATAAACACATTCCAGCAAAAAAAACAATGTTACATTTTGTTAACAAAACAGCTCTTTTTTAATCTAATTTCTATGGAGTAAAATGACACGACTTATCGTTCACTTTAACTGTAGTAAAACCTTAAACGTTTCTGAACAGGAGGAGCTTTTTTCCTTATCTAATTCATCTTCTAAAATAGGGATCTTGTTGAAAATAGTGACCATTTTAAATTAGATGTGTCCTGTCTTTGAAACTTGCCATAAATTCGTTTCATTTATTACGGAGTATGACATTAAAATAATGAGCAACTAGACTTTTGAGCTGGTTTTATAAATTTTATATTTAAATTATCTCTCTGGATTTGAAGATAATTGGCCGCATTCAAACTTCTGGAAAGCATTGCATAAATACTACACGTTAACATTTCTAGTTAGTTCTATTTGAACTCTAGGAAATTAATCTCAGTTAATAATACGAAACAAATAAAGGTCAAACACAATACATCAATGTTTATCACCATAGTAACCTGAACTAGTTGGTTATTAGTCTCTAAAACGTTTCCCGGTTTCGGATAGCCAATTATACTAATTACCAGCCTAACTATTTGCCTGTTGATTAATAGTAATTGCACTAAATATTTGTTAGAAACATTGTTGTAATAATTCAAATATCTATTGTTATTTGAATTGTGTGTTCATTAACACTCTTTGATGTTGGTTGCAGCCCAGAAAAATTAGGTACAAAGGATCTTCAATTGTGGTACAAAAGTATCAGTATTTTGTAATCATACAGGGTGTGCAAAACTCGATGGCATATTAAAAGTATTTAGAAAATCACTTGAGATATCTCTCTGAAAAATTAGGTTGTGATCATAACAGTAGAGTAATCTGACTCCTTAAAATATTTTTGAAGATTGCTAAATCTATCACTAGCTATATATAATCAAATTTTAATAGGGCATGGTAAATATTAGTGCATTTTATATTCTGTGGATGATCTTAAGCATGTTTCTTCATATATCCTCTATTTATTTCTTAGCATTTCTAAGACATTAAGTATTTTTTAATTTTTCGTAGTTAAACCGGTTACATCATAAAGAATTATTTTATATTTTTTAGTACGTTTTAAAAATGGTAAATGAAATTCGATTGAATATATTTATATATATATATATATATATATATATATATATATATATATATATTTATTACGGAGTAAGACATTAAAATAATAAGCAACTAGGCTTTTGAGCTGGTTTTAATAATTTTATATTTAAATTATCTCTTCTGGTAAATGGTAAATGAAATTCGATTGAATATATATATATATATATATATATATATATATATATATATATATATATATATATATATATGGGTCAATCCGCGTCAGAGCTACGACCAAAATTAGAAAATCGACCAAGAGCTAGCTCATTTTAAAGCTTAGAGTATTTACTTTCAAATGCCGATTCCGCTTTTGACAAATATAATATGGTGGTTCCAATATGGCGGCCGGAAGCCGGAAAAAAATCGAATATCTAGAAAAAAAGCTTGTAAAACTAAAAATTCGCATTCTAATCGGAACTTTTTTGGTTCAAATTGTAGGTGATTTACGTCCCTAAAAAGCTTGTGTGGTAGGTTGACAAAATTCAACATGGCGGATCTAATATGACGGTCAAAAATTGAATATAGTGGCTGAAATTGTTAAAATCAACCGATAACAATCAAAATATGGAGGTTTTTGAGATCGTTAATCACGAATTCCAGGTCTGATTTGCAACATTCAAGATAGCGGATCCAATATCGCAGACGCATTATTTGAAAATCAACCGATTTGCACCAAAATTGGTATACGGGGAGTTGAATTTTACGGCACAGCTACAACGGATTTTATCCATAGACTGACAATATATTTTTGACAAAGCCCAAAAAAATAGGCGAAACGTTAAATTTTAATTAGATTGTTTTAAAAACAAAAAACCTCATACCCAAGAAATTTCAGAAATATATATATATATATATATATATATATATATATATATATATATATATATATACATATATATATATATATATATATATATATATATATATGTATATATATATATATATATATATATATATATATATATATATATATATATATATATATATAAATAACATGTTTTTATTATTAATAATATAATTATTGCATATAATTACAACAATATAATACAAAAAGTAATATTTAAATATTGATAAAAACTATTTTATTGTTCACTGTAAAAAAAAAAGTAAACAACAAAGTAAAAATAGGAAACTAATTGGAAACATTAAAATTCCAATGGAGATAATTAAATTTTCGATTTCATATTTCCATTTAAAATAAATATTAAAATATATTGTTGAAATTTTTTGCTCGGGACAGAATCGAACGCAGGTATGAATATGTGAATTTAAAATTTTAGCAATAAAATATTTTAAATTTAATATTACACTGTAAAAAAAGCGACAAAAACTCGGTGATTATTTATTGGTAAATAACTGAAATTTAATTGGATATATTTTTATATGTATACAGTAATAATATAAAAATGACCTTATACTATAAGGACAAACGTGCTCTGTTCTAACACAGTTAGAGACAAAGCACTATCTCAGATTGCAAGAATACCAGGAAAGGGTGGAAGCCTTTCCTATGGTAGTGCACCGCCATCTGTAGACTGGTTTCGAACTTGTTAGTTCTCGTCAGTACAGAATAGGCCAGAGCACTTCAGCATCGGAAAAATAAATCCTTTTAGCAAGTTATACTAGACAAAATATGAAATCTAACACAAGCGGCGCCATCTCCAAGCATTTCACGCAATCTGAATATAAAATCTCGTAGAGATATGTATATATAAACCAAAAGTTGTATATATATATATATATATATATATATATATATATATATATATAAATATATATATATATATATATATATATATATATATATATATATATATATATATATATATATTGTCTAATATAACTTACTTAAAAGATTTACTTTTCCGATGCTGAAGTGCGTTGGCCTATTCTGTACTGACGAGAACTAACAAGTTCGAAACCGGTCTACAGATGGCGGTGCACTACCATAGGAAACGCTTCCACCATTTCCTGTATTCTTGCAATTTGAGATCGAAAAACGTAAAATTTTTAGGACACCATATTGAATCCGCCAGATTGAGTTTTTCAAAAAATATCTTAAATTCGTAATTAACACGAACAAAAATCCTCCAGTACTGATTTTAGACAAAATGGAGAAGAAGAGAAAATCTTTAATCCGCCATCTTGGATCCGCGATATTTAATTTTATTTAAATAATTTCAGATTCGTAATTTGCGATTCCAAAAACTCCCTCATATCAATTTTGAAAAACATCGGACAAAATTAATTTTTATAAGCCATATTAGATACGCCATATTGAATTTTTTAAAAATAATTTTAGACCCGTTATGTGCGACTCCGAAAACTCCTCCATACCAATTTTGGAACAAGTCGGACAAAATTGTTTTTTTTTGTCCGCCATGTTGAATTTTTAAAAAATATTTTGGATTCGTTATGTACGATCCCAAAAACCCCACACACCAATTTTGAAGGAAATCGGATAAAACTAAATGTTTTTGTCCGCCATATAGAATCCGCCATACTGAATTCTTTAAAAGTAATTTCAGATTCGTTGCGTACGACCCCGAAAATACCCCCATACCAATTTTATAGAAAATCCAACAAAATTAATTTTTTTGGCCGCCATATTGTCAGCGCCATCTTGGATTTTACTGCACTAATTTCATCCAAAAAAATATGGGACCACCGCAGCGACCACCTGAACATAACGTAATTCCGGAGTAATCGGTGTATATACGAGTATATAAAAAAACTACATACACGACGAATTGAGAACCTCCTTCTTTTAGAAATCGGTTAAAAATGTGTTCAAAAGTACCTAATGAATACCTAATTCTGTGGAGTACTTTTTCTTAGTTACTAATTAAGAGAAGCCATGAATATAGATAAAGGAATACGGTACAATTATGAGAAAGATAAGTTAAAATGATTTTTCGAATATAGAAGAAAAATCTTCAATTTTTTCTTTGAAACTACAACTTCTACCAAAATAACCAATCTTTCGATTACAGGGCCAAAATTCGCCCAAATGTTTGGAGTCGAATTTAAAATTTTCATTCCAAATAAATTGAATTTTTATGCCCTGAGGGCATGCAAGCGGTAGATACCCCACTTAAGTAATAAATTGTGGCTTTAATTCATATTAATAAATAAATGCCCCTGGGAAAAAATATAACGTCCCATATCTATACTCAAATTTCTATTCTAAAATTTACGTTGAACGACAGAGGAATCTAAATAAAGGGAAATGAAATTTAAACAGAAATTTAATTTAAATTTAATTTTATTCCCTTGTGCTGGAAAACATGTAGAACATCCTTTATAGATAATGAAACATTTATTAAGTGTTTGCGAATACGCGTTTTTATTTTTTTTTGGTAGTATTTTATATGAAATTTAAAATATAATATTTTGTGAATTCTACGTATGGATGAGTATATATATATATATATATATATATATATATATATATATATATATATATATATATATATATATATATATCAAGTAAAATACGAACAGTAGATGCAAACTTCTCTCCATCTTATCCTTTCTGTGTTAGAGGTTGCACAGTTAGAACAAATTGTGATAAAACGCAATTTATCCTATTCCACCACCATCGAGATGATGGCCTACCTGTACCACCATACCGAGAAGAAAGTCAAAACTTACCCTCCCCGCTACAGTAATACGGTAGAGATACATGTTTCGTCTCTACTAGACTCATCAGGGTACCGAACATGCACCTGGCTGTGCAAAAGACAGATCGGAAGGAAGCATACAAATACTGAACGCGGCTTCGCCGACCTCCCGCCGGATGGCGTATATATGTTCATGCGGCTTTCACGGATTTCTCCGTGTGAGATGCAATAGCAGTGGATACATCCACATTATGCCGTTGTAGTGCTGAAATCACATTCAGCAAACGTACAACTATATGCAGCTCCGTGTATCGAATGAAGTAAAATACGAACAGTAAATGTAAACTTCTCTCCATCTTATCCTTTCTGTGTTAGAGGTTGCACAGTTAGAACAAATTGTTATAAAACGAAATTTATCCTATTCCACCACCATCGTATGGATATATCCATTGCTATTGCATCTCACACGGAGGAATCCGTGAAAGCCGCATAAACATATATACGCCATCCGGCGGGAGGTCGGCGAAGCCGCGTTCAGTATTTGCATGCTTCCTTCCGATCTGTCCTTTGCACAGCCAGGTGCATGTCGGTACCCTAATGAGTCTAGTAGAGCCGAAACATGTATCTCTGCCGTATCACTGTGGCGGGGAGGGTAAGTTTTGACTTTCTTCTCCGTATGGTGGTACAAGTAGGCCATCATCTCGATGGTGGTGGAATAGGATAAATTGCGTTTTATTACAATTTGTTCTAACTGTGCAACCTCTAACACAGAAATGATAAGATGGAGAGAAGTTTGCATTTACTGTTCGTATTTTACTTCATTCTATACACGGAGCTGCATATAGTTGTACGTTTGCTGAATGTGATTTCAGCACTACAACGGCATAATGTGGATGTATCCACTACTATTGCATCTCACACGGAGGAATCCGTGAAATATATATATATATATATATATATATATATATATTATATAAGAATGTTTGGTTATTCCAGGTTTCAATCCGTTCTTTCAAAAAATCGTTTTCACGACTTTTCGCCAAAATCTTATTTGGCATTTACAAGTGAGGTTCGTCTCGAACGGATTGAAACCCGGAATAACCAAACCATTCATTCCATCATTCCACCATACATATCAGTGGTGGCTTTTCCGTAAAATAAAATAAAACATACTAGTAAATATAAGTACAAATATCTTTTTAATTTCTAATGATAATTTATTGATTAAATTTAAATTAGTTTTTTACCTAGATTATAAGCGAAGGGCAGTCAATTATTGAAATAATTTTTATATACTTCACCTAAATGTCAAGAATAATTTGTCTGTATTACAAACTATAAACAAAAGTTTTCGGAATGCTTAGACATCAGTGAAAATATACCCCCGAAGCAGATGTTCTATCCAACCACAACTTACTTCTGAGAAATCTGAAGCTAAAACCGAAAAAACTTAAACGGAGACAGAATAACACACGAATATACACACACAAATTAAAAAATGAGTGCATAAAAGAACGATATTACTGAACATCTAAAAAAAACTGAGTTCTCAGCGAGAAACGATTTTTTGAACGAACAGATTGAAACCCGGAATAACCAAACCATTCATATATATATATATATATATATATATATATATATATATATATATATTGATTTAATGTTATGGATTAGACAGGAATTTGTTTTACATTCGTAAACGTTTTTAAATAATTTTAATTAATGGAAAACAATTGTTTAAATATTTTTTAAAACGTTTTATTTCAAACATTTTCTTTATAAAATGGCAACAGTCATTTTTGAAATAGGATTTTTTCAACTGGAAAATTTGGGGATTGATCAAGAAGTTTTACCTGAAAGTATCTCGAGGATTTTCAAGATTTGAAATAAATGTTTCCAAACAACCAAATTTTCATATTTTGTACAGTTTCGGCAAGTCATGAATAATCAGGATAACGGTGTCAAATTTCGAAAGAGACATCCAACGGTGACCTTAAATTTAACCTTGAGAGTGGCCTTGAACATTATTTCAAGGGCAAGTGAATTTTGTTAAATGGGAACCCTCTTTTTTATTACAGAAATGAAAAATAGGAAAAATTGAAGGTGTAAAAATGATTTAATAGGTTTTCATTCAATCTGGAGATCATTTGAAGATCAAATGTATTAGCTTTAAGTCTCTGTTACTTGGAAACCAAAAATAATCCAGATAAAGGTTGATGATTATCGAATACCTGTCAAAACTGTAGCCTTGGCCTTTTAATTTTAAAGTTCACATTGTTTAATGAATAAACCATTGAATTTCATAACAGATTTTGATATCAAAGGAATCTTAAAATGCTGGTGACCTTGACCTAGACTCACAGTTCCAATTTCCTCTGTTAGATGTGTATTTATGACGTAAGTGAAAATTACCTACTGAGGTAATTAGTCTTACGGAAGTATTTTTCACATAGGCAAAATTATCACGCCTGGGTATTTAGAGTATCTGCATTATTGGTTTGAAAATATTGACTAAAATAATATATTTCCCCAGTTTTAAGAGAGATTTTCAATAATTGATGAGCTTCGGTTAATTGCTAACGTTCCTGAACATTTCCGAAGTAATAGAAACCCAAATAAAAGTTCCGATATTTAGGATGACATATATCATAAATGATGGGAGTTTTGTACGTCTTATTTTTTTATCTAGTTAAGAATTAAAGAACTTCTTCTAATTGCTAATGAAATAATAATTCTATCATTTTAATGGAAAAGACGTATTTATTCAGGAGACTGTAAACGCCGAATTTTTCGCTGTTATTTTTTTATACCCCTATTTTAGAGTCGTAGAATATGAAGTAGAAGTTTTCTTGTGGCTTGTAAATTGTATTCCCATTTTTTTTTTTACTTTCACAAGTAAAAATGGTATTTTCCGATCACCACCTTCTAATTTTTCCACTTCTAGTAAAATACACAAACAGAGTCCAACACTTTTTTTTTATCAAAATTTACATTAAAAAAAGTGCATAAAATTGTGAATTTTCAATAAAATCTAAGAAAAGTTATCGGTTAGTCTTATTTTTATATTTGCCCTTTATTTTGACTAGAAACTAGAAACACCTGTGGTGAAATACGGTGTTGTCACGTTGATGTGGTTTTTAAATTTCATTCAAAATTTAGTGGTTAAATTATAAATAATTGTATTCATTGCAACATTGTAACATGAAATAGCAAAGAATGATATCAAAGAAGTATCAACGTAATACTTCTTAATTTTTGTTAAAGTTTTAATGTGGTGACCTCACCAAAGGAGAAAATTCATGGAAATATTCTGAAAGGGTGATCACAAAAATCGCCTCTTTTTCGATAGTCGTTCACGGATATAGGAAAGGGCAGTCGAATTTTTATTTATATCATATTACTCCTTAGGCGATCTCTGGGCAATCAGTACTATTGTTAATAATAGGATCTGACTTAAATTACTTGCGAAAATGAAACCGTCGAAGAAAATAATTCTACAGCACTATTGGTTCTTACCTTAGCGAGGGGAATAAAAATCAACGATTTAACGAAATCGATAAAAAAACAGCCTCACAATAAAATATTTAGATTCATGGGTTCGGTTATGAAATTTACATCCATTTTAGGACATTGAGTCCAAGTTCGATGTCAAAAAAACTCGGCCACTCCCAAACTAATTATATGTTACACAAAATCTCCTCTTAAATAGGAAAAATGAAGAATAGAGTAGTACAGATTTATATATATATATATATATATATATATATATATATATATATATATATATATATATATATATATATATATATATATATATATATAATAAAAGGCAAGCATTTTGGCGTAGTCTTTGAAATCTTCCCCTCAGGGGATACTACTGTAAGGTTGATATTTTTGACCGGATCGTTGTTGCAAGTAATTTACGTCAAATACAACTCTTAACTATATTACTGTTTTTCTATTATTTTTTTTAGATATTAGTCTTTTTTAATTATTTCCAACCCTTAAGAAGGGTTTGTTTTGAAACTTTCTCAAAAAATAAAAAGTTATGCACAGGCGACTTATACTGAAAAAAAGTAAAACAAAAATATTAGCACGAAAAACTTATCAGCAGCCAGCGTTTTCAATTTTTTCCACAATTTCATTGGACGCTTGTATTTAAATTAATTATATTTCTGTATATATAATAATATTTTTATCAGAGAGTATATTGAAACATCTTGATATTTATATTAAACAGTTCTTTCATATTTAATAAATTAGTGGATGCAGGGGCGGATCCAGCCTCTCCCTTTGGGGGGGGGGGTGATATCACAAAAGTACAGTATAGCAAGAAAAACAAGTTGTCAACCGGGGGGGGGGGGGATTGCAAGCACATACTCATTCCTAATATAAAAGGCAGAATGGGGTCTATTTTCCTGAACTTAAAGCTTTTGGGAGGGGGGGGGGGGGCGATCGCAAGCATGCAGACTCCTATACTCTATTCAAGAACTAGAGAGAGTAATAAAACTGTTACCGAAACCTCTAACGTACCTGCTCCAGTGCCGCAGGTAACTGAGAACTGCCGTAAATCTAATTATATTTCATTATATTTAAATATATTTTATAAATTTACTGCAACATAGAATTTCTGATAGTTTAATTTAATTTCTGTCAGTGAGCAAATTATAACTTACAGTTTTTTCTTAGTGATTTATCTTGTTTGCGTTTGTTTTAATATAATATTTGAGATTAGTGAGATACCCAAAAGATGTGGCTTTCACCTCTATATTTATTCCAAAATCGTTAAACCAGGACATTTTTTCCTCAACGAAAAACTTATTACGATGAATGTTTATGATGCCTTAAGATATCAATATCTAGATAATAATGTTAAAAAGCTCTGTTCAGATATGTTCCAACATGACAAGAGTTGGAAAATCTACTATGTACCGAATACTGAAGGAGAAAAAACGACTGGAATTGTTAGTATTCCCAAGCCACATTCGATCAGATCGAAGAAGATATGAAACCTGCAATTAAAGGGGTTGTATATACACTTTATTATGAGAAGCAGATCCCAACCATCTACAAAATTCTAACTAAAATCATTGAAGATCGCGATTTACCTGAAATTAAAAGAACTGATCTCTGGAAATTGCTCAGAGAACTTAATTTTTGCTGGGAAAAACCAGATAGAAAATCTGTTCTTATAAATTGTCCGGAAACTGTCCGTTGGAGACGTAAATATCTGTCTCAAGTAAAAGGTAAAGGTGCTAGAAATAACACAATTAATAAAATTAGTAATTTAATTAAACTTTTGAAAGATTTTTTTGAATAAAGTTACTGCGGAAAATTGGTAAAAATCCATATAATAACAGAATAAAACAAAATGTGAGAACTCGATCTCATAATCGGTGATATAAAGGAACCAATTATAATTAATTTTAGCGAAGATAGTTTCACTGACTTTGATTAGGAATTAGATACGTAATGTTTACTAGTGTAAACACATTTTATTATTTAAATTTTTGTTTTTGTTGTATTTTATTGTTTATTGTTGTTTATATATTTTTTTTTATATATTTTTATTTTAGTGTGCCCCACTCTTTAATTTTATATATATTTAATTCTAATTAGCCATAAGTTTTTTATTATTTTATTATTGTGCTTGTGTCTTTTCTTAAGCGTGTAGAATTAACATGTTTATCTTATTTTTTTGGGGCTATCATATTTCCATATATAAAAGTAAATTAAATTAAGATATCAGTACAATAGAAATAAAAATAAGTAGGTCTAATTTTAATTACAACATAAAAAAAGTAATTACATTTGAATCCCTTTTTAGTGTTTAATTGTTATTCTGCAGATGGTTGAAGAAATAAATAAACTGAAACGTCAAATACCCTAAAAATGTTTTTAATTAATATTAAAATGACCGATAGCCCCAAAAATATTTTATTATTATATGGACGAATTTATTTTTTTATATTTGTTTAACTTTTTGTATTTTTGACAATGGATATTTTGTAAGAATTTAAATTATAACTTAGAATTTTTTGAGAGAATAATCCTACATTTTAGTCTATTATTATAGACCGGTATTTTTGATTATAAAATTTCTAACCCATTCCTATGAAAAATATATGCGTCTAACAAATTTTGCTAAAAACACCGGACTAAAGAACACAGGTAGTTTGCGAAGAGAAAAAGGTAAAGAATGATTTATTACTCTCTCTAGTTCTTGAATAAACTATAGTATAAGAGGAAAAATCGGGTCCATTTTCCTAAACTCAAAGCTCTTGGGGGGGGGGGCGATCGCCCCCACCGCCCCCCGCCTTGGATCCGCGCCTGAGTGGATGTGACTTAACAGTAAAAATTTTTAATACCAAATTTTTAAATGAGAAATTGACAAAAGTATAAGGTTGTGACATATAGATGAACGAACTGAGAGTTTTCTTAATTTTTGTCTTGCTTTTTACAAGCCATTTCTACATACATAAATATAATGTAACCATTTTTATTTTTACTCAAAACGGAGTATTGGCAAAATTATGGTGATAATTACGGTGTTATAATAAAAAATAAATTTATATAACAACACTTACAATCAAATAATACAACAATTAAAAAGTAGAAAAACCCAATTATTATTATAGTTTTCCGATGAATATATTTGTTTTAATATAGCTGGTGATGATTTTAAAGAACAGTGAAATTCTTGACAGGTTTTTTAATATTTGCCTTCGTTATGAACATGTCGTTAAGAATAGGTACTTAAAGCTCAGATTTTTTGGATGTCTATAACTTATTTATCAATGAGAATACATCTTTTACCGGTGCATTAGTTACAGAGAGGCACAGAATATATCCAATTAAAATGTTAACATTAGCACGGTTTAGATTGTTAGTGTGGAAATCTGTAAATACTATTGAGTCAAAATATTTAGACTGTTCCAATCTGCCATTTTTTGAGATGTAATATAGTTAGAAATTAATGAAAATTCGTTAAATATTTCTGTATTTTTATTACAATCAAAGTATCCTCTTTTAATCGAAACATCTAATACCTCTTTGAACAAATGCCCACACAAGTATTTTTTTTTAATTTGGCCATTAAAATAACTTCAAGTTTGTGTTAAACATAGTCCACTCAAATCTTCACAACTTGTTTTGTAAAATTTTGTAGCTGAAGTTTCCACCAGTTTCTTGTCAATATCATAGTTATATTTTAAATTTCTAATAAACTTCGCACTGTATTTGATGGAAACTCACTAGTCTGTTTTGGAGTCAAATTTTATTCAGTTGATTGACTTCATTTCCAGCTTTAATTACTGAAATATTCTGCCCTTCAATTTTCAACACACTTTAATAAGAGCTTCGCGACTGAGCGTGCATAAAAGAGCACCACCGTTTTGAGCTCGAACTTTTAAAAAAGTTTTTCAATATAATGGGATATATGTCGATGCAAAAAATATTTTTTCCATGGCTGGTACATTTTCAAAACTCTTTTGGTTATGGGCATAAGTGCAAGGCACCTAATCTTGGTATAGCTACGCATTTTCTGACACTTTGTATCAGTTTCGCTGCAAAACTCTATTAATGCTTCAACTCCAGCCATGTAAATATAAAAAAAATAAATCATTACAATCATACATTTAAAGCTTACAGATAGATCGTCTGCAGCTGATTTGGTGGTGTTATGAATGATATGGGCTCTGCATTCGATACCTATTAGCGGTTTGTCGAGAGATGATTTTAATTTTGAGTACATATTATTGACTTCCCGCCTGCCTCCACCCCTGAAATTGCGGTTGGTGTTGTCGCCACAACACGCCATAATTTTTGCAGACAAATTTTTTCTGTCAATACTTGTACGAAATAATTAACAATGATATCTGAACTTTCACCAGGCTAATTTTGGAGATCTAAAATTTGGGGGGGGGGCACCAGCAACATTTCCATTTCTAGTGTAAAAGACAGGGTCGGGTCTATTTATCTGAATTCGAAACTCTTGGGGGGGGGGGGAGAAGATCTCAAAAAAAAGAAGTTGTCGACTGAGGGGGAGACGCCAGCAGCATCTATATTTCTAGTATAAGCGAAAAAATCGGGTCTATTTTCCTAATCTCAAAGCTCTTAGGTGGGTCGACTGCAACAAAAAAACAATTTGCTGGCGGGGGGGGGGGGGGGAGATGCCAGCAGCTCACATATTCCTAGTATAAGAAGAAAAATCGGGTCTATTTTCCTGAACTCAAAACTCTTGGGGGGGGGCAACTCAAAGCTCTTGGGAGGACGATCGCCCTCACAGCCCCCCCCCCAGGAATCCGCGCCTATCCGGTGTAGATATTTTTAATATAGTTGGACCTCTGATGACTTGATCATTATTATATAGATAGATAAATGATTGATATCCAAAAATACAAACTACCTTGTTACTCAAATATGAAGCAAAATTACAATAATATAAAATAGTGATAATAATACATGCTTATCTAAAAACATATGCTTTAAATTTGCTTTTAAAATGAGTCCATATACAAATCCCACATATAATTTTTTGGATATTTCTTAAATATCTTATTTTACCGGTTTGAGAATTTGTCTTCTAATAATAACTGAAAACGGGACAATTCTGCGTTTCTCGGGAACACCGAGACGAAATACCGAAAAAAAGAACATACTATATAAACCTGATCTAACCTGGTTCATATTTATTATTGTTTGGGGATGATAGATTTGTACTTTGTATTTAAAAATACATGTTACACATCTCCGCGTTTGGAATATTTGACTTACACCGACCAAATTTCACAGTACTCGCTAATTTCGATCAGATGTACAGGGTGAGTCAACGATTGGATGAAGTAAGTTTGTGCCTTTTCGGTGAAATTTACAAAGAAACTATATTTATTGTTTGATACAGTTTATTTTTACGCAGATTTTAAAAATATTTAGGACTCTACACGGTGAGCCAAAAAACTAGGACAGCATAAAGTTGAATTTTTTTAAATAGAACACTCTATATACGAATCACATTTTCGATTTAGCTTATAATTTTAAATATTTTTTATTAAGGGTTTACTATAACAAAACTTTATAGTTTCTGAGATAATTAGGTTTAAAGAAAAAAACTCACATTTTCAAGTATCAATTCAATCCTAAATAACGTTTTCAATTTTGTGACAAATATATTCAAATTTGGAATTTAGCAAGGCCAAGGACAAGTTAACATAATTTTTACCTAATATTTGCAATAAAAGCTACAGGGTGTTGAACACATCGGCTCAAATTTGAACAAGTTTAAATGAATAAATATCTTTTTTTTTAAATGGTACACCCTGTATATTTTCATGTTATTTAATAGAGTAATAAAAACCCTAAAAGTTTTGTTTAATATATCCTATACCTATTTATAATTGTTTTTGAGATATTTCAGTTTTTCTTATTTTCCATACTTTTTTACAGAAATAGTCTTCATTATCATAGTAGCCATGTAAAATAATAAAAAGAAACTACAGAAACAAACAGAATGTGGTTAAATATGATGAAATACATTATTCGTTATATTACAACAGCAATAGTTTAATTAAACATAATGTGAAAAAATTAACACAACAATAACGACAAGGCAAATACATATTTACTTTTATACTAAATTGAAACAAAAAAATTACCTATTAAATACTGAGATTAATTATTTCTTTTTAATAAGTGTTCGAATAAACGACCCTCTTGTGCAATGCACAAATTTAGTCTTTTTTGCAGATTTTCTCGGACCCTGGACAAAATTAGTGGCGTTATTGTTCTACAGGTATCCCTAATCCTGTTTCGCATATCTTCCACTGTTGTTGGTGGATTAACATACACTTTATTTTTAATATAACCCCATAGGAAGAAATCTAATGGGGTGATGTCGCAAGACCTTGGTGGCCACTCAATGAAACCCCCACGTCCAATCCATTTTTGCGGATATCGTTGGTCCAAAAACGCACGAACTTCACGATGGTAATTCGGAGGCGCACTATCGTGCTGGAACTACATACTGTCGAGCTCATCCCTATCGAGACCTTGAAGCAGTTGGGGTAGTTCTTCTTGTAGAAAGTTCAGGTAACTATAATTCGATTATGATGAATACCACACCAAACATTTAATGACCAGTGGTTTTGATGTTGCACCTCTCTAATCCAAAATGGGTTTTCTGTGTCATAATAATGCATGTTGCGTCTATTTACGGCACCGTTACTTCTAAAAGTAGCTTCATCACTAAGCATTACCTTGCATAATAAATTTGGATTTAATTGAATCTCCGCATTTATTGTACGACAAAAGTTTACACGACTTTCAAAATCCTGTCCATGCAATTCTTGGTGTAATTCCATGTGATATGGATGATACCTATATTTCTTGGTAGTGCGATTAGCGGTGGATTGTGATGTTTCACATAATGCTGCTAACTGACGGCCACCAATATAAGGATTTTCCTGAATATTTAACAATACTTGTAGTTCTTTTTCTTCATTAATTACTGGTTTGTTGACCACTTTACGTTTTGGATAATCAACAGTACCAGAAGAATCAAATCTTTGCATTAAGTTTTGAAAAGTATGGGTATTAGGCTGGCGTCGATCAGAATACTTCATTTTGTAAATTCTTTGAGCAAGAAGGCAATTTTTTTGAGCCTCTCCTATTGTATAAATCATATCTATTAACTCATTCTTTTTACAATATAAGATGAATGCAAAAAGAACCAAACTACACTACATAAAAACCAAAAGAAGCGATTGCGGTTATAAATTTGACACATAGAAAAATGTTCTTTTACATTGTTTTTGCCATGGCTACTATGATAATGAAGACTATTTCTGTAAAAAAGTATGGAAAATAAGAAAAACTGAAATATCTCAAAAACTATTATAAATAGGTATAGGATATATTGAACAAAACTTTTAGGGTTTTTATTACTCTATTAAATAACATGAAATATACAGGGTGTACCGTTTAAAAAAAAGATATTTATTCATTTAAATTTGTTCAAATTTGAGCCGATGTGTTCAACACCCTGTAGCTTTTATTGCAAATATTAGGTAAAAATTATGTTAACTTGTCCTTGGCCTTGCTAAATTCCAAATTTGAATATATTTGTCACAAAATTGAAAACGTTATTTAGGATTGAATTGATGCTTGAAAATGTGACTTTTTTTTTAACTTAATTATCTCAGAAACTATAAAGTTTTGTTATAGTAAACCCTTAATAAAAAAGATTTAAAATTATAAGCTAAATCGAAAATACGATTCGTATATAGGGTGTTCTATAAAAAAAAAAAAAACTTTATGCTGTCCTAGTTTTTTGGCTCACCCTGTAGAGTCCTAAATATTTTTAAAATCTGCGTAAAAGTAAACTGTATCAAACAATAAATATAGTTTCTTTGTAAATTTCACCGAAAAGGCACAAACTTACTTCATCCAATCGTTGACTCACCCTGTACTACCGTTAAACATTTGATAACAATGTGCGAATTTTCCCGCCATGTTCAAAATTTTTTAGGTTTTTTGGCGTGATTTTTTGTGTTTTCTGCTAAATTTTAATAGAATATTATGTAATTTTTTTTTCCGAAATGTGCTATATTTAAAAATGTGCAAACGTATTTTAGTGGAAGTAACAAAATATAAAGGATTAGGGTAGAAAATATGGTATCCAAGCAAAAAAATATTCGGCGATCGCAAAAAAAAACTTCAGATTGGTATTCTACTATTTAAAAATAGGGGTGTGCAAGAACTGAGCAAAAAATTCGGCGTTTCCAGTATTCGGAGTAATTGCGAAAAAAAGTACTTAACTAATTGACAAAATGTGTAGAAATTCCAGCAACTATTATAGGCTTGTGTTACTAATTTCAAACTTTGTCCATATTTTCTCGCGTCAGCACGACCTAATGCATGAAAATACAATTTCAGGAAAAAAAATACCTAAAATACTTTAAGCCTTTTTCGTTTGAATTTAAAATGAATACTAAAACTTTTTCACGTAAATATCATTTTTGTTGAAATTTAAAATCGCATTATTAAATGATTTTGTTAAAATCCAATACGCCGTGTGCATGTACTTTAACGGCTTTGGCTTTTACAATACTTTGTCAATATTTCATCAAACGAATTTTACAAATAATATTTGTTTTAAAATTAAAAGTACACGTGTAAAGACCAATATATTTTGTTTAATTTGAGAGACCTTCATTATGTTTTTATTAGTAGAATATCTAGGCCGGAGGATTTAGCCTCATATCAGGTGATCTAGAAATTTATTGTTAGTAGACTCCTGATTACGTAGAAAATTTCAGAATGGTAATAGTAATTATGTAGCATCTTATGTCCCTTTTTTTCTGGGAAAATTTTTTATTTAATAATTAAGAAGTGAAAAACAGTTTTTTTTAAGTTCTGAGAAAAGCTATTATTTTTCAGTAAAAAAGTTATACACACTTAAAATATCTACAAAACGAACTAGAGCCCATCCAAATCGAATGATTTGATCGTTAATTATTGCAAAAAAAATCTGCTAAAACGGCTGTTTTTTCAATTGTTTATAAACAATAGAAAAATATATTGCATTAACTTTATACTGCAACTAAAGGAGCCCCATGTTGCGTACAACAAATGTGCAAGATTTCAAATAAAAATCTTCAATAGTGTTTTGCACTGTGAATTTGTTTATAATTTCTTATGGTTTTTTTTACTGGTTATTCTCAGTGATCTAGAGGTCGTACAGCAGTCTGCGGGTACGCGAATGAAAGTTTCAGACTTATACTAACAATAACAAAAAATCACGAAATGAATTGTTGATCTTAAATTGTTGAAACAGACAAACAAAATTGGGGGCTCGTTTTTTCGTTATAAACAAATTGAATAACACCTCGACAATTGTTGATACCAAAATGTCGATATGTGGACGCTGTTACAAACTTTATAGCCTTGTACATTTCCTAGTATTAGTTTGTGTTCGTAGTTTGTAGGGTTTTAGGTATATTTTCAAATGTAACGAACTTTGTAGCGTTTTATATTTTCTTGACTTGTCTTAAGTTCCTGTTACATTTCTTGTTCTATACGCTTCATATCGTCATGATTTTTTTTAATGACTTCTTTCAGTTCTTGTTTCATGTCTTCTTGACTTGTCTTAAGTTCCTGTCTCATGTCCTCCAGGCTTATTTTTAGTTCTTGTTTTATATCATCTTGGCTTGTCTTTAATTCTTGTTTCATCTCTTCTTGATTTGCCTTTAATTCCTGTTTCATATCGTCTATATTTTTCGTCATACTTTCTTGGCTTGTCTTTAATTCTTGTTTCATATCATCTTGGCTTGTCTTTAATTTTTGTTTCGTATCATCTTGGCTTGTCTTTAATTCTTGTTTCAAATCATCTAGATTTTTCATTATACCTTCTTGGCTTCTCTTCATATCTTCTTGACTTGTTTTCATGTCCTGTATCATCATCAATATCTGATTTAAACTACTTTGAAGTTGTTCTTCCATTTTTGCTTTTTGTTTCCTAGTTTCCACTGGAATACAATTTCAGTTCACTTTTTTCTAACCTGAATTAACCTCTTCTGGATTTGATCCACTTCCAACACCAATTTGTTCCGGACGGCCGGTCTTCAAACAAACTATACACACTGTATTATTTTAATAACTTTTTATTGTCAACCTTACTTTTGACACTTGTCAAACAATTTCAAGTTGCGTCGACGAACTCTCAAGCTAAACTGATTACAAAAGTCGATCTGGACCCTTTATATACCATTTTGGTCGATTCCGGAAGATTCCCGAATTCTCTAGAAGGATTTCCAGACCTTCTTTCATAGTCGTCTCCTGAGGAAATTAACAAAGGTAAAATTACTTAAATAAATTATGAACTCATAAAAAATATACCTAAAACCCTACGAACTGCAAACACAAACTAATACTATGAAATATAAAATGCTACAAAGTTTGTTACATTAGAAAATATACCTAAAACCCTACAAACTACGAATACAAACTAATACTATGAAATATAAAACGCTACAAAGTTCGTTACATTAGAAAATATACCTAAAACCCTACAAACTACGAACACAAACTAATACTAGGAAATGTACAACGCTATAAAGTTTGTAACAACGCGATAGCTGAGATTTTAACGCACGGTATATGACCACTAAAAGATGAGATAAAGTTTTTTTTTCAAAAAATCTCTACAGAGTTGTTTTGTAACATTAAGGGATTATTTAAGTAGGAACACATAGGGAGATGGTTAAACTATTGTGTGCAGCAGTTTTTAACTCAATTATTTCAAAATTGTTGATGTAGCAATAGTTTAAAGTTGCACCTATCCAAGAGTCAGAAAGTGAGCAGTGGGGGGGGGGGGCGTTCTTTCAGCCTGCGGCGCGCGGAAAAAAACGTGACTTGGATGCTTTAAACTCGAACAATGGATGATATGTTTTTGTAATCAAATTATTGTTAAACATAGCAATAAACAAATTGTTGCACTTTCATACATTTTATGTATAATTATAATTTTACCGTACTTAGGTGCTTTTCGAATTGTGAAAAAATTGTTAGTGGCCAACAGTATAGTATTAATTAGGAATAATAAAAATTAGATTGATTTTTAATGGACCATTAATATTTATCGAGATACAGCAGGAAACAAGTAACAACATTTGTTGATAGCATTATTATTTTTCGAGGTGAAGAAAAAACTATATTTGACGATTATATTGCAAGCGATTATCCATTCAAGAATTATTGCAATATTACTTTCAAAGACGACAAAAGTAATAAGGGAGAAATTGTTATGATGATGACGATGAGAGTGATAACGATGAGGATAATTGTAATCATAATAATAAAACTGATAAGGGTTTCGAAAATGAGTGTCCATCGATGTCAAAGCAACGGAGAACGGAATAAATATTTTGTATAGATTTAAGCAAAAAATATGTATGTTAGCAAAAAATTTTGTATGTGAAAAATGTTCGTCCAATAAAATAAACTAAAAAGTTAACATGTATTTTTCTTTTACAACCAATAATTTGGCGGCAAATGACAGTCGCATTTGTTTCATGCTCTAACTCTATAAATATTAATGGTACATTAAAAGTCTATCTAATTTTTAATATTCCTAATTAGTAGTATACTGTTAATCACTGTAACATTTTTTCCGAATTTTGACAAGCACATACAACAATTTGTTTATTGCCATGTTTAAAATAATTTGATTACAAAACGTATTTAAACGGTTGACAAAAATAATAACAAATCGACTCTTCGCAAAATTAGATTTTTATCAACCTCTTCAACCGGCCGACTCTAGACAGGGATTTAATACGATCAAACACTTCTATACTATGCATTCATTGATAGAAAAAGGGAAGAGATACAACTCACCTATATATTTAATCTTTATTGACTTTCAACAAGCTTTAGATTCCATTGTAGTCTGGTCAGTTTCGATGTACCTAGCATACGCAAGAGTGGACTCAAAATACATAGAAATCACTGAATATATAAAAAATAGATTATACATATGAAAACACATAAAACAATTACTACCGGTAAAATAATTCTAAAAGATGGAGTACGCCAGGGGCGTACTGTTTCTCCTAAGTCCGTCTTCTATGCTTCTTGAGGATGTTTTCAAGAATTTAAAATGGGAAAAAAGAGCGTCAACATACATAGGACCAGACTGTCATTTTAGATTCGCAGACGATATTATTGTAATAGCCAATAATATTGAATGAATGCAATCTCCATAAATATACATTTGAAAATGACCAAAGCATTTGTTTAAAATCTTGGAAGATTACAGTGGGCTATGAAATCGATCATGCTTGGTATTTCGTTATACGATAGAACATAAAACAAAAAATAAAGACATAATGGAGGAAGCAAAGAGAATAAAGTGGAGATGGGTAGGACATGTTGCTAGACTACCACAGACAGATGGGTATATTGAATAACAGAATGAAGATCTAGGCAGACACAAAGAAGAGAGTACAAAAATGATGGGAGGATGATATTAGATAAAGATGTGCAGAAGAGAATGAGAGAGATTTATATTCGGAAAGGGACAAATTTATACTGAAAAAGGATAAGAAGAAGAACAAAAATTTAATAGTTCAAAATGTAGAAACTATTTCCAATTCAGAAAATTATAAAACTCGATCTCGATTTATTTTTCAAAACTGAATCCTCTAGGGTAATAAAGTCATCATTACTGTTCATGAAATAATATATTCGTGTTTCATAGAAATGGTAATTAAGCTGCAAAATAAAGTTGTTTATTTGATGCTTCATATAAATATATTTCAAATTTAAAACTGCTGATTGGAAATATAACATATAAATCATTTTGTGTCCATAAATTTACCTTGTGATGCCAGTTGATTGGTATCATGATTTAATAGCTATGTCAAAAATTTAATAACGGCACACTAATTAAGTTATACTGGTAAAATAATATAAACGAGTTAGAAATTAATTCTGTTAAAGTTGAACTACAACAACAAATATAACAATAAAATCCATCAAAAACATAGGTGTACAAAAAAGGATTAAGTCTTCTGACCATTTGCTATGTATTTCAGTCGAATTAGATGAAAAACTAGCCTCAATTTAGTATAGCAGAAGATAGTTTTACTCTTTGGATAAATCATGCCGAAACGATGATTGGAATGATAATAAATATAATTCGATTTTAAAGTGCTATACATCGTAAGCTATTAGTCGAATCAGGAAAAATGTTACATTAAACGAAGCATTTTTTTAGTACGTTTATCGATTTTGAAATTTTTTTTTTGTATTCGTGAGAAGATTAACGCCCCAATGAAATTATTATTTAACATTTATCAAACATTTGGTGATTGCCAAACGTTCGCATATCGAGTTGGATTACAAATTATCGTGCGAAAACCATTTAACCGATCGAAGCTACTTCTTGGTTGATTTATTTGTTGAAATGCAAAATTCGGTGTACCCAAATGATGAAAATATCATGAGGGTTTAAAGCTGTTTGTTGTTCACATGAAAAAAGAGTATTTTTCCCCAATTTTTTTAGGACCTTTTGTACTAACATGTTGCTCTAGAATTGATATTTAAGGACATAATGGAAAAAGTTATCATTCCGGAATGATTTATCCAAAATTGTCTTTCGCTATACGAACCTCGATATCTAATTTGATTAGAGTAATTACCATGAGAAAGATCTCGGATGTAGCTATTCTTAATATTAAATCTTGTACTATCGGCTACAAGATTCCGTAAATTAGGTGATATGTGAGTCTATAATTACATCAAACCAATAGCGATCAGAATCAAGACGAATTTTTATGAAATTTTCAACAAATTTTACGAATTAGGTTGCATCATACGTTCGCCTCCACAGAAGAAGCATTTTTTAGAATTTTTTCCGTTTTTGGTGTATTCATTACTAACTCCAAAACAAATTTTTAAAATTCAGGAGTCAGAAATACCAATCGAGAGATAACAATAGATAAATTACAAGATTTACTCCATGGAAAATAGACTTTCGTCAGTAACAAAAATGTAACATTGGTTCTTTTTTCTGGAATGTGTTCATTTCAGCATCCTATAAAACATATGGCGATGGTAACTCTGAAAAACTTGTGTAAAAAAAATGGCGGAACAAAAATGGGAGAGAATTAAAAAACCTATCGTCATATCATATAATACAAGTTATAGGTGGCGCTATTAGTTATCGCGATATATTTTTTTTGACAAAATTTACGGTTTCAGTTTTTTTTTTAAAGACATTTATTAACAATTACCGATTTAAAATTTAACATAAATATAGAATATTGAATTATCATTCTAAAAAAGTATGTCAAACCCGGAATCTGTGACTTTTTTATATTCCGAGAAATTCGATGTCAAAGTTGAAAATTCAACCTTAATTTCCCGCTTTCCTAATTAAGATATGACGATCAATTTTAATGGAAATTGTTTGTATTGTTTTATATTTTAAAGATCTATTAAAAAAAAATTTTTTCAATCGTGGGCCGAGAAATCTTGCAAAAGCCAATTTTTGCCCCAATAAAATTGCGATAACTTTTCACCGGATTGAGATAAAAATTTTTTAATGCGTGCATTGATCTCAAAAAAAAAAATTAATTTTGGATGAAAATAATTTTTTTTTTTCAAAAATTCATAATGGCGTGGCAAATGAATATTAAGGGCTCAAATTTGTAGAGGATGCATTTTAATACTTGTGTTTTATCTGTGAATTTTTTGGATCCAAGAAATACACTTCCATACGACCTGTGAACCTTCGAAAATTGGGCCGAATATAATCGAAAATAGCTGCATCAGGCCGCTGTGGGTGGGTTGCCATAGTTCAGGTGCATTATTTATTGGCGCTTCAAGGAAACCTATGCATCACATGTAACATTTATAATATTGATGTTGTTTTATTAATTTATATGGTAGCAATAATTTGTTTAGTCATATTAAGTATTAATTTGTTTAATAACAAAATTTCTACGAAAAATTATAGAGAAAATCATATAATATTCAATTATATATTACATATTCTACTGATTTTTTCCTTTATATTATTATTATCTAACAGTTTATTTAGAAAATTTTTACACAAAATTATAGAGAAAAGCATACAAATATTCAAGATCGGGAATGATACATCTAAATCCAATCCAACATCAATATTACTTGTGATGCATAAGTTTCCTTGAACCGCCAAAGAATAATGCGCCTGAACTATGGCACCTCGCCCACAGCGGCCTGCAGCAGTTATTTTCGATTAGATTCGGCCCAATTTTTGAAGGTTCACAGATCGTATGAAAGTGTATTCTTGGATCCAAAAAATTCACAGGTAAAGTACAAGAATTAAAAAGCATCTTCTGCAAATTTGAGCCGTTAATATTCATTTGCCATGCCATTATGAATTCTTGAAAAAAAAAAACGTTTTTTTCATTCAAAATTAAAAAAATGTTTTTTTTTGAGGTCGGAAATGATATATCTAAATTCAGTGCATTAAAAAATTTTTATCTCCATCGGGTGAAAAGTTATCGCAATTTTTTTGGTGCAAAAATTGGTTTTTGCAAAATTTCTCGGCCCACGATTGAAAAAAATTTTTTTTTAATAGATCTTGAAAATATAAAATAATATAAACAATATCCATTAAAATTGAGCATTGTATCTTAATTAGGAAAGCGGAAAATTGGGGTTGAATTTTCAAATTTGACATCGAATTTCTCGGAAAACAAAAACCTCACAGATTCCGGGTTTGACATACTTTTTTAGAATGATAATACCTATATTTACGTTAAATTTTAAATTGGTAATTTGTTAATAAATTTCTTTTTTTTAAACAAAAACCGTAAATTTTGTCGAAAAAAAAATATATCTCGATAACTAGTGGCGCCACCTATAACTTATATCACATGAATCGATAGGTTTTTTTAATTCTCTACAACTTTTGTTTGAAATATTTTTCGACACAGCTTTTACTTTTCGAGATAAACTTAAAAACCAAAAATCGTGACCATTTTTGACCCGCTATTTTTTTTTGCACAGGTCTTTCAGAGTTACCATCGAGATATGTTTTATAGGATGTCCAAATGAATGCATTCCAGCAAAAAACAAATGTTACATTTTTGTTAACAAAACAGCTCTTTTTTGGTCTAATTTCCATGGAGTAATTACATATACTTACACCGTAATATTGTGGTTGGTGGAGATACAAAGAACGAGAAAGCTATTTTTATAAAGATTTTGAGAGATTTTCGAAGGGCAACCCTAAATTCTTTGTGAAAAATTGAAAGCAATCTTGACAACGAAATATCAAAAAACTGACTTGCGAAAATGTGGCATCTAAAATTTCCTCATTGACATAAAATAAAAACTTATCTATATTTTTAGAAATATCCCTAATATTTTCGTTATTATGACAAAATACATGAGAATCATAATTTTTTATATTATACGTAATTTTTGATATACCCAATAATGTGACAAAGTTTAATAATACAGTTATTAAAAAAATAAAAAAAAAATGTTTTATATTAAAGTTATAGATTATTTTTGGTTATACAGAGCGATATGATAAAGAAGGAGAGCAAAAGTTGTGTCTTTAAATGAGATACTCTTTATATTTTTATCTTTTTCTGTTGCGTTGCCAAATTAATGAGAAAACTATACAATGTTGGAAATAACAAGGTTTTATAAAATTTATATTTTCCAATTTAAATCATCGAGAACAAAACCACCTTTAACTGTTTTAGATATAAGTATCTTGGAATTCCAGTGCAACAAGTAAGAGATTATGAAAATAGCCAAATTTTACATTTGATTAATATAGAAACTAAAGAAGTTGGAAACATTAAATTTAAAAGGTTAATTTAGTTGGCTAAGTTACTTTGATAAAGAAAGTTTGAAGCTTTTGATCCGCTTTCGTGTTCAAATATATCACTAACAATGTTGTATAAAATTGCCATGTGATGACGTAATGATAAAACAAAAATAGAAATATACCAAACTTGAAACCCTTAAAGCTTATAGTACCTAAACCTTACGGGTTTTTAAATAATTTGAATTTTGACAAAATCTACTCTAATTTGCATGTTTCAAATAATTGAAAAGTAATTCAGTTATGTACTTGAAATTTACAGCGAAGGGTAACAATAAATCATATTTTATATCTCAATTATAATAAACTTGCTATATTATACAGGGTGTCCAAAAATTTAAACTAATCAAATAAGAACTTTAAGTGGCTATAACTTGATTAATTTATATAGAACGATATACTTTTTATCTTACCAGAAAATGTACCTTTTAAATACCTATCGAATGGTGTAAGGGTGTTCTATAGCTAAGTCTTCGCGTTTTCACAGAAAACGCCGAATAATCGTTTTCTTCACCATTTTGTGTTTTTTCAATATATGTTCTAATGTATCTAGTTGCCTATGGCATTTGGAAATGATAAGTAATTTACAATCATAAGAATAATAATCAGGAATATCTTTACAAATATTCAGAAACTCAGTACACGATTTATAGTCATCCAACAGGCTATAACAGCAATAATGGTAACAACATATTGACGACAGCACAAAACAGAAGCAACATATTTATAGCAGATGTTCGAAATGTCGACCATCCATTTCCAAACACTTGCTTATTATTTTTTCGAAACCACTGCTAACTCTGGACAACATTTGCGAGGTTATAGTTTGAAATGCGTCTCTTATGCGTATTTTCATATCTTGTGGTGTTGTCGGGAGCGCATTGTTGACAATTTCTTTTATGTATCCCCATAAAAAGAAATCTGGTGGCGTTAAGTCCGAAGATCTCGGGGGCCAATTTTGAAATCCGCTTCTCCCAATCCACCTGTTTTGAAAGTTGAGATTTAAAAATTACCGAACCTCTCGATGATAATGAGGCGGAGCTACATCCAGTTGAAGCAATATAGTTGTTCTAATATTTAAAAGGACATCTTCTAAAACATTGAAAGTTGGTGTAAAAGAAAAACGTGAAAGATCAAACCATTTAAAGATCCCAAAAAAGTGGGATCCAATTAAGTATGAACCCAGTATTCCTCCCCACACATTAACCGACCACCTATTCTGGTTTCTCATAACTCTGTATTCATGCGGATCTGAATCAGAATAGTAATGGAAATTGTGTCTATTCGCTAAACAATTGTTATGAAAAGTACATTCATCAGTAAACAATACATTATCATAAAAGTGTTCATTTTCTGCCACTTACTCTAACATTCACAAGCAGAATTCAGTTCCGTTGTCAATATCATTTCCGTAAAGCTCTTGACAAAGCTGGATTTTATAAGAATGAAATCTGTATTTTATGAATCCTTGAAACACTTACTTGGCTAATGTTAGTATTTTCGGATATTTGATTCTGACTAATTTTGGAATTTTCGATCACTGTACCAAGTAGAGTAAAAACATTTTCTTCATCCTCAGTGATTATTATATCTGATACTTCCACTTTCCCGAAACTGGTTTAATAGTCACACAAAAACGTCTGGTTTAGGATGAATTCTTTCCGGAAACCTTTGAGAATAGACTCGAGAAGCCAACAAACAATTTCGATGACATTCTCCAAGAATAAAAATCAAATCAATACGTTCTTCTTTTGGATAAATCGTCATTTTGTCAAAGCAATAAAACAACAAAATTCAAATAGTTCAATTCAATAAATGAAGTTTCAGAGTTACAAAAAATAATACCGCTATTATAACAACAGGCTTTGCAGACTAAATGGTGAGATTAAATGAATTATCTCACGACATGTATTAAAAAACACAAAATGGCGCAGAAAATGATCATTCACACTTAGCTATAAAACACCTTTATACCATTCTATAGATATTTAAAAGGTACATTTTCTGGTAAGTCAAAAAGTATAGCGTTCTATTTAAGTTAATCAAGTTATGGCCACTTAAATTTCTTATTTGATTAGTTTTAATTTTTGGACACCCTGTATAATATAGCAAGTTTATTATAATTGGGATATAAAATATGATTTATTGTTACACTTCACTGTAAATTTCGAGTACATAACTGAAATACTTCTTAAATACTTGAAACACGAAAATTAGGTTAGATTTTGTCAAAATTCAAATTATTTAAAAACCCTTAAGATTTGGGTACTATAAACCTTATTAAATAGCACGTATTTTGTTCGGAGAATCTAAAAATGCAATAATATATAGGGGATTCTCTTTAAAAAAGCACAACTTTGATACCTTCAGAGCTTTTGGGACACCCCGTATAATATGAAAATAATTTTAAAAAGTAACTATATTAGTTATTTTGGCCGCAATATTCCGTGCCGTATAAGGTGAATAACCCTGTATATTTGTACTTTCTTTGTTGGAATGAAAACTTTTAATCTCATCCTAGTATATTAGAGGTAAATTACAATAGTCTTTTTCTTCTGCTTAATATAATTACTACGGATTTTATACCACTGCCCTAAAATCGTAAAATAACAATAGATAAACCAAACCGTTGTCCCCTATTTAATTTTACTTAGTTCCCTTTATAAAACAGCTCCAGTCGCCCTTTTACTACATACAATAAACAAAAAAACCTTAAAAGAAATACCGATTTAATATGGTCCTCTTGTCCTTTTCTTGACAAAATGTCCTTGGAAATTGCTAAGGACTGTACGTAGGGCTGTTACATCAAACTACATATAAAAGGTCCTACCATTTTAGATTTTTTCCAATTACATTTAACCTCCTTTGTTTGGCCGGGAAAACTTACCTGAAAAACAAAGAAAGAGAAAAATAAAGAATTAGGACGTTGTAAGTAATAAAAGGAAAAGTTTTTTTCCTAAAGGATTTTTTTGTACTTGGTTTTGTTTGTTTAGTGGCTAGATTAGGGAATGGTACAAACAAAAATTGGCTTGGATTTTAATTATTGATGTTTGTTTGAAAATAATATTTATCGAAAATTGTAATAGATATTAAAAAGACTTATTGACTTTATCGGAATTTTTAATAATATAATAATAGAGACTTTTATTTTTGCTGAAAAGACGTAATAAAGAGATGTAAAAATGATTTTTATTAAGTTTCTATTTATATTGGAGAATAAAAATTCGGTTTTATATTTCACGCAGCGTACTCGATGTAATTTTAATATGTTTTATTTTTATTATTAACTTCGATTTTATATAAAACTCATACTTTAATATTAAAAAATTTGATTAGATAAGATTGGATTACAAGGTCAATATTATATAAAATATGATTAATTTTAATTTAAAATCCGATCCTTCAAGGGATACCAGAAAAAATAAATAAAAATGAAATAAAATTTAGGAAATGTTTAAAAAATGAACTACTATGTTTTATACCACTAAATTTATTAAGAAAACAGTGACTGCAGTTTCAAGTCACAGATTCATTTTCAAACTGAATTACAAAGGTAGACTAAGTATTTAATACAGAAACATGAGAAAATTTAACAATAAATAAAAACTACCTGAGAAATTACATTATTACAAAGGGGAGGTACTAAATTTTGGGAACTAATTATTATTTGGCGACAACAAGTAACGGGGAAAATTCAAATTCTGTCTGGTCATTAAGCAAATTTACATTTTTATTTTTACTATGTTTATATATTTCTAAAGATTCAAGAATATTTAACTTTAGGCCCTTTGTTGAATAAAATAAAGCTCGAGTCTGTTATTTGTAGTCTATATGATCGGTAGTGTTCTGAAAAGCGAGTTTTAAAGCTTCTACCACTTTATCCAATATACAAGCTATCACACTCGGAACATTTTAACTTATAAACTTCTGATTTATCAAATTTATTAATTTTATCTTTAGCATTGTAAAGGATAGTGGACAGATTGTGTTGAGATTTAAAGGCTACTTTTATGTTATGTTTGGAAAGAGTATTAGCTATGTTTTCTGATAGGGTACCACAGTATGACAAAGATATATAAGATAAACTATCTTTATCATTTTTTGTTTTGGAATATATTGAATTAAAAGCTAGTTTTTTTTTGTTCTTTAGTTATTAATTTCTTTATGGTTTGTTGGGAGAAATTGTTTGATATTGCAATCCTTTCAATGATATGTAGTTCCTTTTGAAGATCTTCTTCAGAAAGAGGCAAAGACAATACTCTATGTATCATTGAATTGTATGCAGCCATTTTGTGTTGTAAGGGGTGAAAAGAATCATTAGATATAGTATTACCTGTAAATGTTGGTTTTCTAAAAATTTTAAAATTACACTGATTATTGAGGTGAGATATGGTGAGATCAAGAAAATTTTATGGTTATTTTCAGTTTCTAATATTCTAACAGATGAATGTTTTATACTTATCCAAGAAATGTTACAGGAACGAAATATAAATCCAATAGTTACTACTGAAATCTTGTCCTCTTTTGAACTTTGCCTATCACAAACCTATTCCCAGTTTAATTTACAACATTCAGGCCTATCAGTGGGTTCTCCTCTTAGCACTCTCCTAGCAGACATTTTCATGTCAAACATAGAAAACAAAATTCTTAATTCCCCTTTAAGCAAAAACCATGTTCAATTTTGGTACAGATATGTAGATGATGTTCTAGCATGTTTTAAAGGCACTACTAGACAGCTTCAAAAATTCTTACAATATATTAATAATTGCCATCCAAAAATTCAATTTACTCTGGAAACTAAAAATAACCATAAAATAAATTTTCTTGATCTCACCATATCTCACTTCAATAATCAGTGTTTTTTTAAAATTTTTAGAAAACCAACGTTTACAGGTAGTACTATATCTAATTATTCTTTTCACCCCTTACAACACAAAATGGCTGCATACAATTCAATGATACATAGAGCATTGTCTTTGCCTCTCTCTGAAGAAGATCTTCAAGAGGAACTACATATCATTGAAAGGATTGCAATATCAAACAATTTCTCCCAACAAACCATAATGAAATTAATAACTAAAAAACAAAAACATCTAGCTTTTAATTCAATATATTCCAAAATACAAAATGATAAAGATAGTTCATCTTATATATCTTTGTCATACTGTGGTACCCTATCAGAAAACAGAGCTAATACTCTTTCCAAACATAACATAAAAGTAGCCTTTGAATCTCTACACAATCTGTCCACTATCCTTGACAATGCTAAAGATAAAATTAATAAATTTGATAAATCAGTTAAAATGTTCAGAGTGTGATAGCTTGTATATTGGACAAAGTGGTAGAAGCTTTAAAACTTGCTTTTCTGAACACTACCGATCATATAGACTACAAAAAACAGACTCGAGCTTTGCCAACCATTGCTTAGAACACAGCCACAGTTTTCCTGATTTGGGCAACACTGACATATTACATTATTCAACAAAGGGCCTAAAGGTAAATATTCTTGAATCTTTAGAAATATATGAACATAGTAAAAATAAAAATGTAAATTTGCTGATTGATCAGACAGAACTTGGGTTTTTCCCGTTATTTGTTGTCGCCAAATAATAATTAGTATCCAAAATTTAGTACCTCCCCTTTGTAATAATGTAATTTCTCAGGTAGTTTTTATTTATTGTTAAATTTTCTCATGTTTCTGTATTGAATACTTAGTCTACCTTTGTAATTCAGTTTGAAAATGACTTTGTGAGTTGAAACTGCAGTCACTGTTTTCTTAATAAATTTAGTGGTATAAAACAAAGTAGTTCCTTTTTTAAACATTTTCCGAAGATGATTAACTACCACATAGTAACGGCTACCAGCATCAACTTTTTAAATAAAGTTTACTTATTTGTCAACTAATAATAAATATAATTTACAATTTATACCATAAATATTTATTAAGTCTGGATATTCGATCTTATATAAAATCGACTATTGTTCAAGTCTTCCCCTACAAGTTTCTCAAAAATATACAGGGTGTCCGGCAAAATGTGGAAAATCTCCCGGATATGAAAAAAAAAATGAAAAGAATACTACAAGTTCCTATAAACTTTTTTCGTATAGACTTCATCTTCGGAGATATGGGCTCTCAAAGAGCTGCAATGGAATCAAGTTTTTTACACATAATTATTGAACCACCAGCTATATGCAGGGACAGACTAGCTGTAACTCAAGACTCAATCTGGGTTTAGAAGGAATCACGGTTGTTCTACTGCTCTGGCAAATGTCGCTGAGGATATATTTCGGGCGACTGATTCGGGAGAAGTAACAGTCCTGACACTGCTCGACTTTTTGAAAGCATTTGACACTTTGACTTTCCCTTTCCCTTTCCCTAAAAACCCCCAATTAGAAAAATACAGTCCACTTCACCCATATATGTTGGGCAGACAGGTGAAATTCCCACCACTATTCAAAAACTTAAAAACAACAAAGCCCCAGGAAACGACAGTATACCGGGAGAATGTTTAAAAAAGGGAGGAGAAACCTTGAAGCGTGCTTTCTATCAATTCATCTGTCAAATATGGAAATGAAGAAAAAATACCAACCTCCTGGAAAGAAAGTGTGATAATACCAACACTTAAGAAGGGCGATAAAACGTGCTGCTCCAATTGTAGGGGTATATCCCTTATTAACACAGGATATAAAGTCTTCTCTCTAATGATCTTTGAACGATTGACTGCGTGTGTGGAGTATCAAATAGGAGATTACCAGTATGGATTTAGAAAAAAACGCTCAACTGTAAATCAGATATTCACGATTAGGCAATTAATGGAGAAATGTTGGGAATACAACAAAACATTGCACCAGCTATTTGTAGATTTTAAACAAGCATACGATAGCATCGTAAGAGTGGATTTGTGGAATGCCATGGCAGAACTGGGCATACCGAAGAAGCTAATTAACCTCACCAAATCATGTGTAGAGGGATCTACAAGTGCAGTAAGACTTGAAGAAAGATTGTCAACCTTCTTTACAATCAACTGTGGTCTTAAACAAGGCGATGCGCTATCTCCACTCCTCTTTAACGTCGTCTTGGAGAGCATCGTGCGAAAAACCAACACAAAAACGCTCCTCTTTAGAAATCAAAGCCCGCGCATCATATTGGCGTTCGCTGATGATATCGACATTGTAGGTAATACAACTATCAGTGTCAAGGAAGAGTTCTTCAAACTGGAAAATGTCGCAAAGAAAGTTGGTCTACGAATCAACGAAGAAAAAAGAAAATATGTGGCTACAACAAGAACGGAACGGCAAGACAGAATAGGACAAAACGTGACTATGGACCACTACAATTTTGAAAGGGTCTATCAGTTTAAATATTTGGGAGCTACGATCACCTCTGACAACAACATTACACAAGAGATTAACAACAGAATACAAGGAGGCAACCGCTGCTGGTACGGGCGGCAAAAGATAATGAAATCGAAAAATATATCCCGCCATACGAAAATAAGAATATATCAAGTAGTTATAAGACCGGTAATGACATATGCATGTGAAACATGGACGTTGACAAAACAAAATGAGAATAGATTGAAAATCGCAGAAAGAAAAATGCTTAGAGGGATATATGGACCGGTCAGAGACAACACCACACAACAATATAGAACGAGAACAAACAAGGAATTGGAGGAACTATACAACCAGCCAGATATAGTGAAAATAATATAAGTAGAAAGATTAAGATGGGCCGGCCATGTTATGAGACAAAATCAACGTATCGTCAAGTTGGTATGGGAAGAGAACCCAGAAGGAAAGCGGCCGCTAGGAAGACCAAAGATGAGGTGGAGAGATAACGTTGCAGCAGACTTACAAACCCTAAACGTCGAACGCGCGGAGGAATTGATGATAGATCACAGCAAGTGGAGGCAGATTGTGAAGTCAGCAAAGATCCACCCCGGGTTGTAATGCTAGAGAGAGAGAGAGAGAGACAAAGTTTTCTTTGCTCTAATATGGAGGTCCTCAGAGAAATTTAAATTGTCGAAAAAAATTGATTAAAAAAGTCCTTTTTTAGCTTTTTTTCTTAATTATTGCTATTTTGCAATAAGGGAAATATATTTGAGATTTCCGACTAAGCTTCTCTTATGGAAAATTTAATTACGGAACTATTTTTTCTCTTCACCTTTCCTTTAAAATGAATATCTTCAAACTTACACGAGAGAAAAGTTGAAAAAAATTTTTTTTTTCTTCGTTAATTTTATATTTTTATTAATAAAAACAATGTTGCCCAACTTTTTGAAATGAGGCATATCAAAATTATCGTTATTCAAGTTATTTTGAAGGCTCTCATGTAAAAATCTCCATGATCCACTTCACATGCACCTAAAAACACATAAACCCTGGTCTATATGGACTATCTGTTCCCCGCTTAAGTAGTATGGGTAGCTTGGAGTTTGATGCTCACTAGGTTTATCTGTTTGTTTGTGTTTTGATAAAATTAAATTTGAACCCCTGATATGGAGATTTGTGTGTGCAAAATGGCCTCCATTTTGCCGAATAAACTTCTTAACACTTTTAAATAATGAAATAGGACTCCATTTGATATTTCAGGATTGTTAAAAGAGTTGATAGCGTTTAAAATGCTCAATCAATCAATTTTCGTGGGAGTCTTGTATACTTCTGTTTTAAGAACGCCACAGAAAAAGAAGTCACACGTATTTAACTCTGGAGAACGTGGTGGTCATCTTACTGGTACCTCATTGCCTTTTCCAATCCATTGATTTGGATATTGGTCGTGTAAATATTTCCGAACAGCAATGGAAAAATTAAGTGGGGCACCATCATGCATAGACCATAGTTCCTGCCAAAGCAAAGTTAGAAAATTTTGCTAGAAGAACCGATAATGTATTTTGTATATTTCCATTTATCCTCTCTTGAATCATAACAGGGACAATAAGGTAGCGATCAGTAATATCTGGCCAAACCTCTATTTTAAAAGTATGCCGATGGTGTGCAACTTTAATGGCATATGGATTTTCATCCGCCTAAACATATATGCGATATGCAGGCTGGTGACTCCAGATCTTGTAAAGCATGCCTGGTCAGTAAACACAATTTTTCTACCAAAATTTAGATAACGAGTTCTTTTGTTTCAAATTTGTAAGGGAATCAATCGGTAAAAGTTCCTGAACTTTTTAGACATGATGTGGATGTACCAATTGTTCTTTTAAAATATCATTTATAAAAGTTTTTCCGAACACCCTGTATATTGGGAATAAAAATTTCATACAAAAAATAATGCCGAGTACAAGCCAAAAAAAGTAGCATTATAACTGACCTGTTCTTAAATAATATAAACCTAATATGCTCTTTATATAATCCTTATTTTCAGTAATATTAAAGCGGGTGAAAATTTTACAAAAAAAAACTCCCACTCAACAAAATTCATTTCTTAAAGTCAGCCTTACAAAACACAACATTATCAAATGTGACAATGGAATTCTCCAGAGTTCTTCAATAAACAAAGATCTTTAAGAGGCAAGGAAAACAAATTTTGTCGCAGAGCCTAAATACTTATTTCGTCACGGCAAACGACAAAGAACACAAAAGAACAGTTTAATGTATTTTCGATTTTCAGCTCCGACACATCCCGAGACAGAGTTTATTCGACACCTAAAATAAATAATTTGTTTGCACAAAATTTTCTCCTAGTTTGCATATTACTTGAAAGACTGTTTTTAGAATAACGGGCCGTGGAAATTCAGGTTATGATAATACTTAAAAATAAATAAAATGCTTAGGTTTGCGATAACAAATACGACTGTCCAGTTGCTCACATATTTATTAAGGGTTAGTATAGAAGTACTACTTCTGGCGATTTCGTATCTTTTATTAATAAATAAATGTACTTAATGTAAAGAAATAAAAAAATCATTAAAAAAATTGTTTATTAATAACTTTTTCACCAGAAGCACTATTTTTGTTGTTAAGTAGTATTACTCGCATTAATAATGATTTTATAATTATTTAGTTACTATTTATTTTCGAGGTTTACAAAGTATATTTATTTATTTATATATATATATATATATATATATATATATATATATATATATATATATATGTCTATGCAGGCGCGGATCCAAGGGGGGGCGGTGGGAGCGATCGCCCCCCCCCCCCCCCAAGAGCTTTGAGTTCAGGAAAATAGACTCGATTTTGAATCTTATACTATAGTTTGTTCAAGAACTAGAGAGAGCAATAAATCATTTTCTACCCTTTTTTTCTTCGCAAGCTACCTATGTTCTTTAGTCCGGTGTCTTTGGAAAATTCTATTAGACACATATATTTTTCATAGGAATAGGTTAAAAGTTTTATAATCAAAAATACTGGTCTACAATAATGGACTATTTGTGTTGGATAACAATAGATATTTGGATGTGTGAAATGTTAAAAAGGATTTTAATTCTTGTCATAGGCGTCGGAAGGAGGTTTATTATCACTAAGTATTTATGGCATAGAATATTATTTCGGTAATAAACTTAAAATAAAAAGTTTTTATAATATTATTTTGTTTCATATAATTTCTTAATAATTCACATACATTAGAAAATATAGATAATTTTGACATATTTAACACAAATCACAAATGTATTTTTATTATTTTTAATTATGGCATAGAAACGGTTTTAGGCACATTCAGACTAAAACGTAGCCTTTTTCTCTTAAAAAATTCTAAATTATAATTTAAATACTTACAAAATACGCATTGTCAAAAATACAAGAAGTTAAACATATATAAAAAAATAAATTCGTCCATATAATATTAAATTTTTTTTGGACGATTTTATTATTAATTAAAAACATTTTTAGGATATTTGACGTTTCAGTTTATTTATTTCCTAAACCATCTGCAGAATTGAAATTTAACACTAAAAAGGGATTCAAATGTAATTAACTTTTATATGTTACAGAAAATTTAAATAATAAATTGTGTTTACGCTGGTAAACAATACGTATCTAATTCGTAATCAAAGTAAGTGAAGCTATCTTCGCTCAAATTAATTATAATTGGTTCTTCTATCTCACCGACCATGAGATCGAGTTTCCACATTTTGTTTTTTTCTTTTATTATATGGATTTTTCCCAACTTTATTCAAAAAAATTTTTAATTACTAATTTTGTAAGTTGTGTTATATCTAGCAACTCTACCTTTTACTTGAGAGAGATATTTCGTTCCTCAACGGACATTTTTCGGACGATCTATAAGAACAGATTTCCTATCTGGTTTTTCCCAGCAAAAATTAAGTTCTCTGAGTAATTTCCAGAGCTCAATTCTTTTAATTTTCGGTAAATCCCGATATACTCCCACCAGTTGACAACTTATTTTTCTTGCGATAGCCCCCCTGCCTCTTATTCTAGGAATGTGTATGCTGCTCGCAGCCTACCCCCTATCGGCAACCTGTTTTTTCTTGTCATCGCCCCCCACCTCTCCAAGAGCTTTAAACTCAGGAAAATAGACCCGACCCTGCCTTTTACGCAAGAAATGGGAATGTTGTTGGTGTTTCCCTCCCCCCACGTCGACAACTTGCTTTCGCTTGCCATACTGTACTTTTGTGATATAATCGCCCCCCCCCCCCCCACAGAGATAGGCTGGATCCGCCCCTGTGTCTATGCGGCTTTCACGGATTCCTCCGTGTGAGATGCAATAACAATGGATATATCACATTATGCTGTTGTAGTGCTGAAATTACATTCAGCAACTCCTTGGGCATATAGTTGTACATTTGCTGAATGTGATTTCTGCACTACCACGGCATAATGTGGATATATCCACTGTTATTTCATTTCACACGGAGAAATCCATGAGCGCCGCATAGACATATATACGTGATCCGGCGAGAGGTCGCGTTCAGTATTGCATACTTCCTTCCGATCTGTCCTCTGTCGTATCACTTAGCGGGGAGGGTAAGTTTTGACTTTCTTTTCGGTTGTGGTACTGGTAGGCCATCTCGATGATGGTGGAATAAGATAAATTGTGTTCTATAGCAATTTATTCAAACTGTGCAACCTCTCACACGGCAAGGATATGATGGAACGAAGTTTGCGTTTACTGTTCGCATTTTACTTCATATATATATATATATATATATATATATATATATATATATATATATATATATATATATATATATATATATATATATATATATATATGGCAATAAATAAATACAACGCGATCAAAAACTAACGGTAAATATTAACTTGAAAAAATCGAAGCAGCTTTTTTTGGGAATTATTATTGTCTACCATGATTCAGAAGACAATGTGCTGTCTGAAACTACAAATAAACAAAATGGTTTTTGTATGACGATTAGGTAATAATTAAAGTATAATTGAAAGGATACAATAATAAAGTGCCTCAAAAGGGTATATTGTTAGTTTTTAATGAATGTTTTAATGTTATTAAAACGGTTTAGTAAAGGTACCAGTGGTATTCTTTTATTTCTTATTGTTATATTAGGGGGTACATATTTTAACTAAGATAAATGTCTAATTTTTGGTCGAATTATTTACGACATTTCTTTTAGCAAATCTAATTGTGTATTATATAGGATATATAATTGTGTTTATTTAGATTCAAACACGCAAAGTAATTTTAAAGGCATAAAAATATGAACTTGATAGAAAATATGCTTGCCAGATCAATAGTTTAGTGTGTTTTTTTACAAACTCTAAGCTTGTAATTTGAAAATTGGATACCTATCCTATTACCTAGGTTTTATTAAATAGAGTTTTTGTGTTTTTACTTTGTGTCTACATTATTTTTGTAACATTTTAGGTAAATTTTCAAGTGAAACTTACCTTTTAGTATTCCTAATCTGTAATAAAACTGATATCAAAATTGGCAGTCAATAAAATTTTAATACGCATTCAGTAAACTTCCATTTTAGCTATCACGTTAATAAAATTCACCAAAATGTGCCCATATGGGAAATTTCTTTGCTAAAATAAAGAAATAATAAAAACTTCTAAGTTTGATACTTTTTTGTATCTCAAACTTTCATTTGAACTATTTAAAAGAAACATATAGATGAATGTAATGCCCTCTTCACAAATTCATACTTAAACAATAAAAAAAGTTGCAACGCCTTTCATTAAGCGGAACTTTTTCGTATTTATTAATTGTCTACCACGATTTTTAAGAAAATGTGCTGTCTGAAAATAAAAATAAAAAAAATGGTTTGTGTACGTCGATCAGCTTATTCCTAAAATGTATTTGAAAACACAACAATAAAGTTCCTGAAAGTGGTATATTGTTATTTTCCGCTAAATGAATTGAAGTTATTAAAGTGGTATACAAGGTGTTCCAAAAATATAGTCACACCTGAAAGTATCGGAAAATAATAGCGTTAGAAAAAAAATTTTTCTATAAAAGATTCAGGAAATCCAACGGCACATCTGACAGTAACCTTGACTTTGATCTTGAACTTGACTTTTAAGGTTACTTGAAGCTTAAGTTGAGTTATTTAAGTAGGAACCTCCCATTTTTTATTGTATCAATAGAAAGCAGAGAAAATTTCCTATTCAGCTGTTTAAATAACGTAGGGAATAAAGTCACATCTAGAGGTTATTTAAAGGTCAAATATCCTTTTAGCATGGATTGGCGTAAAGCAGCGGATAACTCGAAAAATAAGAAGGCTGAAAAAGAACTTTTCATAGTTTCAGAAAATCAAAAGGCGCATCTGCTGATAGCCTTGATTTTGATCTTGTATTTGACCTACGAGGTTATTTAAAGCTGAGATTTTTAAATAGGAACCCTCTTTTTTTATTGCATCAGTGAAAAGAGGAGAAAATTTCCAATCCGCGGTATAAATAAAATAAAAGGTAAAATCACATCTAAAGTTTATTTGAAGATCAAATATCCTTTTAACATGGATTGGTGTAAAGCAGCGAATAACTCGAAAAATAAGAAAGTTGAAGAAAAACTTTTTATATTAAAGTTTCAGGAAATCAATCAAATCAATTTTTAAAACGAAAACCCCCTATTTTATAATATTATTTTATTTAGTATTAAAAATAAAATTGTCTTTACCAAAAATTTGCAGTTCTTTAAATATTGACAATTTAGCATTTCTGTATTGTATAAATGCTAAACCGCTTACCTACACACGGAAACAAATTATTTCAATAAATGGCCAAAATTTTCTCAATGAAGTTCCAAAAAATTTTCGCATATCAATCTTTTCATATATCTACTTCTATCGAATGATTTCAGTGCCATTTTAACTACCTGTTGCAATGTCTTAAGCTTTAATTTATTTTGTACCTTTATTCTAATTGTTAATAGTTTTTAAAATATATATTTATTATGACAGGTAAGCCGAAAAAAATTATAGTATTTTTTATCGATTTTTATATCTAAAGATTTTTTTATTGTTATTTAACCAATATAATTTTATATAGTAAAGAGGGTGGAAAAAAATTTAAAAAAATATAACTCCCTACTATTGCTTCTTTTTAGTAAAAGTTCATTCTATAAAAAATTATATAATGTGGTCATTTTCCGTATTTTAGACTAACCGTAACCGATGATGACTTTATATTAGTCGAAACGTCTTATTTATGTATTTCATGTCTATAAAATTAATCCATAAGATCCTGAAGTATCAATGAACCTCATTCCCAAGAAAACTAAAAACTAAGAGTATATTGCCAAAGTTCAAGAATCCTATAGGCTAAAATTTTATATATATATATATATATATATATATATATATATATATATATATATATATATATATATATATATATATATATATATACGATTCCGAGCCCAGGCGCTTTGCGAAATAAAAGCTATAATAAATAAACATGTATTATGGCGTTATTAAAAGTTAGCCCCTTGGGTTACGAAATGTGTGTTCCATATCTCAAGAAAGAAGAATTAGAGGTTAATCACCGGCATATCATGATAAAATATGATTCTAAAATAAATAAATAGTTACAAAATCACATGTAACTCGCGCATAGCCTGCGGAAACAGCTAGCACAATATATGAATACGAAATCTAGTATTAACCTTTAATCTAAAATACAACAAAACAATACAGAAGTAAACTCTAAATTATCCTTTGATATTTTGTAGTTGATTGCACTTAACTCACAAACACATTCTAAGCTTTATATCTGCGATAATATTTGCCAAAGGGTCTTAATTTCTGCTACTGCAACAAGAGTAATCTAATGCCATGTAATAAGTGCAAAACTAATATTACAAGAAAGCTTGGGAGTACCAAAGCAGTTGTTTATTTTGAATTCGCTCTTCGAAAAAGAAAGTCTCTTCCCTGAACAAAAAAAAAATGAATTAAATGCGGAGCATAAATAGAAAGTTACTAGAAAAGTATACAAAATAAGGAAGATCATTAAAGGAGGAAGATGAAAATATGGAAGTATAGAAAACTGCTGAATGTTCTCGAGTGTAAAGCAACATTGCCGATCTAAGGAATGGCCTGGCATATTGTTTTAATTTGAGATAACACTGAAATTAAAGAGGAATAAGAAGAAGAAAACGAAATGAGGAAGAGAGGAGAGGAATAATAACAATAATAACAATAACTGAAAACATTCTTGACAAAGGCACACAAACATCATACTCGACTACAGGCAAATACAGTTTGAGTCATTTACCACCAAGGAAATCTCAGGAGTACTCAAGGAATTCCATAACTGGAAAGCTCCAGGTATCGATCGAGTCTAGAATTATTGGCTCAAGTTCTGATGTATGCACCATCAACTGGATAATCTTTTTAATGATGATTTTTCTAATCCAGCAAAAATTCCATTGTTCCTGACAGAAGGTATTACGTATCTCTTGCCAAAGGACCAAGATAGTACACATGACAGAGCTAAGTATAGGCCAATCACCTGCCATTCCACACTATATAAGGTAATCACCTCTTATTTGACCCAACGCATCTATACACATTGCGAAAAAAATAACATCATTGCAACTGAACAGAAAGGATGCACCAGGGGCAACAGATTATTAACTCTGTCATATGTGACCAAGCCAGTACCAACCAAAGAAACCTATTTGCTGCTTACGTGAATTATAAGAAGGCCTTCGACTCAGTGCCACATGAGTGGCTCACAATTGTATTGAAAAAGTATAGGATTGATATTCATTTTATTTCCTTTTTAGAACGCATCATGTCAACCTGGAGAATTAGGATCCAACTGCAAGTACCATCCAACCATATCAAAGTAATACAATCCCAATACGATGGGGAATATTTCAAAGCGATTCACTAAGCCCACTGTGGTTCTGCCTTGCAATGAACTCACTTTCACGCCGTTTGAGCTCCACCAGGTACGGCTTTAGTATTAGAAATAACAACGAAGAGGTAGTAAGATGAAATCATCTTCTTTTCATGGATGATCTTAAACTGATGGGTGCAACCAGAAACCAGTTAGAACAAATGCTTAAAATTGTAGAGGAGTTTTCTGGGGATATCGGAATGCAGTTTGAACTTGACAAGTGCTATATTTTGAACATCGTTAAAGGAAAGATACAATCAGGAGCATTTGAGATGCAAACCGGTGAAACTATTGCTGCAGTGGACGCAAAACCAACATACAAATACCTAGGTATGAAACAGGCTAAAACAATTGACCATCGCACTATGAAGGCCGAACTAACCCCGGGATTTGTCAAGAGGGTAAGATCGGTATTATCTTCTTCTTCAAGTGCCATCTTCGCTGCGAAGGTTGGCTATCATCATGGCAATTCTAACCTTAGAAGCTGCCGCCCGGAACAGTTGAACAGAACTGCAAGAAAACCATTCTCTGAGGTTCCTCAGCCAAGACATCCTTCTCCTCCCGATGCTGCGCTTGCCCTGAATCTTCCCCTGCATAATCAATTGGAGCAATTGGTATTTATTGCCTCTTGTAATATGGCCCAAGTACTGAAGCTTTCTTATTTTAACAGTCAGTGTTACCTCTTTTTGTTTGTTCATCCTGTCAAGTACTTCTTGATTAGTTGTTCTATCCTTCCAGGAGATTTTCAAGATTCTACGATACGCCCACATCTCAAATGCTTCCAATTTATTTATACACTGTTTGTTCAGCGTCCACGCCTCCACACCATACAACAAGACCGAAAAAACATAACACTTAAGCAATCGCACTTTCAATTTTAAGCTTAGATTTCGACTACAAAATATTTGCTTCATATTGTTAAACGCACTTCGGGCTTTCTCTATTCTTATTCTTATTTCCCGTGTATATTCATTTGACTCGTTAATATTTACTCCCAGATAGTTGTAGTTTCGCGCTCGTTCTATTCGCTCGTTGTTTCCATATAGGTTGATATTGTCGATATGTTTCTTCGTAATTATCATGAATTTAGTTTTCTTTGTATTCAGTGACAAACCAAATTCCTCGCTTGTTTCTATTACTTTATCTAATAGTCTCTGGAGATCTTCGATACTTTCTGCCATGAGTACCGTGTCATCAGCGTATCGTATATTACAAATAGGATGACCGTTGATCTTTACACCGGCTGATTCGTTCTCCAGGGCTTTCTTAATTATTTCTTCCGAGTAAAGATTGAACAACGTTGGCGACAACACACAGCCCTGTCTTACATCTCTTTTTATCTTTATTTTTTCTGATTCGGAGCCATTAATGCGCACTGTAGCTTCTTGATTGTAGTATAGGTTGGTTATTATTCTAATGTCACTTGAGTCAATTCCTTTATTTCTGAGTAATTGTAACAATGTCTTATGTTGAACTGTATCAAACGCCTTGTTGTAGTCCAAGAAACAGACAAACACGTCTTGGTTTACATCCAGACATCGCTGTATTACGACATTAAAAGCAAATAGTGCTTCTCTAGTTCCTAGTCCGTTTCTAAATCCGAATTGTGTCTGTCCGATTTCTGTTTCTAATTTCTTGTATATTCTACTATGAATGATCTTTAAGAATATTTTCATCATATGACACATAAGACTGATGGTCCGATGTTCGGAGCATTGCTTCGCGTTTGGCTTTTTAGGTAAAGTTATTATTGTTGTTAGTAGCCATTCTTTCGGTATTATACCAGATTTATAAATGCTATTAAATAGTTCCACAATCATTTCTAAATTACGTCCCTCAATGAGTTTGATTATTTCTGTTGGTAACTCATCTGGACCTGTAGCTTTCCCAGTCTTCATTCTTTTTATCGTGTGTTCCACTTCTTCACTTGTTATTTCTGGTCCTGTGTCACTGCTGATATATTCGTTTTCCACCTCATCGGTATTATGAACTAGTTTAAATAGTAGACATTTATTTAAGGCGCTCAACACGTACGGATGCTCTCCGCTTATTTCCTCTTTTGGAATTGTAAAATGAAGCAGGACGGACATCCAAAACCTGCAAAGTATAAGGAGTATAAGGAAAAAGATGACTCAACCGCAAAGATACTCCACCAAGAGTTAACAGAAAAGGTAAATCTAATGCAGATAGGAAAAGTGTCTTACTACAAAAACAACCTTGAGCTTATTCTTGAGAACAACGAGTTCAAGCTATATTGGTACCGAACGGTTCTAAAAGATCAGAAAGTTGCTCATAATAAACCAGACATTATATTAACAGATAAATTTCCTAGGCGAACTACCCTAATTAACATTGCTACACCTAACAACAACCTAAGGCTGAAATACTACGAGAAGACATCAAAATACAGAGATCTGGATGTGCAAATTCGAAGACAATTGGCAATACACCGAGTCCAAGTGATTCCCATAATTTAATCAACAACTGCAATGATATCAAAGACCTGCAGAAAATCAAGGGACTGGGTCTTAGTAAGCATCTGTATAAGCCGATTCAGAAAGCAGTTCTCCTTGCAACCGCGCGGACCGAACAAAAGTTTGTTGGAAATACAGCAGACCACGTCACCTAGGACTTGATAACATAGAAAGTGTTCCCACAGAACTCCTTACTTTTGGTATCTTTGTATATCTGGTATGAATCAATATTGCCTGGAGAGACTGCGAAGCCATCCGGCTTGAAAATCATGACAATAATAACAGCGCATGCCATCCCAACGTTTGTAGAAAATACAGCAGACCACGTCACCTAGGACCCGATAACATAGGAAGAGTCCCCACAAAGCTCCATTTATATGATACCTGAGTATATCTGGGCCGAGTGATTGTTCCCTAGGAGGGAACGCGAGAGCCGTTTGGCTTAGTCTGAACTTGGATATGAGATATATCAAGATGTTAAATAGCTATAAAAGTAGATTAATGGCCTTAGTAAATTTATAAGAATATGGAAGCAGAAAAACTAAAAAAAGGTAGATCATCATTTATTAAGTTTATATTTAAAAAAGATCAAATAGTTTATATTATTCTTAAGGATCAAAGACAATCATTAATATTATGTTATTGCCTCTGATTGTACTAAATTTTCATAACATAAAGTATATATATATATATATATATATATATATATATATATATATATATATATATATATATATATATATATATATATACTTTAGAACAAATAAGTAATTTACAAAGTAAAATAAACAGAAATTAAAGATTCATTACGAGCCATTTAGGGGAAAAAAGGAAACAAAAGCAAAAAGTAATCTTTGTTATAAATTCCCCCAGACGCTCCAATGTCTTTACTGGGATTTCTCTAATTGCAATATTTTAATTAGCTTTGACATTAATATTCTGAGGCACGAATACCAGCACTTCGACAAACTGATATTTATGCGTTTAATACCGCTGATTCTTGCTCTCACATCCTAATTTATGGCTATTCACGCTTCGGTATTTCAGCTATCTTCAGACGATGTAAATTCTATACCTACTCTGCAAAATTATTAACTCAGGCGCTTTTACACTTTATTTAGGTAAATAATGGAAAAAATCCTGCAATTTTTTTGTTTTTTGGAATTGTCTCAAACATTTAAAATTTTTATTTAAATTATGGTATTATATCTATGGTTAAAAAAATTTGATTATTTGGTATTATGAAAATTAGTGCATTTATCAGATCAGTTAAGGTAGAAATATATTCGTTATTTTAACTTTAATTCATTAAAAACCTTTTGAACTCGACCTAGTTGTTACGGAAGTTAGAACTTCTAGTTGGTCAGTTATGTTTAGATTATGATATTGTAATAATTTGTATTATTTTATATCAACAAGCACACCTTCACATAGAAAATTTAAGGATAAAAACTTGGAGGTAAAGCTTTTCAGTCAGCAAGCGGTATAGGTATTTCCTGAATTCAGACAAAATTTTTAATTTTTGTCCATTTAATAATTCAAAAAAGCTTTTTTTTGAATTTTTATGTTTCAAAACTAGGTTAAATTTATTGTCAGGTTAGGCCATGTTATGGAATGAGGAAACAAAATATGATTATATATACAATGTGACATAAATTAGTGGTGGATGCAGGGGCGGATTCAGCCTCTCTCTTTGGGGGGGGGCGGTGATATCACAAAAGTACAGTATGGCAAGAAAAACAAGTTGTCAACGGGGGGGGGGGGAGAGTGCAAGCAGCATATTCATTCCTAATATAAAAGGCAGAATGGGTTCTATATTACTGTACTCAAAGCTCTTGGGAGGGGGGGGGGGGCGATCGCAAGTATACACATTCCTACACTCTATTCCAGAACTAGAGAGAGTAATAAAACTGTTAACGAAACCTCCAACGTACCTGCTCCAGTGCCGCTGGGTACTGAGAACTGCCGTAAATCTAATTATATTTCATTATATTTAAATATATTTTATAAATTTACTGCAAAATAAAAATTCTGATAGTTTAATTTAATTTCCGTCAGTGAGTAAAGTACACCTTACAGTTTGTTCTTAGTGATTTATCTTGTTTGGGCTTCTTTTTATATATTATTTGAGATTAGTGAGATACCCAAACGATATGGCTTTCACCTCTATATTCCAAAATCGTTAAACCAGGGCATTTTTTCCTCAACAAAAAACTTATTACGATGAATGTTTATGATGCCTTAAGATATCAATATCTAGATAATAATGTTAAAAGCTCTGTTGAGATGTGTTCCAATATGAGAGGAGTTGGAAAATCTACTATGTACCGAATATTGAAGGAGAAAAAACGACTGGAATTGTTAGTACTCCGATCACAGACAAATGAAAAAGCTCGTTGGAAGAAGAAATAAAAACTGCAAATTGAAGGGGTTGTATATACATTTTATTATGAGAAGCAGATCCCAACCGTCTTCAAAATTCTAATTAAAATCAATGAAGATCGCGATTTACCTAAAATTAAAAGAACCTATCTCTGGAAATTGCTCAGAGAACTTAATTTTTGCTGGGAAAAAACAGATAAAAAATCTGTTCCTTTAGATCGTCCGGAAACTGCCCGTTGGAGAAGTAAATATCTCTCTCAAGTAAAAGGTAGAGTTGCTAGAAATAACACAATTAACAAAATTAGTAATTTAACCAAACTTTTGAAAGATTTTTTGAATAAAGTTACTGCGGAAAATTGGGAAAAATCCATATAATAAAAGAATAAAACAAAATGTGAGAACTCGATCTCATGATCGGTGAGATAGAGAAACCAATTATAATTAATTCGAGCGAAGATAGTTTCACTGACTTTGATTAGGAATTAGATATGTAATGTTTACTAGTGTAAACACAATTTATTATTTAAATTTTTGTTTTTGTTGTATTTTATTGTTTAATGTTTTTTTTATGTTTTTATATATTTTTATTTTAGTGTGTCCCACTCTTTAATTTTATATATATTTAATTCTAATTAGCCGTAAGTTTTTTATTATTTTTTATTGTATTTGTATCTTTTTCTTAAGCGTGTAGAATTAACATGTTTATCCTATTTTTTTGGAGCTATTGTATTTCCATATTATAAAGTAAATTAAATTAAGATATCAGTACAATAGAAATAAAAATCAGTAGGTCTAATTTTAATTACAACATAAAAAAAGTAATTACATTTGAATCCTTTTTTAGTGTTTAATTGTAATTCTGCAAATGGTTTAAGAAATAAATAAACTGAAACGTCAAATACCCTAAAAATATTTTTAATTAATAATAAAATGACCGATAGCCCCAAAAATATTTTAATATTATATGGAGGAATTAATTTTTTTATATATGTTTAACTTTTTGTATTTTTGACAATGGATATTTTGTAAGTATTTAAATTATAACTTCGAATTTTTTGAGAGAATAAGGCTACGTTTTAGTCCATTATTATAGACCGGTATTTATGATTATAAAATTTCTAACCCATTCCTATGAAAAATATATGTGTCTAACAGATTTCGCTAAAAACACCGGACTAAAGAGCACAGGTAGTTTGCGAAGAGAAAAAGGGTAAAAAATGATTTATTACTCTCTCTAGTTCTTAAATAAACTGCAGTTTAAGAGAAAAAATCGGGTCCATTTTCCTAAACCCAAAGTTTTTGGGAGGGGCGATCGCCCCCCCCCCGCCCCCCCCCCCCCCCTTGGATCCGCGCCTGGGTGGATGTATTATAATATCGGAAAATATAAGAGACAGAAAAACAGTTAAAATGGGAAGGTTTCAGATAATCCTGTTAGTGATAAATAGTTTTTTTAAGTAAAAATCGAGTTGTACTACGTTATCTTTTATGATATGGAGTTCCACCAAGTATCGGCAAACTCAATATAATAAATAGTTCTTCGGATTTTTGAGATATTTCGAAAAATTAAAAAATTGCATTTTTAAAAACTGCTCTAACCTTGACATTTATTTACATCGGTAAAATACTACTAGAGCAACTTTTTACGGATACTCAAGGTCACTGTCAAAGACTCTGATTTTGTGAAATTTTGGTGAGAAAAGTTTTTCTTCAGTTTCAGATTATATCTACATTGGAGCAAGGATCAATCAAAGTGGACAAACTGAAGAAGAAATATTGGAGCGAATAACTAAAGGGAAAAAAGCTACCGGTTGCCTGAACTCACTATTATGGTCAACAAACATCTCCAAGGAAAGAAAACATCTTTTATATAATGCAATATTTAAAACCGTTGTATTGTATGGATATGAAAGATGGCAGATAAATAAAACTTTAGAACGTAAATTGCTGGCTCTTGAAATGGACTTTTGGCGAAGATCTGCTGGAAAGTCAAGGATTGAACGGATAACCAACGAGAGAATTAGAGAGATTATGGGCGTAAAGAAAACTATTCTCGATGAAATCGAACAACGTCAGCTGGTATGGTATGGACATGTGAAGAGAATGACGGACGAACGTCTACCAAAGCAAATCCTAAAATGGACACCAAATGAAAAAATAAATAGAGCGTAGAACGCTATGAAACCGTATATATATATATATATATATATATATATATATATATATATATATATATATATATATATATATATATATATATATATATATATATATATATATATATTCCTACTTTTCGAGTTATCCGTTATTTCACACCAATCCACGGTAAAATGATATATCACCTTCACATGACCTCCAAATATAATTTTACCCCTATATTATTTACACCGTAGGATAGGAGATTTTTACCGCTTTTCATCGCTGCAATTAAAATTGGAGGTTTACACGTGAAAAAATGAAGTTATCTTTCAAATAATCTTCAAGGTCATTTCCAGGATCAGAATCAAGGTTAGCTTCAGACACGCCGTTTGATTTCCTGAAACATTTTTCTTCAACTTTCTTATTTTTCGAGTTATTCGCTGCTTTACACCAATCAATGGTAAAAGGATATTTGATCTTCAAATAAACTTTAGATGTGATTTTACCATCTATTTTATTTATACCGCAGATTGGAAGTTTTCTCCTCTTTCCATTGCTGCAATAAAAAAGAGGGTTCCTATTTAAATATCTCAACTTTAGCTTTAAATAACTTCGTAGGTCAAATTCTAGGTCAAAATCAAGGCAGATGCGCCTTTTGATTTTCTGAAACTATGAGAAATTCTTTTTCAGCCATCTTATTTTTCGAGTTATCCGCTGCTTTACGCCAATCCATGCTAAAAGGATATTTGACCGTCAAATAACCTCTAAATGTGATTTATTCCCTACGTTATTTATACAGCTTAATGGGAAATTTTCTCTGCTTTCTATTGATACAATAAAAAATGGGAGGTTCCTACTTAAATAACTCAACGTAAGCTTCAAATAACCTTAAAAGTCAAATTCAAGGTCAAAGCCAAGGTTACTGTTAGATGTACTGTTCGATTTCCTGAAACTTTTTTAAAAATAGTTTTTTCTAGCGCTATTATTTTCCGATATTTTCAAGTGTGTCTATATTTTTGGAACACCTTGTATACCACTTTAATAACTTTAATTTATTCAGCGGAAAATAACAATATACCGCTTTCAGGAACTTTATTGATGTATGTTTTCAAATATATTTTAGGAATAAGCTGATCGATATACACAAACCATTTTTTTTTATTTTTAGTTTCAGACAGCACATTTTCTTAAAAATCGTGGTAGACAATTAATAATTACGAAAAAGTTTCGCTGAATAAAAGCTATGGCAACTTTTTTGATTGTTTAAATATGAATTTGTGAAGAGGGCATTATCATTCATCTCTGTGTATCTTTTAAATAGTAAAAATGATGAAAGTTAGAGAAACAAAAAAGTATCAAACTTAGAAGTTTTTATTATTTCTTTATTTTGGCAAAGAAATTTCCCATATGGGCACATTTGGGTGAATTCTATTAACGTGATAGCTAAAATGGAAGTTTACTGAATGCGTATTAAAATTTTATTGACTGCCAATTTTGATATCAGTTTTATTACAGATTAGGAATACTAAAAGGTAAGTTTCACTTGAAAATTTACCTAAAATGTTACAAAAATAATGTAGACACAAAGTGAAATCACAAAAATTCTATTTAATAAAACCTTGGTTACAGGATAGGTATCCAATTTTCAAATTACAAGCTTAGAGTTTGCAAAAAAATACATTATATATACTAAATAAAACACAATTAGACTTGCTAAAAAAAATGTCGTAAATAATTCGAACAAAAATTAGACATTCATCTTAGTTAAAATATGTACCCCCTAATATAACAACAAGAAATAAAAGAATAATACTGGTACCTTTACTAAACCGTTTTAATAACATTAAAACATTCAATAAAAACTAACAATATACCCTTTTGAGGCACTTTATTATTGTATCCTTTCAATTATACTTTAATTATTACCTAATCGTCATACAAAAAACATTTTGTTTATTTGTAGTTTCAGACAGCACATTGTCTTCTGAATCATGGTAGACAATAATAATTCCAAAAAAGCTTTTTCGACTAATAAGAACTGTGACATTCTCTGCCATTGTTTTAGTATGAACTTGTGAATAAAGTATTACCATTCATCTCTGTTTATATTTTAAATTGTTAAAATAGAAATGAGAGAAACGGTAAACTTCGGAGTTTTCATTATTTCTTTATTTTGGCGTAGATTTTGTTATTTTGTAAGTTTAAATGGGAATTCATTTAACGCACATATATATATATATATATATATATATATATATATATATATATATATATATATATATATATATTTATAGGCACGGATTCAAAGGGGGGAGGCGGTGGGGCGATCGCCCCCCACAAGAGCTTTGAGTTCAGGAAAATAGACGAGATTTTGTCTCTTATACTATAGTTTATTCCAGAACTAGAGAGAGTAATAAATCATTTTTTACCTTTTTTTTCTTCGAAAACTACCTGTGTTCTTTAGTCGAGTGTTTTAGGCGGCAAAATCTGTTAGACACATATTTTTCATAGGAAAGGGTTAGAAATTTTATAATCAAAAATACCAGTCTATAATAATGGACGATTTGGGTTGGATAACAATAGATATTTGGAAGTGTGGAGTGTTAAAAAGGATTTTAATCCTTGTCATAGGCGTTGGAAGGAGGTTATTTTATAACTAAGTATTTATGGCATAGAATATTATTTCGATAATAAACTTAAAATAAAAAGTTTTTATAATATTAATTTATTTCGTATGATTTCTTAACAATTCACATACATTACAAAATAGAGATAATTTTGACATATTTAACACAAATCACAACTGAATTTTTATTATTTTTAATTTTGGCATAGAAACCGTTTGAAACACATTCAGACTAAAACGTAGCCGTATTCTCTCAAAAAATTCTAATTATAATTTAAATACTGACAAAATACCTATTGTCAAAAATACAAGACGTTAAACATATATACATACATTATGTAAAAAAATAAATTCGTCCATATAATATCCAATTTTTTGGGCTACCGGTCATTTTATTATTAATTAAAAACATTTTAGAACATTTGACGTTTCAGTTTATTTATTCCTCAAGAAAGACCTACTTATTTTTATTTGTATTGTACTGACATCTTAATTTAATTTACTTTATTATATGGAAATCCGATAGCCCCAAAAAAAATACGTATTAATTCTACACGCTTAAGAAAAAGACACAAATACAATAATAAAATAATAGAAAATTACGGCTAATTGGAGTTAAATATATACAAAATTAAAGAGTGGGACACCCTAAATTAAAAATGTATAAAAAAAGTAAAAAAATATATAAACAACATTAAACAATACAAAAAAAAACAAAAATAAAAAAAACGTGTTTCCGCATTTTGTTTTATTCTTTTATTATATGGATTTTTCCCAATTTTCAAAAGTTCAGCTAAATTACTAATTTTGTAAGTTGTGTTATTTCTAGCAACTCTACCATTTACTTGAGAGAGATATTTCCTTATCTCCAACGGACAGCTTCCGGACGATCCATAAGAACAGATTTCCTATTTGGTTTTTCCCAGGAAAATTTAAGTTCCCTGAACAATTTCCAGAGCTCAGTTCTTTTAATTTCAGGTAAATTCCAATCTTCATTGATCTTACTTAGAATTTTGTCGACGGTTGAGATCTGCTTCTCATAATAAAATATATGTACAACTCCTTTTATTGCAGTTTTTATCTCTTCTTCTAACGAGGTTTTTCGTCTGTCTGTGATCGAATGTGGCTTGGGAGTACTAACAATTCCAGTCGTTTTTTTCTTCTGCAGTATTCGGTACAGAGTAGATTTTCCAACTCCTGTCATGTTGGAACACACCTGAACAGAGCTTTTAACATTATCTAGATATTGATATCTCAAAGCATCATAAACATTCATCGTAATAAGTTTTTCGTTAAGGAAAAAATGCCTAGGTTTAACGATTTTGGAATAAATATAGAGGTGGAAGCCATAACTTTTGGGTACCTCACTAATCTCAAATAATATATAAAAACAAGCGCAAACAAGATAAATCACTAAGGACATACTGAAGGTGTACTTTGCTCACTGACAGAAATTAAATTGAAATATCAGAAATTTTATTGTTGCAGTAAATTTATAAAAGCTTATAATATTTAAATATAATTAAATATAATTAGATTTACGGCACTACTCAGTTACCTACGGCAATGGAGCAGGTACGTTGGAGGTTTCGGTAACAGTTTTATTACTCTGTCTAGTTTTTGACTAGAGTATAGGAATGTGTATGCTTGTGATTGCCCCCCCCCCCCCCCCGTCCAAAGAGCGTTGAGTTCAGGAAAATAGAACCGATTCTGCCTTTTATATTAGGAATGTGTATGCTGCTGGCATTGGCCCCGTTGACAACTTGTTTTTCTTACGATAGCCGCTCCCCAAGAGCTTTGAGTTTAGGACAATAGCCCCGATTCTGCCTCTTATACTGGGAATGTGTGTGCTGCTGGCACACAAGAGCTTCAAATTCAGAAAAATAGACCCGACCCTGCCTTTTACACTAGAAATGGGAATGTTTGCGGTGTCTCCCCCCCCCATCGATAAGTTGCTTTCGCTTGCCATATTGTACTTTCATGATATCACCCCCCCCCCTCAAAGAGAGAGGCTGGATCCGCACCTGTATACATAAATATATATATATATATATATATATATATATATATATATATATACAAACATAAGCTTTATTTGCAGCAGCACGTCTTTTATTTCAACTAGGATGCCTACAATTTGATATGCACTGTAACTTGAACTTGATTTACTTATGGCAAGTGTAAGTCTTTATACCTGTGTAAGAACGCAATTTGTTTGTTGCCACTCTATAAATGTACATATTAGAATTAACCCAACTCAAAACCAAAAAAGTTTAAATTTTATTTAGCATAAAAATATTTGTCTAGTATCTACTTAGAAAATACAATATGAAATGTTAAAAAAAAATATTCAGAAACGTGTATTTCGTTTCATTTTGCAGTGTTTCCAAAGCACGAGGGATAAGTTGGCAGTGACGATTTAAACTAAATTAATGATAAGCTTTGTCGTTCTGTAGGTCATTTTTTTTATGAAAAACCAAAATCCTCCGACAAATATTCGTGGTTGTTCGGTCCAATAACTGTGATGTTTTTAGTCGTGTCGGGATTATTAAACTCCGGAAAATTAAAAATATCTCCCATTTGTGATCCGGAAATTGAATGCCAGTCACGTCCACTTGACCCACACGAATGCAAAAACAGTCTTTTGTGTATAAAAAAGTAATATTTTTGCTAAATTCTTTTAAATGTGATTTTATATCAATAACATTATAGACGTGTTTAGAAATATTGTATCCTATAATTAATTTTTTTTTAATAATATATACACAGGAATCTGTAGAGATGTGGAATTATAGGTAAAATTTTATGAAGCTTTTAAAAAGATCAAAATAAACGCCTACTGTCTCTATACATCCTGGACCCAAAACGCATATAAAAGAAAATTTTAAAATCCTACATACAGTGTTACAGATAATCTAATGAAAGTAATAATTACAAACACGAGTTTAATAGCTTTCTCTTAAAATTTAATTACTTTTTCTAAAACATAGTGGTTAATTGATTTCTCAATTACTCCTGAGATATTTTGGACAACTATCCAAAAAAGAGGATCTTTTCATTTGTTTCGAAACAGTCAACCATTTTTGAAACGATCAGAATTCTGTATACCCCAGTATTAACAATAATTGCACATTATACGAAATTAATTATGCTCTTTGTTATCAACTAATTAAATTGGTATATTAAAATAAAATCTAATAATAATCTACTACTACACAATTAATTAGTTAATACTATTGAGTCGGGAAGAAAGTGTTTTTGGTTGTCACACATAGAGAGCGCTGTAATTGTTTTGAAGGACTTCTGTCAGTGTTATGGTTTCTTTTTCCTTTTGACATTTGATATCACCGATATTTAGAGGTCTTTAGAAGCAACTTGTGCGTAATTTAATTTGTAGCTGTTATTTTCTTATTTCTCTAAAGGAAAGAATGCTTCAGAGGCTCACAAAGATATATATGAAGTTTATGGTGTTGATTGCATAATAGAATGCAGGTGTCAGAGTTGGTTTAAAAAATTCTGTTCCTGAAATTCTGACCAATGTTTAGTTCAAGATACTAAAATTGATGGCCAAATCAAAGCCATAATTGAAGAAAATCGTCATACATCTGTTCAAGAGATTGCAGAGAGGCTAAATGTATCACACAAAACAATAGAAAATCACTTATATCTAACCTGAACTAACCTGAAGAATTTTCCGAATTTTTCGATGATTTTTTACACACCTCTCATAGAAAACAAATATGTTGTTTTTTTGGCCGATCTTGTGTGGTTTTTCCATGGAATCTAAATAAGATTAGTTCAGGTTAGTTCAGGTCAGTTAAGGTTAGTTTAGATATGATGTTCGTTTTTAGATCAATGTAGCTTGCCGAACGATCTGCTTATATTTGGCACACCAATTTTGCACGATTACCTACATTTTACGCTATAATACGGGAATGACAACAATTAATTTCATTTGCACCACCAATTTTTCCAACCTAATAAAATTTAAAATCCACGTCAATGTGGAAACGTCGCATCACATGTTTCGATTTAAATCGTATGCAACCAACCATGCATACCCAGAAACAGTATTAAACTATCAACGGTTTTCTTACGATTTATGAAAAATTTGCATTTTTCCGCTATTATTCATGTAAATTTTGTTAAAAAAAAAATGATTAAATATTGTGGTAATGTAGTTGTGTTTCAATATAAATGCCCAAAATTTAAAGGTTGTGACTGAAAAATACAAGTTATATGGGTGAAAATGATTTTTTTAGAAAAACCACACAAGATCGGTGAAAAATAACAACATATTCGTTTCACGACCCAAAAATAGGAGGTATTGAAAAAAATCATAGGAAAATTGTATGTCTCTACCTTCTCCAAGTTTTACCTTAGCTTAATTTTCTTCCACATTGTTCAAATCATTTTCATACTTATTATTTTTTTCATCATCATATTTATGAATCCGAATACTTCTCATATTGACTATCACAATGCCCATTTTTTCAAACTTTGTGATGAACTGGATATTTATTTTTTTCTGCAGTTACAAGAAAAGTATTATCATATACGTGTGTGACGTTATGAAAAATATCCAGGCTTGCTACGATTTTTTTTTGCCGAGCGATTTGGACACATGAATTGTGATCGCTTTTTGGAGCTCCATATTTTTTGCAGGGATGTTTTTTGCAAAACCAAAAAATTACCAGATGAAGTGCAAGTATTCAAAGTTATCTTTCCTTAGTTTCATCCTTGACGTTTCGAATTTAGAAATCAGAAATGATGCATTTAAATCTTATGAGCATGTTAAGAAAATTTCTAGTTCACTAGGAAAAAGTTATTGTATTTCCTCAGATCCACAAATTTGTTTTTTCAAAATTTCTCGGCTCCTACTAAAAATAAACTTGTTAAAAAATATATTTGAAAAGTATACATTTTTTTGAAAAATTTGGCGAAAATAATCACTTTCAAACTTTCCACTTTAAAGTCCATTATTTCAGAAACTATTCAATTCACAGATTATGGGTGTAGCACACTTTTTTGAGTGCAAAAGATCTACATTTTGCTTAAATTTCAAGGTGATAGTTAGTAAAGAATATAACTTTCTTTAAAATATAAAAAAAAAACGATAATTTTCGGTAAAAAAATATATCTTGATAACTATGGGCGTCATCTATAACTTTAATTATACCGATAGGTGTTTGAGTTATCTACAACTTTTGATTTGAACATTTTTCATACAACCTTTAGTTTTTGAGATAAAATGGAAAAACCCAAAAGGAGTTACCATTTATGGGCCGCCATTTTATGAGCAGGAAGTTCCCAATCCTACTATCGATGTATGTTTTAAATGAAATATGCTAAAATAAACACAATAAAATCCCAGGTCGCATTTTTTCCCGTCTAAATAAACAATGACAATGACATAAAAAAAATTACAGCCTAATTGGAATAGTGGTAAATAATATTTGTTGAGGTATATTTTATTCTTCCACCTAAATCATTTTTAAACAGGAAAAAAATTAATTTTTATGTCGAATGTTTAACTTTTGGCAAAAATCAAGAATGTGGTAAACGATATTTACCATTTTGAATAATATTTTGGTAAGATAAACTGAAACAAGCAGTTTCTACGACCTTTATTTATTCTTCAACATCAAAATTTTTACATAATAATAATCCTAAAATCAAATATCTAAAAAAACACTAGACTTTAACAAACACTTCCTCTTCATAGGTAAAAGGACAGTTTTATTTAACTTTCTTTGACTGAGAAATCCATAAAAATCAAAGTTATGTGAGAGAACTTTACCAAAGCACATTTTACAAAGTAAAACTACAATAAAGAACCGGAGAAAGATACTACTTAAAATTTTATTAAGGTTTCCTCGGTCTTAAATTTGTTAGAAAATACGTTCGATATAACTTATGACGGGCGTCTGAAGTGAAATCATAAGAATTTTGCAATAAAATTTGAAAAATGCTGTTTTATTACGATTAGCCGATAATTCTATTTACAGAACAGTTTAAGAAAAATTACTTTTAAAAGAGATTTTCGATGGATTTTGTTTGAATATTTATACTTGTATATAATTCGTATGAGCTTTTGGCTGCTGGCTTTAATAGAAAATGTTTAAGTTATTATTTTCTGAGATCCATTCCAACAATTATTAAATTTCTTTTATTTTCAATATGTAGATAGATAGATAAATCTTTAATTATTCCAATAAGTATTACTTACAAAAAAACCCATAAGGGCATGGAACAATGTAAAAAAAAAATATTGTAATAAATGTAATAATAATAAAAATAAAATAAAAAATAAAAAGAAGTAAAACTTAAGATAAAGGGCAATGTTATAAATAAAACCAAAATTATATAACTAGGAAACTTACATACATTTAAACCTTAATAATTCAGCCAACGAGCTAATTCAAGACAACGCTGCCTTTATCACACTCATAAAATTCCAATGTATAGAAGGCTTTTTTACAGAAAAAGATTTTTAGGACACACTTTAATCTATTTCTCGGTAGTTCATTTACATTTTCAGGTAAAGAATTAAAAACTTTTATTATAGAAAAAAACTTCGCCTGTGGAGTGTGATGGGTGAATTGAGTAGCTCAGAAGGCACCACTGCCGGTCCCAAGCCCGGGTAAAGAAGGAGGGTTATCGAGTGAGGCTAGCTACCTGCTCGATGTAAAAGAAACATGGAGCTCACAGAACCGAAGACGCGGCCTCGGAACCAGGACTGATCAATACGATAACGACACACGCTATGAAAAGGAATAAACGATCATGGAAATCAAAACGCAATGTCACTAGGTTAGGATGCTGGAATATAACCTCATGGAATGGGAAAGATCAAGAATTAATCATGGAAATGGAAAAACATAAAATAGACATATGCGGACTATCAGAAACAAAACGAAAAGGAAAAGGAACATCTCAATTTGGCCGATACATCCTAATTCACAGTGGGAAAGCCAAACATGAAAGAGCCCATTCGGGAGTCGGTATACTGCTCCACGAGAATTATAAACAATGCATTGAGGACATACAATATATCAACGATAGAATACTTAAAGTATCCCTAACATTAAAGCAAACCATAATACATCTTATTAGCACATACGCCCCGGACATATCAAGACCTATAGAGGAATCAGAAAACTTCTACCAAAAACTGCAAGACTCTATAGAAAACATAAACAAGAATGAAAAAATAATAATATTCGGAGATCTAAATGCTCGAATAGGAGATGAAATCATTCCAGGCGTTAAACAGAAATACAATGAACCTATAACTAACGAAAACGGAGAGCTCTTAATAGATTTCTGTGCTAGAAACGAAATGAGAATTACTAATATTTTTTTCCCACACAAAGATCGACCTAAGTACACATTTATGAATACCAGAGGTCAAAAGTCAATGATTGACTTCATAATTACCAATAAAGGAATAATGCCAACACAAATACTTGACGTAAGGACCCTGACTTCCGCTAACCTGAGAACAGACCACAATCTCGTACTGTGCAGGTTAGTCTTGGAACGACCGCACAAAGTCCGAAAAGCACCAGTCTTTATCGAAAAGTACAACATAGAATCTCTAGAGTCGAATAGCACACGAAAACTGTATGAAAACAGACTAACAGGCAAACTGAAGGAGTTCGACTGTAACGCATATGACGTGGAGACCTGCTGGACAAAAATTAAAAATACCATACATCAAGCGGCTGAAGAATCCATTGGAAAGAGAAAAATAAACATAAATTCAACAAACAACACCAAACCATGGTTTTGCCAGGAAGTAAAGGACCTCGCAGAATTAAAAAGAAGAAGCTACTTAACATACAAAAGCACACCAAACCAACAAAAACACGCAGAATATATAGAAACTAGAAACCGAGTCAATTCACATATTAAGGCCATCAAAAGGGAGCATTGGAATAAATTCACAAGCGATATGGATCATGATATACATGGCGCCCAAAGAAAGGTGTGGAAAATGTTAAAGAACAGAAAGAAGCCGGTGAATGAGTATGTTCAAAGTAAAGGAGTCGCAATAGAAACTTGGGAAGAATACTTTGGTACACTATATAACGCTGAAGAAATACAAGAAATAGAATACCGGACAGCATCAAACGCAACCGTCTCAGAGACGGAATCAAGAGAAAGACTAGGAAAGCTAAAGAACAGAAAAGCACCTGGGACAGATGGAATACCTAACGAACTATTAAAATATGGTGGCCCGGAACTTGTAACAAAACTTACCACTTTATTTAACAAAATCCTGAGTACAGCGAAAATTCCAAACGACCGGCACACGAGCATAACAATTCCTATATTAAAAAAGGGACAAAAGACATTGCCCGAAAATTACAGAGGAATAACTTTACTGTGCACAACTATGAAACTGTTCACAGGAATAATAAAAGAGAAGCTAGAAAAGCTAATAGTTAATAGGGAAGAGCAACAAGGGTTCAGAAAAGGCAGATCGACTACGGACGCAATATTTATCATGAAACAAATTAAAGAAAAGGCAATAGAATATAACACACCAGCATTCGTCTGTTTCGTCGACCTCACTAAAGGATTCGACAAAGTCCAACTAGGCGACGTCATTCGAATGCTTATTGATAAACAAATACCCGCCAATATAGTAAAGACAATTTGCAATCTGAACACTGCCAATACAACACAAATTAAAACAGAACAACACACCTCAGGTAGCATACCAACGCCCGGAGGAATCAGACAGGGAGATAGTCTCAGCCCCTTCCTGTTTAACCTCATTATGGATAAAATCATAGAAGAAGTGGCAACATTAAACATCGGGTACAGAATAAATAACACACGTATCAGCTTGGTGGGCTATGCCGATGATACCGCAATCCTCGCAGAAACCGAAGACGATCTGCAGAGACAGCTCTTTAAATTATACCAAGTGGGACAACGACTTAATATGAATATCTCCATCGAAAAAACGAAAAGTATGACCATCAGTAAGGAACCCATTAGATGCAAACTAGTAATCCAGGACAGACCCATAGAGCAAGTGATGCAGTTCAAATACCTTGGCGTAAATATATCCAGCAGTCATGAACCTATAAAGGACATAAAATGCCAAGTCAACAAAGCCGCAGCAACCACAGGATGTCTAAGAGAATTTGTATGGAAGAATCAATATATGCGAATGGACAGCAAAATTAAGATCTATAAAACATGCATAAGACCCATAATGACATATGGAATAGAAACGAGAGAAGACACTAGTAAAACGGAAAGTATACTACGGGTGGCTGAAATGAGGGTAATGAGGATGATAGTCGGTAAAACCAGAAGAGATCGTGTAAGAAATATAGACGTCAGAGAACAATGCGAGATACAGGATATAGTAAGATGGGGAAGACAAAGAAGACGGGAATGGTATCACCACGTAAAAAGGATGTCCGAACACAGATTACCCCGCATAGTACTAGAGGGAAAACCAGCAGGAAACCGACCACCAGGAAGATCACCGAAAAGATGGAGAGATAGCTGGCAGTCCACATCACAGGAAATGATAGGGAGGCACGACCGGAATTAACAGATCAACAGATCTCATACAAGTAGAAGAAGAAGAAGATTATAGAAAACTGGACATTTTTCTGCAAATAATTAAAGTTATATTTACCAGAAACAGATTTGTTTTATTTCCAGTAATGTTTAATAGATGCACCCTCAAAAAGATCCCTGTTATCAATATTAAACACCACCGAATCCAAAATGTACATTCCTATAACCGTCAAAATATTGTTACTAATAAACATATTTCTACAAGTGTTTTGCTATTTCATTGCAAAAATACACCGTAAACATCTTTTTTTGCAGAATCAAAACTCTATTAATATCGCAGGAATTACCTCAAAATATCCAACCATATCTAAGTCTGGACTGTACAAATGAATGGTAAGCTGACAGAGATGCATCGATTCCAACTCTCTCCGAAATAATTCTTAATGAAAAACAATACTGAGATATTTTAGTGGTAACTCTCTCGATGTGCGCCCCCCCCCTAATTCAAGCTTCTATCGACGTTTAGTCCCAAAACAACAGCGCTCTCAACTGATGTTATTGTTGTATCCTCAAATGTTAATGTTAATTGATTATTCAATCTGTTGCCAAACATAATGCAGTGTGCCTTGGAAACATTTAGCGACAGGCTGTTGGACCGAAAGTATCCATCAAGAATGTCCATCACAGATTGAACTTTCATCGATAGCAACTCCGCTGTGCTTTTACTGAATATAAACGATGTATCATCAGCATATAGTACAGTCTGCTCTCCAGAAATTTCGGGTAAATCATTTGTATAAAGAATATACAAAATACAATCTCAATAAAAATAAACTTTTTTTTTTATATTTTCCATTATTTGAATGAAAACGTTAATAATAGATCTATTTGTTGAGAACAAAAAAAGTTTTTCCATTTAGGAGATGTAATTACTCCCCATGTTAAGTAAAAAAACATTAAATAGTAATGAAAATCCATTTTTTTTATAATAGTTCAAGTCGTAATTTATTCTATAGCGATTAATTCAATTTTCAAAAAAGCAAAAATTTGTGCAGAGAGGAAATCAGGATCCTGGCACTTCCCTTTGAATTATACCATGATTTGTTGATTAGATGAGGAAAAAAAATTAAAAATCAACTTCTTGAAACATACTGATCTCTTTTTTTACAATAAAATATTTAGCTTACGGTGGAGTTTATCGAGACATCTATAAAAAAAGTCGTATTAAATTTAAGTATTGATACCTGAGGGACGTCCCTCTTCAATTTAAGCCTCTGAGACACCATAGCCCTACCATGGAGATCAAACTACACCACACACTCCTGTCCGTCAAATACGATGTCAATAATTCCAGCGCATTACCCCTTATAGCGCGCATTTCTAGTTTTAACAATATTGTTTTATGATCCACAGCATCAAAGGCTTTAGATAGATCCGGGCACATGGCCAATATTTGCTTTTTTTTATTTAGTAATTCTAGAATTTGTATAAGTCTTTGGTACAAAGCTTTACTGTGGATTTCCCTTTTCTAAAGCCATTTTGTTTACTTGACATTAAAGAAAACTTATCTAGAAGTGTTATAATTCTCTGCTATAAAACTTTTTCAAAAACCGTGCTTATATTAGGCAATAGCGAGATTGGTTTATAATTCTTTTCTTCAGATTTCTCCCCTCTCTTATAGATTGCTCTAATATCGGTATTTTTTAGTTTACTTGGAAAGATGTTGTTTTCAATATACAGGGTGTCCAAGATAAGGATCCTAAGCATGGGGATCTCGGAAACAGTTGGAGATACGAGGTCGGTTAAATTAGAGAAAAGTTGCGCAATTTAGTGCTAAATTAAACGCAGTTAAAAAAATTTAAAAATTTCAAACACTTCCGGAGATTTCCGGAAAAAAACGAAATTTGGCAAAATCGTTTTTAATTTTTGCAGGCTTTATTTAAAGAGATATCAGAAAATAAAAGGTAGATTCTCATTGCCACTTTTTATTTTTTATAATATGGTCTAAACAAAATTTAAATCCAACGTTTCGTTTCTGAGATACCATCATGAACTTTCATTTTTTATATGGAACAAAAAAAAGTATCCCATGTATTTGATAGCATTTTTTATTACAAATTCAACGATGTATCACCCTTGCATATCGAATACGTAGTTCAAGTACTTTCCATAAGAGCTCCATGAGAGCGAGAGAGAAAGGTATATCAGTTTTATAAAAGCCAATGAACTACACACTTGATATGCAAGTGTGATACACCGTTGAATTTGTAATAAAAAATGCTATCAAATACATGGGATACTTTTTTTTGTTCCATATAAAAAATGAAAGTTCATGATGGTATCTCAGAAACGAAACGTCGGATTTGAATTTTGTTTAGACCATATTATAAAAAATAAAAAGTGGCAATGAGAATCTACCTTTTATTTTCTGATATCTCTTTAAATAAAGCCTACAAAAATTAAAAACGATTTTGCCAAAATTCGGTTTTTTCCGGAAATCTCCGGAAGTATTTTGAATTTTTGAAATTTTTAAATTGCGTTTAATTTAGCACTAAATTGCGCAACTTTTCTCTAATTTAACCGACCACGTATCTCCAACTGTTTCCGAGATCCCCATGGTTAGGATCCTTATCTTGGACACCCTGTATATAAAATAAATATTGAATAAATTGTATCGTAGGTTTTCACGGATGGTGGAATGTGTACTGGTGTTTTTCCGGTTGTCAATCCGTTCATCAGTAGAAAAATTTTCACGCCAACATCCTAGCTGACATTTTTAAATGATGCTTTCTCGATGGCTGCTCGGTTTGGAATGAGCATGCTGGTTCTCTATCGGCTTTTTTATACTTTGGCGGTTGCGCAGGTTATACTTTGCTGCTGCCTGGTTGGTTTCCTCGCTTCTCTGGGTCTGTTCCTCCTCTCGGATTGCTGTCTTGTTTCTCTGGTGTGTTGTTTTTGGTTTGGTTTCGAGTAGGGTTTTCCATGTATCTGAGATGTTTTGTGCATCATCTCTCTTGTTAAAGTTTTTAGTGTTTTCTATTTTTTCTCTGGGTCTGTTCCTCCTCTCGTCTCGCTGTCCTGTTTCTCTGGTGTGTTGTTTTTAGTATGGTTTTGAGTAGGGTTTTCCATGTATCTGAGATGTTTTGTGCGTCATCTCTCTTATTAAAGTTTTTAGTGTTTTCTATTTCTAGAGCTTCTCTGATGATGCGCTGTGTGCTTTATGGGTGCGATCTGTTTGGTTTTCTGGAAATTTATAGTGTATCCTGCCTCATAATGATGTTGGAATAAAGCTGATGTGATTTGCTTATTCTTTATACTATTTTTATGTTCTTGAACCCTGGTAGATATTCTTCTGTTTGTTTGGCCAAAGTATTCTCTTTCACAGTCACTACATAGGATGCTGTACACTCCCTAGTTTTCCAATGGTATTTTGTCTTTTGGACTGCTCAATAATTTGTGTATTGTTATTTGTAGCTAGTATATTGTGGATATGTCATGCTTCCTCAGAATTCTCCCAATTACATCTGTTACACATTTTATGTATGGCAGTGTGGTTTTTGGTTTGGATTTCTTCTTGTTTCTATTGCATTTGTGTTCTATTTTATGGTCTTTTCGATATTGTGTTCTTTGTGGTTGTTTTGTTTTAGAGCTGTTGTGATATTGTTGAGTTCTTCTTGGCGGTTCGTGGGTTTGGTTAGTCGCAAGGATCTGGAGATCAGTGTTTTGGCAACCGACTGTGATAGATGGTGGTGATATTCGGCGTACAGGTATCTGTTTGTGTGTGTGGGTTTTCTGTAGATCTTATAATTTATGCTTAGGTCGTTGTTTCTGGTGGTCAAGGAAAGGTAGCTGCTTGTTGACGTCGATCTCCAGTGTGACCTGTAAAAATATGTCTAGGTTAGATCTTCCGCGTGGCCATATAATGAAGATGTTGGCCACGTGATGTTTCCAGAGAGATGGTTTTGTTTTGGTTTTTCTTAGGACTTTTGTTTCGAAATACTTCATAAAAAGGTTTGCGATGACTGGTAATAGCACCCGAACCCCAACATACTAGAATGCCCCATATTTTCATATTATATCAGTGTTTCTTAACTAGCAGTGCCCTATGAGAATCGCAGTTTTGCTCTGGACATCGCCAGATACCTCCGAGTAATTTAATAACTCCCTGGAGAGTTCACATGTTATAGTTTCGTCTCATCGTATTTTGAAGAAGTAACAGAAATAATCTTTCATAGGATACATCAATATAACATTTAATAGAAATTAGCACTTGATACATCACTTCACAAACACAAAATAACAGCAGTTTAATTTATCAGAAAGTGTTCCAAAAGCCCCCATTGGAAAAATTGCACCAGCACTTGTCTAACTGAAATTGCTTTTCCTGCCAACACTCAATTATCATCCATTCAAAAAGCACACCTATTTTTAAAACTATTACATTTGTATTTTAAATAGACGCGTCCCAAAAATATCTGACAATAAAATGGCAATCTTTTATGATGCATTACTTTGTGCATCTGCACGGGTCAGTTGGACGTGACTGGTGTCAAATTTACGGATTACAAGCGAAGCATCATTTCCTGTTTTAATAATCCTGGCACGGGTAAAAACATTGCCATTATTGAACGGACACTTTTAAAAATATCTGGGTTTTAGTTGAAATACATGTATGAAGTGGCAAATTAAATTGAATTTGGATGTAATTTGCATATTTAATTTTATTGTAACATTAAGGCATCTTTATTCATTTATAAAATATAAATTCACTCAAATTATAAAGAAAATTTGAATATTGTTGATATTTTATTTCTTAACTATAAATGTGATTGAACAGTGAAAATAACATATTTCTGCCAGAAAAAATAGTTGTTTTGATTTGATTAACAGTACCCTGACAGTTTTTAACCCACTTCTAAAATAAGGTTCTTAATCCGTTGACTATGTATTTTTTTATGTATGTACCACGATTACTCCGGAATGGCGGCACCGATTTGAATACAATTTTCTACGTTATGTTCGAGAAGTTGCTGCGGTGGTTTCATATTTTTTTGGACGAAATTGGTGCAGCTAAATCCAAGATGGCGCTGACAATATTGCGGCCAAAAAAAATAATTTTGTCCAATATTCTCCAAAATTGGTACAAGGAAGTTTTCGGGGTCACACATAACTAATTCAATAATATTTTTAAAAAATTCAATATGGCGGACGAAAAAAACAATTTTGTCCGATTTTTCCCAAAATTGGTACAAGGGAGTTTTCACAAAAAAAATAATTTTGTCGAATTTTTTCAAAATTGATTTATTTAATATAAATATTTTTTTAAAAACAATCTGATGAATTCAATATGGCGTCCTAAAAATTTCATATTTTCTCCAAAATTAATTTAGGGGGTTCTTGAAGGTGTAAATTATGTTTTTAAAAGTATTTTTTTCAGGATTCATTATGGCGAATCCAGTATAATGGACTAAAAATTTTACATTGTTCGATTTTGTTCAAAGGTGAGACTGAATCGTTTTTGAGGATGTAAATAGCGAATATAAAATTATTTTAAGAAAATCTAATATGTTGGATGCAATACGACGGTCTAGAAATTTTAGATATTTGGATTTCATCCAAAATTGGTACTGGGAGGCTTTGAAGGGTTTAGATTTAAATTAGAATAAGATGATAAAATTATTTTTATGACATTCAATATGGCAGATCCAATATAGTGGGTTGAAAATTTTACCTTATTCGCATTTTTTCAGATTTGGTATTAGGGGGTTTTCGGAGTCGTGTATTACGAATCTGAAGTTAATTTTTTACAACTACTAGGCTGATAAGATACAATATGAGGGACTGAAAATTTTACATTTTCCGATTTTGTCTTAAATTGATATTGCGGGGTTCTTGGGGCGTATCCAAACTCAATATGCAGTATAACATATACACCCGGCTAAGAAATCTACGTCTAAAGTTCTTTAAAAATCGATATGGAAAGTTTTGGGGCCTATATTACCAATCTAAAATTAATTTGAAATTAACGATAGTGGATTTACTATGACAGACGAAATATTTGTTTGACACAATTTCACTGGTATTTGGAAAACTTTAAGAATCAAAGAATATGTGGTTCATTTGAGGGTGATTTACAATTTTGGATAAAATGGATACTTTTTACCACCTTGGAATGATTGCGAGGTACACTAATCTCGATTAGTACTTAGTTTAAATAATTTATGGATATCATAATGAATTCAAAACTAAAAATCGAAAAATAAAGAAAAAATAAAAAATTGAACCGTCTTCTAAAAGTGCGCTAAAAGTGAAAAATAACGATAGATCTTTATATGAAATTGAAATCTTTGAAGTCGGCGCCAAATAATTACTAAATGAAATAAATAACTACTAATATATACAAATTATGGTAAGAAAGCAATTACAAATAAAGTATTTTTAATCTGTTTATGCGAATCACATTTTGTCAGATATTAGCGCCGACTTCAAAAATTTCAATTTCATATAAAAATTTACAGTTATTTTTCACTTTTTAGCGCACTTTTAGAAGTCCGTTCAATTTTTACATTTTAAAATGTAGACCGGAGCTGATCTCTTTTTCGTTGGCTGTTGAGAGGGGTATACTAATTTTTGCTCTAAACCCTCCAGAATAAAATGTCTATATCTATATATATATATATATATATATATATATATATATATATATATATATATATATATATATCAATAATTGCTCCTTCTCAAAAAATATCGCTACATTTATTTATTTAGCAAAAAGAGAAAAAAATTTTAAAAACGCCTTTTTTTTTCCTTCTCTTCCTTAGACCTTTGAAAGTATTCACTTTAGAGAAAAGTTGTAAAAAAAAGTTTCATAATTAAATTTTCTACAAGAAAGAGTTACTAACCAATCTCAAAATTTATTATTCTTGTTTTAAAATAGTAATAAACAAAAAAAAAGCGAAAAAAGAGCAGTTTTTAAAAGATTTTTTCGACTATTTACATTTTCCTGAGGACCTTCATATTTAGTAAAAAAACTTCATGTTATAATAAAACAACGTGCTAAATTTCATTAAAATTGGTTGGATAGCTTTGCATAATAGATTGGCATTCTAATTTTTTTTCAAAAAATGGAAAATTTTTCAAATTTAATTGAGTATTAAATTGGAAAGTTCAATACTTGAAATTTTCTTAACATATACTAAAGATTTCAAACTTTCAAACGCTTTAATAAAATTAAAATCTGATAATTAGGGCCCGCTGAGGAATTGCTATTTTTAAATTTTTTGCTCTGTTTTTTTTTTTGATTATTACTATTTTGCAACAAGGATAATAAATTTTAAGATTTCTAACTCTATCTTGTAGAGAATTTAACTGCAAAACTTTTTCTCTTTTTAATTTTTCTTTAAAGTGAATATTTCCAAAGTGATAAGGAAGAAAAAACGCGTTTTTTAATTCTTTTTTCCACATTTTGTATAATATATAAATGTAGCGGTACTTTTTGAGAGGAAGCATACCTTAATCATTATTATGGGAATTATTCTAGAGAGTTTAGAACAAAAATTAGCATGCCCTCTCTCAACAGCCAAATCATGATCGACTTTTAGGCCAGTTTCTCACTATAGGGCCGCTGTCGATACGATCTCGATACGCTCTTGGTCCGATAAAATATTCTTACCGGAGAAACAATGAACCTATTCACACTGTCAGTTTCATGGAGCTTTCGATATCGTAAACTCTTTTTCATTTAACCCCGGTCTATTGTTACGTTTAAAATTATTTTGTGTAAGTTTCACAATTTTGACAGATTATCATCAAAAGGAAGTTTGTTCATGATTTTTCAATTATATAAAAAACAAACAGATCCTAAATAGTTGATAATCTTTTACAATATCAAAGAAGACTGCTGTTAGTAACCAAATTATTTGCAACAATCAAAACAAAAAACTGATGTTAAAGTAAACTTTCGAATAAAGAATATTAAGCAATATCTAAACGTACGACCAACCATGTGACAATTGTTACGACAATACTTTAGATTCATTCACAACAATAGATGGAGTGGAGTATTTGAAAAACGGCAAATCAACAGCACACTTAAAGATGTATCCACCCGTCCGACTAACAAAGTGAGGATTATTGTGACAATACCTCAGATTCATTCATAACTCTAAAAGGAGTAAAACAGGGTCTAGCATTCCTCACAAAAAATAATACTATCCACTGGCCACTATTGATTTATGGGCGCAAAAACTGGATGTTAACGGAAAATATACAAAAATATAGCTGAAATGCTATAAAGAAGACAAAATAATTACAGAGAAACGTCAGAACTAGTAGACGACTGAAGCAGTTCGAAAAAATTCGTCAACATAGAATACCTCTCGACATCTTAAGGTAGAAGAGAAAGTATAGAATAAGCTATTATTTTTTTAGACTCTGAACGCAGTTGCTGTTAACATAAAATTGAATACTTTAAAATGTTTATGACCGACATTATTTGCTATTAAAGCTTGAAATATACCATTGCTTTAAACAGGGGATTATTTTAAAACAAACCACTTTAAAACTAACATAATATTCTTTGACCTAAAATTTTTGAAAGAATTACATTTTGGTTTCTATTTTATTCCAGAAATAAAAACAAACCTAATGTACTCACTCGTACTTCCATATCTGGGGCACATTTTTATTAAATTCTTCTCATGCTGCCGTTAAAAGCTATATCGGATGTATTTTCCAATAAATTTGAAGCTCAAGAAACTATAATAAAATTTTAAGTAGTATCTTTTTCCCATTTCTTATTATAGTTTTACTTTGTAAGATGTGCTGTGTTCAAATATATTCTGACGATTTGCTTGGATTTGTCACACGTCTTTTTTTACGCTTCTATTTATAGTATATTTTGTGATCGATAAAAAAACTAGTTAAGTTGCAATCTAATTTTAAGTTATTTAAGACAAAATTTTAACGAGAAGAGTATAAGTATAAGCATGAACAAAATTTGTAAACAACGCTAAAAAAGGAATGTATTGTCACAATAATCCAGTCGTAATGAATGCTGAGACATACAATCAAAAAATTGACGAAGTGTTAAGGAAAGGAAATTATACATCTCTTGCTAAAGATTCCACATCTGCAATTGAAGGAAGAATTTATCGCGTTCTTAACAAACATGAACGGTATATTCCTGAGAGGATCCGGACTCAGTTGACGCTACACCATAGCAAAACTCCACATCTTTATGGACTTCCGAAAAAACATAAGCAAGACATGCCCTTACGACCTATCACGAGTTCCCGGAACTCTCCGACTTCTGAACTTGCCAAATTACTTCTTCCAATCCTGAGACCATTACAAGGAAATACATCGTCCTGGTTTAAGAACTCGCAACATTTCGTAGAAATTATACGTGAAATAGAACTACAACCAGAAGACCATTTTATTAGCTTTGACGTGGAAAGCTTATACACCAACGTTCCTTGAAGAAGACCAGACCTTACTTGAAAGAACATCTTTACCCCACACGCCATTATGGACTTGTTGGAAAGTTGTTTGACTAATTCCTATTTTCAAGAAAAGGAAAAATTCTACATCCAGGATGATGGACTACCGATGGGATCTTCACTCTCACCGGTGATCGCAAATATTTTCATGGAATGGTTCGAGACGTTTGCAATTGAATCCACAACTAAGAAACCAAAGTTATGGCTCAGATACTTAGACGATACTTTTGTTATTTGGAGTGGAAACGACAAAGAACTTCGAAACTTTCTTTTTCATCTCAACAATATCAGTCCAACTATTAAACTTACCATGGAGAAAGAAGTAGAAAATAAATTACCATTCTTAGATGTCTTGGTTGAAAGAAACGGCAGACAAATTGGAACTTCGGTTTACAGAATAGCCACGCACACAGGACAATACCTTAATTATTCATCTGATTACTCCAACAACACCAAACAAGGAATTATAAGAAATCTCGTAGATAGAGCCTTAACTCTCTGCAACTCCAATGAGAACTTGATGAAAGAGATAGATTACATTAAAAATGATCTGACAGCCAATGGATACCCAGTATATCTAGTGGATACATTTCTTGAACAACGCAGAAATAGGACAATATCGACAACGAATGAAGAACGAAAACCAGTATTAAACATCCCCTATGTTAAAGGCATTTCAGAAAAGTTAGAAGGATAGGAAAACGATATAAAATCAACGTCGTTTTCAATTCAAATAACTTTCTGAGAAGTAGGCTCACTAGGGTCAAACCAATACCTCAAAGAGACATGAAGAACTGTGTATATCAGATACCATGTGAATGTGGCAATTCCTACATTGGCGAAACAAAGAGATCTCTTGACGTAAGGATCAAGGAACACCAAAAATGCACATCTCGAGGAGAAACAGAAAAATCTGGTGCCGCCAACCATGCCTGGACTCATGGACACCACATAAAATGGTCTGAAGCTAAAATACTACACCGAGAACAACATTGGAGAAAACGGAAATTCAAAGAAGCCGCGGTCATACATCAGAACCCGAGTTGTTTTAGTAAACCATCTTTAGATTTAAGAGAAGTGTGGAAAGCACTTCTTAGTAACTGTAAACTAAAACTAAATGTAGCATAAAAAAATAGAATTTTGCCATAACAAGCATGACTGCACCCATCTCAGTCACACTCTACTGCATTTACTTTTAGTATAAATAGTTATGTAGCTAAGGGATTTATTTAGTTTCACTTGAAAACGGTTAGAGATAACTACTAGCCGAAAATAAAGACAATGGAAGTCCAACAGATATCTACTACTTTGCAATAAAAAAATGATTAATTCAAAATTTATTCCTTAGTATAATTCAACTTGAAATTTTTATAAATAGTCAAGTAATAATTTTTAAAATGATATCATTATACCTGGATACTGTTTTCTATGATAGAAGTAGTATTTTTCATTGCTATATAGTTAGAAAAATCCTTTTTCCAACTATTCTCACCATATATCTTTTAAAACTAGACGACTGTTGCAACTTAAGAATATTTAATGGAATCCTTTGCAGGGTTTTTCGCCTCGTAAACCATTTGTCTTTTGTCTCCCACGCCGTTGGGTTTTCAATCAATTCTCTGGTTTTTCTTGCTTTTTTATTATTTTTAATGTTAAAGATTATTTACAGGACAAGGAAGACACTTAATTTTAATTATTGTATTGACATTGGTGTAATTTGCACCAGCAATGTTTTCATTAGTGTCTTTTCAGTTGAAGAATTTTTTCGCAATGTATATGTATTTTATTTTTAAGAATTTTTTATCGGGTTGCAGTTTAATAAATAAAATTCTTTAATTTATACAGGGTGTTTCATTAAGAGTACCGGATACTTGGAGAAAAAAAATCCCGTTAAAGAATGTGGCCAAGAGAAATTCCTGGAAATAATATTTAATTTTCTAACTTTGTCGAAGGGGGGTGAAATTGCTATGGTCAAGTAAAAAAAATATTTTTCTGAAAAATATCCCGATATAAGCTGTCAAAAAAATATTACATTGATAATTTTACTACAATTCTATATATTCTTGGTTTAACACTTTTTGCTGTAAGATGTAAAGTTCAGACAGGAGAGGAGGGGGAAAGTCTACTGATAAATGTTACCATAAGTTTGGTTTGGTTGAACCGAATTTGACAATCTTATTCTCGTGTAAGAAGGTTTGGCAATTAAAATGAAATAATAGCTCTATTAGAATGATTTTCACGGCCCTCGCTAGAGGGCGTTATTTCAAACCTTTCTCTTTTTTTCAATTTTACTTCGAAATTTTAAATGTTTTACAGGATTTTCGGAAATTCTTCACAGTCGGTTCAACTCGGTGTACATTTCAATTTTGCCAGTCTTATTTTGATTAAAACTTAAATCCTCACATCGGCATGCAATTTCAAAACCTGTTCAGCCCTTTCGACTAGTTGGGCATGCATGTCTTTCATTACTAGACTTTATATTTGTTTGAATTACCTTTTATTACAAAGGCATGCAATAAAATGCCACGGAAAAACACGAAAATTTTTCACAAATTTTCATTATGGCTGGAAAGCGTGCAGCGATCAAGAACCTTTCTGTTTTCCTTGTTTTAGGGTTAATTATCAAACTTTTAAAAGGCATGCGATATAAAATGGGAGAACATCACCTGTCACCATCTCAAGGTCTAATTGTTTCTATTCCCATAACTCTATAAGTTTATTTTTTATTTTTTGCTGTTGATTTATTGGATCTAATTTTATCTGTAGGTACGTTTTTTCGTTGTTAAGTTATTCTGTTATTTTCCCATTATACTCCATAGATTGCTTTATTAAAGTTTTTTTTTTGATTTGTCACTTATTTAGATTTTAATTTGGGGGTTATCATTTAGGAATTTTTTTGTTTTAATAAAATTTTTTCGGATGTTGGTTATATATTTTAATATATTTTATTTTTGAAATACTGTAAAATATTGAGAACTTTATTTTTTTCCTTGGTTGTTAATTGATTTATACTACTTTCAACGTTACGTTAACTATGGTATATACGTAATTCTTTTCCACCATTCAATGCTAAATTAGGGCCTAAACTGGGTGGTGTCAAGCATATCTTCATGAATTACTTCGTCAGTCAGATTTTCATTATCGTTTGTAGGTAATTCTTGGTTATGAATTACGTTTTTTAATTTATTTTGGTTATTTAGCTTCACTTTATTGAAAAAATCTCATTTTTCTTCACACATTTTTCAAAAAATTTATGTATGACATTTTTAATAAAACATGCCCTTTATCTATCTTCAACTGTTTTCGAAATATTTACACTGTTAAAATAATTTATTGATTTACTCATATTTGTCATAGTCTAAGGTGTTTATAATTCTAAATCCTCAATGGATTCAGGAACTCACACCCAGTAAAATGCACGCACAGGCAGGTAACCGGACCGTTTTTCTTTGATGAAAACTTCACTTGAGACCGAAGAAAATGTAAGTACATTTTCTTCAGCTATAATCACTCTTTTTCCAAATAGTAATGATCCTCATTTACCAGGTGTAACCTTATGCTTTGAATGGGTCTGTGGTCCTCCATATTCTACTCCTCGTTTAAGAGTCCTCTAATATAATTTTCTAGACCATGGATAGGTAGACAAAGAGCAATAGAATGGCAATCCTGATCGCCTGAATTTAATGCCCCAGACTTTTTACACGGAGCCGCGTCAGAAACTCAGCTTATAGATCTATATTCGACTCGGTAGATATGTTTAAGGAGTTTATTCAACGTGTAATACGAAAACTTTCTCCACAAGTTGTACAAAATGAACAAAAGGGACTTTTATTCCAGTTGTTCCAATGCAGGATAGTGCTGAAAAACATATTCAGCATATTATTACATTTAGAGAAAATAATATGATTTGCTAGCAGTTGCAACATAAAAACGACCCTCAAATCAACACATACACTTAGAGCTCGTTTAACAAAAACAAAACCAAAAACTACCGATAAGAAAGTATGTTTTTACAGAGTTCCATATGAGTGTGCTGAAATGTATATTGGAGATATCAAGCGTCTATGAAAAGTTAGAAATAAGGAATATTATACACAAAAATGGAAACTTCAAGATCTGGTATTGCAAAATACGCTTGGGATAAACAACACTATGTAAAATGGTCTGAAGCTGCAATAATATATATATGGAACCCAACATGAAAGAGATAAAATTTATAAAAACAGGTTACGATAAAAATAATAATGGAATCTTCAGTAACCCCAGTGTTGAAATACTCAATCTTTGGCAATCATTACTTTGTAACATCATATCATTGAAGCGTGTACAGTGAAGCAAAACTTCACACTTTAATGAACAGAGTTGGTATATAAGCAAGTAGCCCTGAGACAAAACACTGAGTTTATACTTAATAAAGATTAGTAGAGATACAATCTAATCAAAACGTCATACCAACAATAAAGACCATGTAAGTCCGACAACCACATTTTGTTCTATAAATATACAGTTCCATCAAAAATTAGATTTTCTTCAAAATAATTAAAACTGGATGACCTTTTAAGCCAGATATTTATAGCCAAATTCATAAGCTGGCGGTCACTATTAGGGTTAAACCCTTTTAAGTGCGTTACTACACGACAATTTCAGTTAGTACTAAATGATTATAGAATGTTGCAAAGTAAGTATTAAATTAAATAGTTAGCTTTGACGTTCAAAATTTGATTTGCCCTGTTAAAAGAAATTTAAAAAGGTTGTATTAATGATCCAATTAACACACCAAACGGTATATAAAAAGAAAAAAAGGGGTTCGTTTTAAATGAAAATGAAACGATACTAATTGTGACGAAAAAAAAATTCTTAAAAAGCTTTTAATAAAAGAAAACGAAAATATGATAAATTCTAATCTTTATTATGCACGCCTTCATATAGATTAACATCATTTTTACTTAGGTAATCACAGTGTTTAATCTTATATATTTTAACTAGAAGGTAAAATATCAAGCTTAGTTTAAATTTTGTTTCAATAAACTTACAAACAGATTACTGTACGAATTATTAAGTGAGAAGGGACTATGCTCTGTACAGGGTGACTCAACGATTGGATGAAATAGGTTTGTGCCTTTTCGGTGAAATTAACAAAGAAACTATATTTATTATTTGATACAGTTTATTTTTACGTAGATTTTAAAAATATTTAGGACTCTACAGGGTGAGCCAAAAAACTAGGACAGCATAAAGTTGTATTTTTTTAAATAGAACACCCTATATACGAATCGTATTTTCGATTTATCTTATAATTTTAAATCTTTTTTATTAAGGGTTTACTATAACAAAACTTTATAGTTTCTGAGATAATTAAGTTTAAAGAAAAAAAGTCACATTTTCAAGCATCAATTCAATCCTAAATAACGTTTTCAATTTTGTGACAAATATATTCAAATTTGGAATTTAGCAAGGCCAAGGACAAGTTAACATAATTTTTACCTAATATTTGCAATAAAAGCTACAGGGTGTTGAACACATCGGCTCAAATTTGAACAAGCTTAAATGAATAAATATCTTTTTTTTAAATGGTACACCCTATATATTTTCATGTTATTTAATAGAGTAATAAAAACCCTAAAAGTTTTGTTCAATATATCCTATACCTATTTATAATAGTTTTTGAGATATTTCAGTTTTTCTTATTTTCTATACTTTTTTACAGAAATAGTCTTCATTATCATAGTAGCCATGTAAAATAATAAAAAGAAACTACAGAAACAAACAGAATGTGGTTAAATATGATGAAATACATTATTCGTTATATTACAACGGCAATAGTTTAATTAAACATAATGTGAAAAAATTAACACAACAATAACGACAAGGCAAATACATATTTACTTTTATACTAAACTGAAACAAAAAAATTACCTATTAAATACTGAGATTAATTATTTCTTTTTAATAAGTGTTCGAATAAACGACCCTCTTGTGCAATGCACAAATTTAGTCTTTTTTGCAGATTTTCTCGGACCCTGGACAAAATTAGTGGCGTTATTGTTCTACAGGTATATCTTCCACTGTTGTTGGTGGATTAACATACACCTTATTTTTAATATAACCCCATAGGAAGAAATCTAATGGGGTGATGTCGCAAGACCTTGGAGGCCACTCAATGAAACCCCCACGTCCAATCCATTTTTGCGGATATCGTTGGTCCAAAAACGCACGAACTTCACGATGGTAATGCGGAGGCGCACCATCGTGCTGGAACCACATACTGTCGAGCTCATCCCTATCGAGACCTTGAAGCAGTTGGGGTAGTTCTTCTTGTAGAAAGTTCAGGTAACTATGGCCATTTAGTGGTTCATTAAAAAAGTGGGGTCCAATAATTCGATTATGATGAATACCACACCAAACATTTAATGACCAGTGGTTTTGATGTTGCACCTCTCTAATCCAAAATGGGTTTTCTGTGGCATAATAATGCATATTGCGTCTATTTACGGCACCGTTACTTCTAAATTAGCTTCATCACTAAACATTACCTTGCATAATAAATTTGGATTTAATTGAATCTCTGCATTTATTGTACGACAAAAGTTTACACGACTTTCAAAATCCTGTTCATGCAATTCTTGGTGTAATTCCATGTGATATGGATGATACCTATATTTCTTGGTAGTACGATTAGCGGTGGATTGTGATGTTTCACATAATGCTGCTAACTGACGGCTACCAATATAAGGATTTTCCTGAACATTTAACAATACTTGTAGTTCTTTTTCTTCATTAGTTACTGGTTTGTTGACCACTTTACGTTTTGGGTAATCAACAGTACCAGAAGAATCAAATCTTTGCATTAAGTTTTGAAAAGTACGGGTATTAGGCTGGCGTCGATCAGGATACTTCATTTTGTAAATTCTTTGAGCAAGAAGGCAATTTTTTTGAGCCTCTCCTATTGTATAAATCATATCTATTAACTCATTCTTTGGAAAATTCATTTTACAATATAAGATGAATGCAAAAAAAACCAAACGACACTACATAAAAACCAAAAGAAGCGATTGCGGTTATAAATTTGACATACAGAAAAATGTTCTTTTACATTGTTTTTGCCATGGCTACTATGATAATGAAGACTATTTCTGTAAAAAAGTATGGAAAATAAGAAAAACTGAAATATCTCAAAAACTATTATAAATAGGTATAGGATATATTGAACAAAACTTTTAGGGTTTTTATTACTCTATTAAATAACATGAAAATATACAGGGTGTACCATTAAAAAAAAAGATATTTATTCATTTAAACTTGTTCAAATTTGAGCCGATGTGTTCAACACCCTGTAGCTTTTATTGCAAATATTAGGTAAAAATTATGTTAACTTGTTCTTGGCCTTGCTAAATTCCAAATTTGAATATTTTTGTCACAAAATTGAAAACGTTATTTAGGATTGAATTGATATTTGAAAATGTGACTTTTTTTCTTTAAACCTAATTATCTCAGAAACTATAAAGTTTTGTTATAGTAAACTCTTAATAAAAAAGATTTAAAATTATAAGCTAAATCGAAAATACGATTCGTATATAGGGTGTTCTATTTAAAAAAATACAACTTTATGCTGTCCTAGTTTTTTGGCTCACCCTGTAGAGTCCTAAATATTTTTAAAATCTGCGTAAAAATAAACTATATCAAACAATAAATATAGTTTCTTTGTTAATTTCACCGAAAAGGCACAAATTGACTTCATCCAATCGTTGACTCACCCTGTACACAATGCTCGTCGATATGTTTTTTGCAGCCATATAATTGCTTAATGTGCACTATTTTAATTAAGTTTTTCCCGAGCATCTACCATTAAATTTTAATTTAAGGGAAGAACGGGCACGACAACCCAAGCAGTTAAAGAACATTGTCCGTAAAACAGAGGAGTAAAATTATCCCACACACTAAAATAACGAGAAGAAATCAGAAATAGAAATCCGGAAATTCCAATAAACAAAGAAATCGCAAAAAACATAAGAAAATATATAAAAAATTACAACACAAAAAGAGTTCACTAAAACAAAAAAGTTTAACAAAATCTTGAAAATCTAGAATAAGAGAGGTGAAATAACAGCGAACTGACGAGAAGTAATAAGAGTGGTAGAAAATTTTTGCAGAAAACTTTACAAAAACCAACCAACAACACCAAAGGATCCCAAAATAACAAACAAAAATGTTCTCAATCCAGAATCCGAGGAAATACCAAAAATCACAAAAGAAACGACATGCTTACCTCCGATACAGAAATAACAAGTCAGAAACGGAACACAATCGATACAAAGAAATAAGAAACAGAGTAAACGCCGACATAAGACAAATCAAAAACGAATATTGGCGAAGGTTCATAGTAGATATGGAACATGACTTGTACGGGGCACAAAAGAAGGTATGGAACATGATCAGAAGAAGGAAACAGGATATAAACGAATATACACAATCCCAAAAAATTTCTGAGCACGAATGGGAAGAACACTTTAAAACACTATATAGAAATACAGATCAATCACAACAGAACAACTACCCACCCGAAAATGCATCTGAATATGACTAATACACCAAGGAAGTAAGCCTCCAAACGACGAAAGACACGATAGCCAAATTAAAGATGAGAAAAACCCCAGGACCCGACAATATTCCCAACGAACTAATTAAATATGGTGGAAATGCATTACACGAAGAACTAACAAAACTCTTTAACAAAATAATTAAAGACCAAGAGATACCCCGAGATTGGAAGAAAAGTATAACAGTACCTATTTTCAAGAAGGGTGATAAGAAAATCACGGAAAACTATAGAGGAATGACTTTATTAAATTCAATAATGAAATTATTCATCAAAATCCTTGAAGGTATAATAACTGACTATTGCAGAATATCAGAAGAACAGCAAGGTTTCCGCAAAAACAGATCTACAGTAGATGCCATATTCATCGTAAGACAGATAGCAGAGAAATCTATTGAATTTACTAAGCCGGCTTTTATGTGCTTTACAGATCTCACTAAAGCCTTTGATAGGGTGAGGCTGGATGATATTCTGCAAATAATGTAAATTAAAGGCATCCCAAACAATTTAATTAACATAGTTGAACAGCTAAACTCCAACACCACAACACAAATCTTAGTAAGCGGCAACCTAACTAAGGATATACCGATAGCGTCGGGCATACGACAAGGGGACTCTCTGAGTCCATTACTGTTTAACATAGTAATGGACCAAATAATTGAGAACGTCAAAAGAGCGGCACCAGGGTACAGAATGAATACCGGGGAAATGACCATAATATGTTACGCTGATGACGCCGTCATAGTCTCGGAAAATGAAGACGATCTCCAAAGACTTCTATTTGCATTCCACACCATAAGCAAGCAATTCAACATGAAAATATCAATCGATAAAAGTCAATTGTAATAAGCAAAGTGCCCTTAAGATGTAAACTAGTAGTGGATGACAAACCAATAGAACAACTCATGACCTTTAATTACTTAGGAGTTGAGATATCCGCAAACCAAGACATAACAAGAGAAGTAAGAAACCAAGTAAACAAGGCAAATAGAATCTCAGGAAGCCTGGCGGATATAATATGGCACAACACATACATGAGCAAGGACGCAAAAACAAAAATCTACAAGACCTGTATTCGACCGATAATGACGTACGCAATAGAGACAAGAGCTGACAACATAAAAACAAAATCAATTCTAAGAACTGTCGAAATGAAAATACTAAAAAGAATATCGGGATACACATTAAGAGATCACATACGCAACTCAACAATACGCGAGGAACATGGAATGCAGGATATAGTAAGATGGGGACGGAAGCGCAGAAGAGCCTGGAATGAGCACGTAGGAAGAATGGCGCAAAATATGATAGCGAGAATCGCCCGAGATGGAACACCGGAAACCAGAAGACCAATAGGAAGGCCACCTAAAAGATGGAGAGAGTCCTGGATTTCAACATCAAATGAGATGAATGATTGAGTTGGAAAAAACAGGCTGTAAGCCTATAACAAGAGGAAAAAGAAGAAGACAAAAGAAGAAATAGAAAGTGCTTTTAAAAAGATGAAGAAAACCAAAGCGCCAGAAAATGATGAGATCGACGTCCATAAACTAGGGGGCGAAATTATTATCGGGAAAGTAGTTGACCTTTTCAATTTATGTCATTTCCACAGTATAATTCCGGAAATCTTGGATAATGAACCAATGATACTTCTTTATGTAAAAGGAGATCAAGCAGATATAAAAGATTTTAAACCTTTAAACCTGTCCTCACATTTGTATAATTTTTTTACCAAAATAATTACTAACAGACCCGAGAAAAAACTGGAACAGTATCCACATGCTGAACAGGTCGGTTTCCGTTTTGGCTTCAGAACAGACAATCATCTCCTATCACTGAAAACATAAAGTGAAAAAATCATTCAATACAATCGGTCACTAGTGACAATATTTGTAGAATATCATACTAAAAGCTCATAACAAATGCCATATTGTCCAGAGATATGCTTGTTTAATACACAACATCTACCTCAAGTGAACAGTATGTATCTAAAAAAGGAAAAAACTCACAGATTTTATTTAGAAGTAGGTGTCCAACGAAGAGATAGTATGTCTCCTAAACTCTTTACAGCTTTCCTGGAGTATGCATTCAAACAATTAGATTAATTACGTAAATGCATAAATATCGACGGCAGGCGGCTCAACAACCTTCGTTTTGTCGATGACGTTTTTCATATCGCCGGTAACATACACAAAGCGGAGGAAATTTTAAACGAACTGACGCTGCCAGACCAAACTGTTGACGTAAAAATATACAAACACAAAAAGGCTCATTACCATCAGGAAACGATGACATTGAACAGGTTCGAGAATATCGATACTTGAAACAAGACGTGGAAATACTAAGAGACAACCAAACATATAAAATACGAAGAATTGGTATTGGTTCGGCTGCATATAGCAAACTTAGAAAAATGTTTAGCGACAAAAATTCCATCAACCCCAAACAAAAGATATATAACCAATACGTACTTCCTGTTGTGCCTTATGGATCGAAAACGTTAACTCTCGCCAAAACATATATTTTAGGAATCGCTCAACTCAAGATGGAAAGATCTATGTTAGGTGTCAGATTTTTCTGTCGTACGAGAGAAATTTGGAAATACGTAGAACAGGCATAAAGGAAGTTGTTATATATGTATTCTCCTTTCAGGTAGAGAAAAGGAAAGAATATATATAAACAGTTTATTTTCTGCAAATATTACTCTGGTGCTCTCTCCATACGCGCTTCGACCAACTCATGGTCTCGTCAATGGAGCTGTATCGGACCGAGAGCAACATTCGCGGGAAATAACTGATATATGAAATATAAATTCCAAGCTATGTCGGTAAGATATTGCAAGCCTGCCACCTACCGACCTCGATGTCAAATTGAAAAATATCGTCAGTCGAACGACATCTATGAATCAATCACTGGAGTAGTGAGAAATTTTTTAAAAAATCTAAATTTCAGTAGGAAATAAAGAAATCTATCTACCGTATTTAAATAGTTGTTATATATGTATTCTCCTTTCAGACAGAAAAGGAAAGAATATATACAAACAGTTTATTTCCTGCAAATACCACTCTTGTTCTCCCTCCATATGTGTTTCGACCACTTCATGGTTTCGCCAGTGGAGCTGTATCGGACTGAGAGCAACATTCGTAGGAAATAACTGATATATGAAATATAGATGTAGATGTCGTTGGACTGGCGATATTTTTCAGACATCGAGGTCAGTAGGTGACAAGTTTGCAATATCCTACCGACATACCGCGAAATTTATATTTCATATCTCAATTATTTCCTGCGAATATTTTGCTCTTCTCTATCTCAAAGGAGAATACATATATAACAACTATCGTATAGATTTCTTTATATCCTGCTAAAATTTTGATTTTTTAGAAAAGGCCTAAAAAAGTGGATATTGGCGGGAGACATAGCGCGACAGGAATGACAAATGACCCAAGAAATTGCTAGAGTGGAGATCACGTGAAGATAAAAGAAATAAAGGAAGACCACTGGCCCGATAGAGAAATATATCAGAAAGATCCAAGGAACGGTTTAAGATTGAGTTGCCCTGAAATACGAGAAATAGCTGTATGATGATCATGATGATAATAATGATGATGATAACCCAAGTACGACATTTAAAATATCTTTGACTAATGAAAAAAGCAGTTAAAGAATTTTTGAATATTAGGGAGTAATATATGTTTAAGGTAAGTTTTTTAGCAATTGATTCATCCGCAAAACTGGATATAATGATGTCCATAAATTGGCAGTCTAACCTGAAAGAAAATTTATCGTTCAAGTTTATAATAAGTGTTATAATTTTATGTTTAATCCCATTCTAATTGGAAGACCTCCAAATGTGCACGCAATCATCCCAGACAGTAGCGTTAAAAGTGATGTTGACTAATTGAAGCTGGTTATTTTTATTCAGTCTCACTTAGATACTGATCATAGTAAAGAATTGCAGTGTCTTGACATCAGGGGCGGATCCAGCCTCACTCTTTGGGGGGGGGGGCGGTGATATCAAAAAAGTATAATATGGCAAGCGAAAGCCAGTTCTCGACGGGGGGGGGGGGGGGGAGACATCAGCAACATTCCCATTTCTAGTGTAAAAGGCAGATTCGGGTCTATTTTTCTGAATTTGAAGTTCTTGGAGAGGGGGACGATCACAAGAAAAAACAAGTTGGTGACAGGGCGGGCAGCATACACATTCCTAGTATAAGAGGCAGAATCGTGTCTATTTTCCTGAACTCAAAGCTCATGGGGGAAGTGGCTATCGCAAGAAAAACAAGTTGTCAACGGGAGGGAAATGCTAGCAGCATACACATTCGTAATATAAAAGGCAGAATCGGTTCTATTTTCCAGAAATCTTGGGAAGTGGAGAGGCAATCGTAAGCATACACATTCCTATACTCTATTCAAGAACTAGAGAGAGTAATAAAACTGTTACCGAAACCTCCAACTTACCTGCTCCAGTACCGCAGGTAACAGAACTGCCGTGAATCTAATTATATTTAATTATCTTTAAATATTATAAGGTTTTATAAATTTGCTGCAACAATAGAGTTTCTGATTTCTGTCAGTGAGCAAAGTACACCTTATAGTATGTCCATAGTGATTTATCTTGTTAGTGCTTGTTTTTATATATTATATGAGATTAGTGAGATACCCAAAAGATATGGCTTGCACATCTATAATTATTCTAAAATCGTTAAACCAAGGCATTTTTTCCTCAACGAAAAACTTATTACGATGAATGTTTATGATACCTTAAAATATCAATATCTAGATAATAATGTTATAAGTTCTGTTTAGATGTGTTCCAGCATGACAGGAGTTGGAAACTCTACTATATACCGAATACTGAAGGAGACAAAAACGACTGGAATTGTTAGTACTCCCAAGTCACATTCGATCACAGGCAAATTAAAAACCTCGTTGAAAGAAGAGATGTAAACTGCAATAAAAGGAGTTGTACATACATCTTATTATGAGAAGCAGATCCCAACCGTCGACAAGATTCCAACTAAAATCAATGAAGATCGGGATTTACCTGAAATTAAAAGAACTGAGCTCTGGAAATTGCTCAGAGAACTTAATTTTTGCTGGGAAAAACCAAATAGGAAATATGTTCTTATAGATCGTCCGGAAAATGTCCCTTGGCGAAGGAAATATCTCTCTCAAGTAAAAGGTAGAGTTGCTAGAAATAACACAGTTTACAAAATTAGTCATTTAACAGAACTTTTGAAAGATTTTTTTGAATAAAGTTACTGCAGAAAATTTGGAAAAATTCATATAATAAAAGAATAAAAGAAAATGTGGAAACTCGATCTCATGATCCGTGAGATAGAGGAACCAATTATAATTAATTTGATCTAAGATAGCTTCATTGACTTGGATTACGAATTAAATACGTAATGTTTACCAGCGTAAACACAATTTATTATTTAAATTTTCTGTAACATATAGAAACTAATTACATTTGAATCCCTTTTTAGTGTTTAATTGTAATTCTGCAGATGGTTTAAGAAATAAATAAACTGAAACGTCAAATATCCTAAAAATGTTTTTAATTAATAATAAAATGACCGATAGCCCCAAAAAAATTTTAATATTATATGGACGAATTTATTTTTTTATATATATTTAACTTCTTGCATTTTTGACAATGGGTATTTTGTAAGTTTTTAAATTATAACTTAGAAATTTTTTAGAAAAAAGGCTACATTTTATTCTGAATGTGCCTAAAACGGTTTCTATGCCAAAATTAAAAATAATAAAAATACAGTTGTGATTTGTGTTAAATATGTCAAAATTATCTAAATTTTCTAATGTATGTGAATTATTAAAAAATCATAAGAAATAAAATAATATTATAAAAACTTTTTATTTTAAGTTTATTACCGAAATAATATTCTATGCTATAAATATTTAGTGATAACACTCTTTCCGGTGCCTATGACAAGGATTAAAATCCTTTTTAACATTTCACACATCCAAATATCTATTGTTATCCAACCCAAATGGACCATTATTATAGACCGGTATTTTTGATTATAAAATTTCTAACCCATTCCTATGAAAAATATATGTGCCCAACAGATTTTGCCAAAGACACCGGACTAAAGAACACAGGTATTTTGCGAAGAAAAAAAGCGTAAAAAATGATTTATTACTCTCTCTAGCTCTTGAATAAACTATAGTATAAGAGGCAAAGTCGGGTCTATTTTCCTGAACTCAAAGCTTTTTTTTTGGGGGGGGGGGGGATCGCCCCCACCGCCCCCCCCCTTGGATCCGCGCCTGCTTGACATGTTTTAATAATTTTCCTGCAAAGACTGACTCAATTGGCAAGTAATTTGTTCTAGAACTGCAGTTTTAAGTGTCAAACATTTGAATATGAGTAGATAATTAATTTTTAATGTCATAATGGTTTACGTACGTAAGTAGCTATAACAAGAAACATTTCCCGAATATCGTGTTTAAATTTTTACCAACAAAGTGGTAGCAGTTTAGTAGAGTGAGAATGCTTGAAAATTTAAATCCGTCAAGCGACAAAGGGTCGCTTTTGTAATTTGTAACACGGTTCAAAACTAAACGTTTAATTTTCGAGTTAACCGTCAAGTCCAGCGGCCGGACAGGCTCAAAGGCAACTTTTGAACGGCCGTGCAAATTTGACCTATTGTTAATTATTGTGTAGGGCCATGACAATGTCGATTTACACTAAATTCAGTTTAGTTACAGGCTGATGAATTTTCTAGTGTAGTTGACATGGTTGGGAGTCAAAATTTGGAGTGTTAATAAATGAAAAACTCATACCAGTGAAAAATATTATCTTATTATGACAGTTAGAGCTTTTAACTGCTTTACAAAAGGATAAAGGTTATTAAAATGTTACTACTCAATAGTGACATTAAGAAAAAGAGTTACCAGTTGGGAAGTAATTGATTTAAAATATACCAAATAAGTAGTAAAAATATTAAAAATAGTAAAAAAAAAACGAAAATATATGAATATTTTTTTACAATTCACAATCCAGGCAGTAATATTTAATTTTTTTACATATTCAGCAATATTTTTTAAATGGTTTGTTCGTTGAGGACTTCAAAAAAAAGGAAGTACATAGGGTGATAGCACCAATTATGAACAAGAACCAATGATGGACATTTTTTCTAAATAAACCGAAATAATAACCAAACGCAAAAGAATTTTGGGGATGGTAACACTGGATTGTAAGTAGTAGGGGGTCAGTTGTCTCACTAACAAATTAAAATGTCAAGATCGGCCACTTTCTTCAAGATAGCAGCCTAAATATAAGTGAAGTATGAGCTACGTCCAAAAAATCCAGTTTTATTATGAAAATCGTTAAGAGAGTAAGTATATATTTTCGTGAATTACTTCATTATGTTATTTGATAATTAAGTTTGATATTATTTTATATTGAATATTAGGAACTAAGAATATATTTTGTCATAATATTAAATAGAAACATAACCTAAAATCTCTGTTTTTTGCAATGTTACTGGATCGAGTACAGACCAAATTACCAATGATGGACAAACGATGTTCTAAATCTAAAAAAAAGCAATAAACCAGGATGACACAACTTCCGAAGATACAGATTTAGAAATAACATATGCTGAGAGTGAAAACAATAGTTATAATGAAAAAAAGGATGGCATTACCGAAGATAACGGAGAAAGGGCAAAAGTAGATAAGTGTAAACAGCGGAAAAGAGCTGGACTCGCGCATGAAAAAAAGGAGATCAAAAAACGTCGCGAAAACAAGAGTGAAGAAAATTCTGAAGATGAACCGCTAAACATGCTAAAAATCAAAACGTTACCTTCAAAATATAAAGCCATTGTTCGACCCGGACAGTTTGTCACAGTAAAATATGAAGACGAGTTTTTCCCGGGCAGAACAGAAACCGTTGATAAAGACCAGTATGAAATTAGCACTATGGTACTATCAACAGGCAATTCTTTTAGATGGCCTGATAAACCTGATAAAATATGGTATAAAAACACGATCTAATAGAAGTTATAAGTGAACTTTTGCTTCTGAATAAAAGAGGTTTCTATAAAGTTAAGGAAATGGAGAAATACTTACCTGATTTATACAGTATTTAATTACGTAGGCACACTTCCTTTTGTGATTTTTAGTATTTTTAATTCACAGATCTCTGAAGATCTCATTAATACATAATATTTCGTTGGTAAGAAAAAACAATTTAATTTTATAAGAATTTACTTAGTTTTTGTTACTTTGCTCATTTTGTCTTTAGTTTTATAATGTTTTTTTTTATATTAAATGGATAAATACTTTAATGATACTGAGACTGTAAATGATAAATTTATGAGACTATTACTTCGATGCCATAGTTTATATGAGAATAAGTGTTTTTTTTTTCAGAAATATTTTAATTGGGGATGATTATCGCAAATAATGTGAGTTCAAATAAAACTCAAATAAAAGCAAATTTATGATTAATAAGTGCCTATTCTTTTTAAATATACCTATCATTTACGTATTTACCTAAATTTGTAATTGAATGCTTTTTAGAAAAAGCCAGGTTACTGCCAATGACTGGGTTTCTTTCATTGAACTTGTAGATAACTGGTTGACCATTACTGGGATTTAGGTGTCCATTAATGGTGATTTTGAACTTTCTACATTTTTAAGTAAAATAACATATTTATATCCAACTATTTAAAGTTCAACTTAAAGATTCGTCTTCTCATATTATCTCTAAATTCATTTACCACTATACGGTATCTGTACACATAAAAACACGAATTTTATTTTATAAAACGGAAAAAGGTATCCTTAACATGTCCATAATTGGTGCTGTCACCCTACATACATAAATACATATATGTAAGATATTAACAAATAAATTATTAAACTATACAATAACATAAAGTAGCATAAAAACCAGAGGTCTATGCGTCGTAGTACCCCTAGTCTACGGGTAGGTCGCTGTGTTGTCAAAGGACGCTATATCCCAGAACCAAACCAAAATCTTGGCCTCCAAAGTTCCACAAGAGGAACACTAACCAAACTAGGAACAAGAAGCAAGTACAGAAGGCAGGAATAAACCATATGAAAATCAGGAACTAAAACTCCGATCTAAAAAGAACCTCTTAGCTGAAGGGTTTTTCGTTATTCCACGGCAACGTGCTTCTTCGTAAAATTGCTGACCAAACGGCGTGAATGATCCCCACAAATGGATTATTAAACCTTAGTTTCCACTGCACTTAGTCCAAATCTAACCATACTAAACCCCCTATAAAACCACAAACTACTAGGGAGTATTACAGGGCCAAACGATACACAAAATCCTGGAATAAAAGAACCCAGCAACAACCAAATGGAAATTCGATCCCGGTCAAATTCGTTCAAAAATCAGTATGTTGTAGGTCTAGATGTCCTGAATAAAAGTTCCTATGGGCACAAAGTCCAAAAGTTAATAGTTTTCGAAATACAGAGGGATGAGTTGCGCCCGCACCAACCAAATGGAAACTGAACCCCTATCAAATTCGTTGAAAATTCAGTATGTTGTAGGTCTAGATATTCTGATCAAAAGTTCCTATGGACACAAAGTCCAAAAGTTAATAATTTTCAAAATACAGAGGGATGAGTTGCGCCCGCACCAACCAAATGGAAATTAGATCCCGGTCAAATTCGTTGAAAATTCATTATGTTGTAGGTCTAGATGTCCTGATTACAAATTTCTGTGGGCACAAAGTCCAAAAGTTAATAGTTTTTGAGATATAGAGGGATGAATTGCGCTCGATCCGCCATTTACATAGGAAAGGCGTAAGGGTCAATTTTCTCTATCTATCTCTTATTCTTTCTCATTTGCAAATTCAGTGACATGATTGACAATATAATTTTCTCGTGTAATTACGTCAAGTCTGATATCAGCAGGTACAAAACGCTTCATCAGATTTTTTAACAGTGTCAATAGCTGAATTTGTTGTTTGTCTGCTCGAGTATTGGAACATTTGCCTCATTTTACACAGAAACATTAATAGTTCTCTTTTACCATCGTATCTATAACCACCTTCACGAGGCACTCGATCACAGTAACTATATAAATCTGTGAATTGTTCTTTCGATATGGGACAAAAACATTCAAATTCCTCATCTGTAAAGCTGTTTTCATCTACTTCACGAAGAGCTTGTAAAACTACTAAAAAAGAGGTTAAAAATGGAGTTTTGCGTTCAAAAAATCATTCAAACTACAAGCCTCACCTTGACCATTGACCTCAAGGTCATATAAGTTTCAAATATTACGAAAATCGAAAATTATCTTAGAAAAAAACGTTTTTATCTTTTAAATCTACTCCTTAAAAAAATTTTGGTAAATAGTTTGCAATGTTAACGCTGCATACACACACGCACACATACATATATATTTATCTATATATATATATATATATATATATATATATATATATATATATATATATATATATATATGTAAATAGAATATGTAATGTACATTTACATTCGCTTACGTTAGCCAAACAAGTTCACAAGATAGGGAGAGAGAGAAAAAGAGATAGATAGAGAAAATTTATCCTTACGCCTGCCTATGTAAATGGTGGATCCGGCACAACTCAACCCTCTATATCTCGAAAACTATTAACTTTTGGACTTTGTGCCCATAGAAACTTTTGATCAGGACATCTAGGCCTACAATATACTCAATTTTCAACCAATTTGACCGAGATTCAATTTCCATATGGTTGGTGCGGGCGCAAGTCATCCCACTGTATCTCGAAAACTATTAACTTTTGAACCTTGTGTCCATAGGAACTTTTGATCAGCATATCTATACCTACAACATACTGAATTTTTAATGAATTTGACCTGGATCCAATTTCCATTTGGTTGGTGCGGGGTCCTTTCCACAAAGTGTCTTGATGGCTCACATGCCGCTACTTTTCCAACGGTCACTTTAGAAAAAGAACGATTTTTAACCAAAAACCAAATTTAAATAAAATGCATAACACAAAAAATGACAGGATTTCGCACATACCTGAAAATTCATGGTTGGGACCAATATTAACGATATATACACAACAGTTGACCAATTTTAGGCACTTCTTGAACCAACAAATAGTACAAAACAATACATAATATAAAATGATCAATATTCCCCTATCTAATACTCTGTTACATTCTTCATCCCACGGGAATTCTCTAGAAAAGCAATGTTCAACTTATGACGTCGAAGCTACGCCAGACGGCTTGACAACCAAAATAATCTAACATCACGAAAAATGCCGGAAAATAATACATATTGAAAAAGAATAAATATTGGCTTAAAACCTACACTATTCCAAGAATAAATTAAAAACAGGCCCCAGGAGAGTACAGAAAAAGGTAGAGTGACGATATCTAAAGGTTAACCTGTCTTTCTTTACACAGCGGTTTGTTGACATCTTTCACAGCTTATATTTTCACCCTTAAGCAAAGCAAACTTTAAGAATACGGTCTTGAATGATAGAAATATACCCAACCGAAGACCCATAATACTATCACGCTTCCCTGATACCCAGGAAAACGTTCAGTGTTCTTGAAAGAAGTCTTCATGCAAACAACAGTATTTATATGGTATTCCACGCTTTTGAAACAGTATACCTTTTATAAAGTAACATTAGTTATCAATAACTAGCAGCTAAATAATAAAGTAAGCTCCCAAATATTTAGATTATAAGCATAACTACTAGCAATAACTTAGGTTGCAAGATTTTCGATCGAATCAACTTCATACGTTGCAACATTGTTATTGATGGAAGGATTCTGGAAAATTATGTAACATCACGGTTTAGGCTTTTTCTAATACGATATCATCTCCGTTATTTTGGAAATCTGTTTTCTTGAAATAATTTTGTATGGTTCCCGGGTTAATACCTTCCCATGCCGCTACAATGTTTAGTATCTCATGCACATTTAGGGTTTTTTTTTGCAAAAAGGATCTTTCATTTGCCCTGATCTATCGACTAAGCCATGCTCGTCGCATTTGGAGGTAAGAAAACAAGCTTGATAGTTCTAAGCTCAACATCTTTGGGATAAGCAGGACAGTTATCAATGAACAGAATTATCTGTCTACATTGCTCTTGGAAGTGATAATATAAAACTTTTAATCAGTCGCTGGCCTCTGCCACGTAACATGTCACGGAGGAGGTGGTTAGTGTAGGTGGTGGCAGATGGCGTATTAAGTGGGAAAGCACATATAAGCATGACAAAATTTATGAAAACATGCCACAAATTACACGGACCTAAGTAAAATGGTGTATGACGCAGGAATTTTTATTAAACTTAATTGTATTAATCGGGTTTTACTGTATTTTCTTTTTGCAATATAAATTAGTAATTATCTGCCATATCGCACTTCGCAGTTAACTTAATAGGAAGGAAGATATTCGTGATGTATCTAGCCGATTCTTTTAACTTAGTGATATGTTTTAGCTTATCAAAAACATTATCCATTTGTTTTTTTCCTGCGTGCTAATTAGTCTATTTAAGGGGGTTAAAAACCTTTCAAGTTTTCTCCCAAAAATGCGTTAACGTTTCGAAAACTAATTATTCTTTTCTCAGGAATCAAACGCCAAATTACTTGGCATCAAGAGGTGCAGTCACCAGTGTAATTTTTTCCTATGCGTGATGTCATTTCTTTATTATTTAATAGGTAAATATATATATTTTTTTTATAAATATTTTGATATAAAATTTTTCAAATCGTTCAAAAATATTTGAAAATGATTATTACATAAAGGAAATTCAAAAAAAAAGTTGAAATGTTGAATAACCCTTAATTAAAAGTCATCACTGCTCAGCAAATAATACATACAATTTTAGCATCAAATGACCTATAATAGTTTAGGAACCGTTGGACTTCTGTATTTTCTGATACCTTAATTTGTCTATCGAATTGGGGAAAACTCCTAAAAATTTATTCCCGACAACGTATCTTTTATTTATCGAAAACTTCTAATTCGGCCTTAAGGATTTTATTCCTTAATTATTTGTATCGCAGACGTCATTTTATAATATATTTTTCGATATAACATTTTTGAAATTTGTTGCATTTCACTAAGATAAATTAATATTTTGACCTATATTTTAATATCATAAAATTTATGATAATAAAATAGGCTTTACAAATTGAAAATCATGCGTCTTGGATTTAGACAGTGTCAAATCCACGACATTAGAACACCGAATGACTATCGAGCAACAACAGCCCGGTATTTATACACGACTGTTGCTCAGCGAACCGTGATCCAGTGTTACAATCGATTTCCACGTGTGATGTCGACTGTAACCCGCATCTCTATTAATATTATTTGGATATTTACAAATTTCGATTGATTCTCTAATTTTACGTTTAAAGAAACCAGGCACTGATGCTAGCACCTTAGTTTCTTTTACATTAAAAGTATGATCTGAGAAATGCTGGTGTTCAGCTACTGCAGATTGTACAATTTGTTTCTTTTTTATACATCTTTAATATTCCTTAAGCCCAGTGGATATAGACCGTCTTGTTTCATCTACATACACTTTACCACAAGAGCAAGGTATCTTGTAAACGTCTTCTGTTTGAAATGGAATTGTGTCCTTTGGAGACTTCACACATTGTCCAACTTTCTTACATGCGTTGAAAATTATCCGAATGTTTGATTTTCGAAACAACCTGGCAATCTTTTTGGTGGTTCCCTGTATGTAAGGTAAGAGAACACTGTCCATAGGAGGTTCATTTATGACACTTTATTGTGGAGTTGGATTTTTCTATTTATTAATGGACCGTCTTATATCTTCAGCGCAATATCCGTTGCCTCTCAGAACATTAGTCAGTTTTCCTATTTCTAATTTTAGTGATTGTTCGTCACATATTGAAAGTGCTCTATGTACCAAAGAGTTTATGACGGATTATTTTTGAGAAGGATGATGGTGTGACGTTGCATTGAGATATCGATTTGTATACGTTGGTTTTCTGTAGACAAAATGTTCTACTTTGCCAGTGTTGTTGAATTAAAATGATCCAGGAAATTATGGAGGTTATCTGCGCCATGCGGCCAAACTACAAACGTATCATCTATAAATCTGCACCAAAATTTACATTTTAGAGGAGCAGAAGACAATGTATTGGAGTAAAGGTCCCTGAGGTTGCCTCATGCAATCGTAGGCGAAACGTCGGATAGCAACTCCAATTTGACAAGGTCCAAACCCAAGAAACATTATTTTCAACTTGACAAAAGCCGTGAAAGTTTTCGTTCTTTATTAAGCTTTACAAATGTCTTTACACCGATGTAAAACCTCATAAATTTGATAACACTAAGCAACAGTAGTTATGCTACAGAAACCCTGGTACATTACGAAAGTGTACCTACTTTGTTTCAATCACCCTCACTTTTGCAAAGCAATTAAAAAAAAAATACAAAGAAACTTCTAAGGGACTTTAAATTAATTTTTATATTCCATTGTCAACAAATAATAAACAGACCTAAATATTTACTTAGGAAATTTCTAACTAATAAATTTTAGAGTTGTCTTAGAGGTGCCGAAGTATATAAACTTAGGTAAGACTCAGTTCAAAGCGGCGTTTATCTTAAAAGGCTGGGTAACGGCAACATTCTGCTCTCCCGCAGGAGCAATTGGGGGTTTAACACTCCCAGAAGCACTGAAGTAGGCCGATCTACTTTGCTTCTGCTTAGTGTAGCTTGGCCAGGACCGGTCGTAAACACTTTAGTTAATACCAAACCAATATTTGTAAAAGGATATTATAAATATGTAATAATAAATAGCCTTATTTTAATTATAATTGTTACCAGGCAGATCTACTAAATAGGTTTAGCTTTTAAATATAATCTAGTTTCCAAAAAATACCATTTTTTTATTAATTGGTTTTGGGGTGTTTAGCCTTCAGTCACAGTGAGTATTTATTTCTTTTTCTTTATTTTTCTATTCACTTTTTTTTGTCACTTCTGTTTGGTTCACCTATAACCATTTACAATTTTGAGATAATGAAAACCCGCACAACAACTTAGGTTAATTGTAAATGTGTGGGCTGGCATCATCGGTCTATTTGTTTTGGAAGAAAGTTTCAATGACAGTGGCGTAAATAATGACCCCGCAAATCCCGCGGTACGGAGGGAGGGGAAATTGCAGCCGATCCAAGAGCGCCCTCAAGCCTCTTGATGAAAATGAATAAATACAAAGGATCAATACTGGTGCAAAATACTAGTGGGCATCAAAAATCTGCGGGGGCGCACTCTGTAGTTACGACACTGCTCGATGGTGAGATTTATTTACAATTTTTGCAACAAAATTTAAATAATTTATTAGAAGACGTACCTCTTGATAGAAGAATGTACACTGCTACCTGGTAGCTCTATTGTGCCTCGCTACTACTGCCCAGTTGGAAGAGTTATCATATCGACTAGAGCAGGTCCGCCAGTTTTATTTCTCTCAAGAATAGTCAAGATATTGGACGGCTTCTTCGATTTGGTGTGCTCTCATAAACAGCATCCTAGGTTTTGTCCTCCTCTTGACAGAATCTGCACACTTCTCTTTCTACTAGTCTGGGTTTCTTGATGGAGCATTGCCACCTTCAGATGGCAATGCTCCATCAGGACTCCGAGTTGAGTTTTACTCAAGCTTATGCATTCTTTAAATCTCTTCTAGTTGTAATTCCCCAGAAGTATATCAGCTTGTCTCAATCCTTGCAGCTCTGTCCAATAATTGGATCTCCTATTTTCTTCTTCTATCTCAGCCCCCTTCCCAACGAGCCTGTTTACTATTTCATTCCCCTCTATTCCAGTATGTCCCGATACCCACATGCGGGTGATTTTATTATTCTTACTCAAATCATTCAGTTCCTCCAGGCACTTCCAGACCATTTTGGAACTGATAACTTAAGAGCTCAGCTCACTGACGGCTGCTTGACTATCCGTCATGATGATAATCTCTCGGCCGTGATTGTTTTTCTAATTGTTAAATTGAATACATATCCTAATGGCATATATTTCTGCCTGGAAAATGCTTGGTGACTTACCCAAGCTTTCGTAGTGTCGGACGTCGGGTCTACACACTCCTACTCCAGTTTCTTCCGTTGTTTTGGAGCCATATATATATATATATATATATATATATATATATATATATATATATATATATATATATATATATATATAGACCATAAAGTGGATTTTTGCTGAGTTTTTCAATGGTGTTTCTGTTCCATTCGCTTTTGCGACTCAACTTTCTGCTAAAGATTTTCACAAAATTGAATTTCTTTCCCATTTCATCTTGGGGCATGTCGCAGATTTGTTGATTTCTGAATGAGAGTTTAAGCCTTCATTTTATGACCTCATCTCTCATCATCCTATAAACCGTCCTCTTCGCCATGTTCTCTAGAAATATATGTAGAGGTATGAGGTTTAGGATTACTTCCATGGCGGCCGTTGGGCAGGTTTCCATTGCCCCGATTATACATGCACAGGCCAGTCTTTGAACTTTCGAGAGGTTAGCTCTCGTATTAGCCAGATTAGTTCTTTTACTCCAGATCACTGCAACATATGTGATGATTGGTCTCACTATTGCAGAGTACATCAACTGAAGGATTTTTGGATTTGTACCCCATCTTTTTCTAGCAAAGTGTCCACCAACCATCACTGCTTTTCTAGCCTTTTGGTTACTTCTTTTTCATGCTTATTCCAGAGAAATTTGTTATCTAGTGTCAATCCCAGATATTTAACCTCTGACTTCCACTCAATAACATTCCCATCTATTTTGATGGTCTTTAGATTGAGGTTTTTTTTCCTTGTGACGGCTACTGCGGAGGTTGGTGGGTTGATGTTTAGTCCCATCATCTGACACCACTCTCTAATGTATTCAAGCCCTCTTTGAACTATGTCACTGAGGGTATTCTCGAATTTGTCTCTTGCGATCACGACCACGTCATCGGCGTTGTCCTGACAAGGTACGCCGAGGTTAGTCAGATCACAGAGGAGTTGGTCTACAATTAAGCTCTAAATAAGTGTAAATTAACTGAGCCCCGATTAACCCTTTGAAAAATTCTTAGATTTGACAATGTCTAAGCTGAAAATCTTTCAGCATAATATATTTTTGCCTTCGAAGAATGAGAAAGCACTTTCCCATAAATTAAAGCACATCAGCACACCCTGCGCACTTTATTTTTACCTATTTGTGTTTAGAATTAGTAACTTTTCAAATAAAAACCGATTTATCTCGAAAACCGCCAGTTTTATCGAAATAATTTTTTGAAAAGGAATGATCAAAGTGGTTAAAAATTCTGTAAAATGACACCTATCAAAAATTAGGCTCAACGATGTGGCTGCAAGTCCGTTTCTGACTTCTCTGATGATCTAAAATATGTACTGTAGTATGGCTTAATGAGTCTTTATGGTCTCTATAAAATTTTAAAATGTCATTAAATTATACAAGTCGGTTCAAAAATTAGAGGCAATAAGGTAAATCGTTGGGTACTCCTTTAGGGCTTTGTATCTCCGTTAAGTGGCACTTTAGGATTTTTTTTCTAGGACAAAGTAGGGTTATTTTGACCTCCCTTTATGCTCCCGAGAAATTAGGAGGTACTGACCGGAAACCCTGTATAAAACTATATTACTTTTAACGTCAAAAAAACGCAATATTTTCCTTATAAACAAATAGCGTTGTAGCCTCAACTATTTCTTCTGTGATATTCTAGTTTCAATATTCCGAAAGTTGGGGTCCTCTATAGATTCAAAAAAAATAACTTTCTCTGACAACTAGAAGAAATGTTACTGATTTTTTAAAATCATTTAGGTTTTGTTTGTAACAATTAAGAAACCGTTTCAGTGAGATTGAATTGTTAAAAGATTATATTTTGCATTACTGTAAATGATTTTGTAAAATAGCTATTACAACACTAAAGACAAATATCAAGGTAGAGCGGCGGCCGCAGCATTCCTCCGCGGTGGTGAGCGACCTTAAATTAAATCCAGACGGTAACTTGCTAGTCTTATTGTTGCACTTATCAATCTAAACCATCTAGTGCTATGTTAGTAAATTAGGGAGCAAAGGCTCAAAAAACAAACAAAATAAAGATATAGGTTGATTAATGTTTATAATTTCAAGTTTATTTTAATTAGATACCTACTTCCTTGAATGAAATGAAATTAAATAGCTTATTGGCCATAAGACTGATGCTTTAGCGTTGGTTTCGTCAATAGTAAATAATTAAATAAAAAAATATAAATAACATAACTTATAGCTAGAAAAAAAAAACAAAAAACAGTTATATTAGTTGATATCACAAGATACTGCTTGTTATAATATGTAAAATGAACTTAACCTAATATTTTAATATTAAAAGCCACAGATCAGAATCCTAAAATAACAAACAAGAAAGAAAAGAAAAGAAAACGATAAGAGCATAATTCGTCGCACTGGTCAGCGAAGGATGCAACGAGATAATCACACGATACCACAGCAAAAGAGTCAGTATACCCTACAGACTTAAGTATTCATTAAAAGAATAAAATGATCCCTAAACAAGAATTTTTTTTATTTCTGTTTTGAATTTATTACTGCTTGATATATTTTTCAGTTTTGCAAGCAATTTGTTAAACTAAACAAATTATAAAATTTGGGATCTCTCTAAAAATGTGGTTCTATGTTTAGGTATACTAAGAATGTCACTATGTCATGTATATTATCTGTGACTCTAAACAAGAGTTTGAAGATTTTAGTAAAAATAGAATAAAAAGTCAAAATGCTGTTTTCTTTGAAAATGGGTCGTCAACTTACGACCGAATATCAACCTCAGTATTCTCTTCTGTACCAGAAACACTAGATTTACCTCGCACTCCTTTCCCCAAGATGTAGTATTATTCGACAGATGACTGTATGCTGGAGAATAATACACAGTCAGCAGCTCAGCTTGGTCTAGAGAGGACTTCATTTGCAAAATGGCGAAAAAGGCAGAATTTAACATTTTAGAAACATGCTCAATACGGAAAAGGAAATGCAACGATGTATTAAGCCATGTGTCTAAAAATTTAGCATTCGCTGAGGTTTTAATATTATATGTTACTTCATCCTCTACAAGCAATTGTTTTTTAATATTGAAGTTTACAAATTCAGTCCTTGACGGGTTCAGTATTAACTAATTACGCTGACACCAAATCTTCAATAATATCTAGGAATCCTTTCCCATCCATTCACCTCTTTCATAGCGAAAATTATAAAATAGAAATAATGTTTCATTTTAAATTGCAAAATACAACAAAAATTTAAAAAAATATATCCAAAATGAACTAAAGCCCGTCGCATCAACTTAATTATAAATGGAGTCTATCGAGGATCATCAAAATAAACACTCCTTGGCAGTCTCTTAATTTAAATCAGTGGAAATAAGTTGTATTCGTATTCGCTTTCGGATGTTTTCGGCTGAGAAAAAGATTATCAAATACATCAAAAGAGGAAAAAATAACATTATATATAAATAAAACTTATAAGGAAGTTATCTGAAGTGTCCGGTTCTGATTTTAATAAAACTTCAACATATTGTAGAGGGTACAAAAATAAGAGACGCGGAGATTCATTATAACTGGGTGAAAACCGCCCTTAACGTTCACCCTTAAAAACAATATTTTTGAAATATCTCAGGTTCTATGTGAGATATCTTTACAAAGCAAAATGGAAATTACTTGCTATTCGAAATGATGTTAAACTATGGCATTTTCACACCCAAAGATATTATCCCTTATTTTTTATTAGGATAAACCATATATTTACGCACGCAATTTAATTCTAAAAATTACGAAATTTATTGGAATTGTTTGAAAATATTTTTTCCAAGAATATGATAAGTAACTCAAGTTGACGTGTTTCGAGGTTTCTAAAAATAAACTTGTAAAAGAGAGTGGGACTCCCCAAATATATATTTTTATAACTCTCAAGTTCTAATTGTGATAACTTTACAAAACAAAATAGAAATTACATGTTATTTTAAATCAAGTTAAAGTCTAGATTTACACCCTCAAGGATGTTATTCTTAAAATTATCAAATTTCAATTATTATGAACGTAAAAGAGCCTATTGAAATTTTTTGTTTTATTTTTGATTATAGCTCTAAAAATCTTAACGATTTTAAAAATACATTCGATGCCGGTTCTGTTTATGGAGCTCAGTTCAACCTCAAATTGATTTAACGAAATATTAAATGGTTTTGGGACGTATTATATCTTAAAAAGCATTTCATACAAATTGATTTTCCTCTCTTCTTTTGCTCTTAAGGGACATATTTGCCATATATCTTAAAACCCACAAGGTCTTTTAGTAAATTAATAAACGAGATATTCTTGAAAATAGGTAAATAATCCGTGATAAATTATTAAAATTGAAAATTGCCAAGTTTTAATCAAAAATATGAAAAAAAAATAGTGCAACGATGATAGTTGTGGCTCAGTGAAAGTAGTTAGTTTCCAGTATATATATATATATATATATATATATATATATATATATATATATATATATATATATATATATATATATATAATAAAATAGAATCAAATATTGGCGAAGCGGACGTGAAAATTTGTCAATCTACATGATTCTCGTGTTAAAAAGTGCGGAGCATTCCAAAATATGGAAAAACTCCGGGTCCGAACAGATGGCGACAGCGCTGTTTCGTCCTAATATGGGACTCGTCAGGCCACCGCATTCGGTACAAACCATCATCTCGCCTTGGCATCCTATAAAGCCGAGTTTAAAATCAAAAAACAGCAAACAAGACGACAAAGGTGACATCTCGATGGTCCACTTGATAACACAAGAACCACACAGATTAAAAATCCGTCATATGGTGGCGCGACGGTGAATTAAAACAGAAATATGTAAAATCGAGTACACGAAACGTGCTGCCCAAAGGATAGAGGTCGCATTTTTCGGTACTGGCAAACCAACCCTACCGATCATTTTAGCAACCAAAGCCACGTGTCGCACCAAATGATCCCACCATGAGAGTGACGTTTAGCGTGTTTCAAAGCCAAACAAGTAAATAAATAAATAGTTAAGTTTTTGTCCGTGTAATTTAAAATAAAATAGATTCAAATATTGGCGAAGCGGACGTGAAAAATCGTTTGGTGTGACACGTGGCTTTGGCTGCCGAAATGAGCAGTAGGTCTTGGTTGCCAGTACCGAAAAATGCGACCTCTATCCTTTGGGCAGCGCGTTTCGTGTACTCGATTTTACATATTTCTGTTTTAATTCACCGTCGCGCCACCATATGGCGGTTATTTACAAACTTTGTTAATCTGTGTGGTTCTTGTGTTATCAAGTAGACCATCGAGATGTCGCCTTTGTCGTCTTGTTTGCTGTTTTTTGATTTTAAACTCAGCTTTATAGGATGCAAAGGCGAGATGATGGTTTGTACCGAATGCGGTGGCCTGACGAGTCCCATATTAGGACGAAACAGCGCTGTCGTCATCTGTTCGGACCCGGAGTTTTCCTTATTTTGGAGTGCTCCACACTTTTTAACACGAGAATCATGTAGATTGACAAATTTTCACGTCCGCTTCGCCAATATTTGATTCTATTTTATTTTAAATTACACGGACAAAAACTTATCTATAGATATATATATATATATATATATATATATATATATATATATATATATATATATATATATATATATATATATATATTCTAGGGTTTATTTCTTAGACTGTAAGGTTATATATTTTATTTGAAGAGGTTTCTTGGTGTTTTCAGTCCTTTTTTTAAAATTAAAATATAAAAAAGTTTTCTTGGTTTGGAGCATATATTCATATGTCAACGTAAAGTTTCGGTTGAAACTTCCCTAGCCTTTTTCAAATACGGTATATTTAAATACTGCAAACACATATTATAATAGACACTCTGTTATTATATTTTAATTAGAAATTAATTCTACCTTAATTTGAACTCTCACAACATCAAAACAATGAAACAAACTGGGGCAGGACAAACCAAACGCTTTAAAATTATAAATTATACTAAACTTGCATGTCGAAAGGTTAACTTTTTTTAATAATGATCTTAGTTTTCTGTAGGATAATGTATTTAAAGGTGGCAAATGGGTAGCTGTTTGCTAAAATATGTAGGAAGTTTCTATTTAAGTAAATTATTATATCCTTTTATTTCTTTGGATTTCTATCATCTCAAGAATTCTCGTTTTTCAGTTTTTAAAATTTTTGTTTTTTCAAGGTTAAATGTATAAGTAGTTTCGAGCATATAGTTGATTAGGGTGTTTTATTTTTTTTTTGTCAAATTTACTCCCGTTGAATCTATTTTTTATATATTGGCTTGTGTGCCCTGTATTGCATGGAATTTCATATACGACATCACTCTTTTTTTTAATGGGTTTTTTGTTTTTAATTTGTGAAAATTGTTTTTCGATAAGTTATGAGCTTTGTGACATACAGAAATATTTTTAATTTTAAATATGTTTTGTACGTTCTGCGAGAGCTTTAGGATGTATAGAAGCGTCATATTTTTTGGGTATTTTTTTTTGCTTTTTGTGAAATTACCACCTTCAATATAAAATTTGTTTATTCTCTTTTTAAAAATTGACTCAATTAGATTGTTTCGATAATGCTGCTATTTCAAGTGTTATCGCACAAATAGTGATGGAAGACCTCGAAGAAACAATGATAAATCAATTTATAGTTTTTCCATTCCATTCTTTTATAGATATGTCGAAGACTGCATAACTGCAGTGCCTAAAACCGAAGAAAAAACCATACTTAATCTATTTATTAGTTACAATAACCAACTACAATTTACCATCGAAATCGAACAAAAGAAGAAAATTAATTATTTTAGACCTCACTCTGCACAATACCAAAAACAAGGTCTTCAAGGTATCTACATTATGACTTGATGCATCCATTATCCCAAAAAAAAGCTGTGATACTTAGTCTTGCAGGTCGTGAAATTGAACTAACCAATCCTGAATTTAGATCAAATGCTATTAAAAAAGCAAAGGAAGCACTTTTAAAAAACAATTACCAAACGATATCTGTCATCAGCCCTGTTGTCAGTGTTTTGGGGTGGTGTTGCCGAGTTATGACCCATTCCTATTTTACTTATGAAGGCCAGCGATATAAACAAGTCGAGGAATCGCCGCTATCTCCTTTACTCACTAATTTATTTATGGAAGATTTCGAATCAAAAGTTTTAAAGACTTCCTCACACAAACCACGACTATGGTTGCCTTACGTGGATGACACATTCGTTATCTGGCAATATGGAGAAGAAAATCTCAAAAATTCCCTGAATCCCATAAACAGTATACAACCAAAAATCAAATTCACTCTGGAAATAGAACAGGAAAGAAAATTACCTTTTCTAAATATTCTACCTAAAAGGAAAGGAAATGTCTATAGAAAACCCACTCCCACCAACAGATACCTCAACGCCAATTCACATCGCCACCCAGTCCTATTATTTGCCTTAGTGATATTACTTGCGTTTTGAACTCAGTCACTTACAAATCAAGAAAATTACCACAAAGGAATGAACATACTGCAAGATACCCAAACAAAAAATGGTTACAAAACAGAACTTATAGACAAGGTTTTAAAAATGAACGCTTTACCACAAAAAATCGAGGATATCAAGAAAAGGGCTCCGAATCCTTTGTTGCTTATGTCAGAAGAAGCACAGAAAAAATCGCAAAAGACCTTAAAGTAAAGGATCTCCTGCCAACATCTAAAGAAAAAATCTTTCCAGAAAACCAAGAAGTATACAAAATTCCATGGACAGAATGCAGCTCATCTTACGTAGATCAAACCAGCTGTAAAATAAGTGCCATAAAAGACGAACATATCAACAGTGTCAAGCAAAAAACAATTTCTGCACTGGCCCAAAATTTGTTAAACACAGGACATAAAATCAACTTCTTAGGAACAAAAATGCTGTCGAGATGTGCTAACCTGTCTACAAGAGTTATAAAGAAAGCCATCGAAATTGCAACCACGTAAATAGCAGAGATGACAGCGGTTGCCTGAACTTGGAAAAACCTGCTAACGAAACATTAACCAGTGGGAGGTGGTAAAGAAAGGGCTCATAACGCGATAATACGACTCCAAACACCAGCAACAGGGCCGATGACAGGCAGAAAAACTAGCAACCTCATTGACCAGAATCATCTAGCCAACGAACATGCCCCACGTTCATAGAGTGAGCTTTCAAAATGGTGAATGACATTTGATCGAAACATCGATTGTCCTATAGTCCTGAGAAGGGCTCAGCGTATATACGGGATACTCGTTGTTGTTGTATCGTAGGTTTTCACCGATAGTTGCAGGAAGCATCCAAGCCGAGCAGCCGTTGAGGAAGCATCACTTGAAAATGCCAGCTGAGATGTTGCCGAAACGTCATAAAGATTTTTCTACTGACGAAAGGATTGAAAATGGAAAAAACACCAGTGCCTATATATATATATATATATATATATATATATATATATATATATATATATATATATATATATATATATATATATATATATATATATATGTAATTGAACAGTTCGCTCGTGGACGCCATACAGTGAGATTTGAAAATGGTGAATGAGATTTCACCGAAACGTCAGCTGTCTTACAGTCCTGAGAGGGACTCAGCACACACACGGGATGCCCGAAAACCTTCGATTACACATCACACCCGTGAGAATATCCGACATAACATATATATATAAATGGAGCACATTTTTTATTCGAAGTTTTTAAAAAATTTGTGCCAAGAAATCGTTTAATTCATTACCAATTATTTTTAATAAAATTATTTTACTGTCGTTAGAGCATATATTTATTTTCTCAAAGCTAACTTAATCTCAAATTATAATACGACTATAATATATTAGTATATTATGTTCTTCATTGAATAACATAATTTTCTATTGGTATAAAATATTTAATATATTGAGGTAAATATTTCAAAAACCATTGGGGCAAACATAGTCCACATTTATATTTTCAAAAAGGGAATTTCAAGCTCTATTTTAATATTTAGTAATATATAGGGTGTTACATTAATCAAAAACTGAATTTATTTCAAAAAATTCAATTTTTCATGAGCATTTGTTTTTTCAAGTGAAATATTCTTACCATATAAAAAAATATCCAGCAACTTACGTATTTAAAGTTTTTTTCTAACTTGCATAACTAAATCACCATCGCCTGTAAAAATATAAGGAACAACCCTGTAGATGCCCATAATAAAATTAGATATGTAATAGATCACGAACATAATGCAGAAATTAATGTCAATAAACATTAAATCATTCCAAGATGCACTGGCGAATTTCATAAATAAATCAGTTAATTGCCTGGGCCCAAAATTATATAATTTGATATTTGACTAAATGAAAACTGGCAACCTGAAAAAATTTAGTAAATTAGCAAAAACTCGTATTGTAGAAAAATTTTATAGGTTTGCCTCTATACTGCCTTAGTTTCTTATGTATTATTCATTCCTAGATGTATTCCGGGAATTTTGGTTTGAGGATTTCACTTGTAGTGATTGTATTATAATTTACTTAGAAGGACGCCCATACAGATGATCTACATTGAAATTGTATATTTTGTAGTAGTCATTTGTATATTTCTGTTGATAACTTATTGTATTGGTTTCAATAAGTCAAGTAAATAGTGAGTAAATTTCAATAAAAAGACAAATTGAATTTTAAGAAAACTTCATATTACTGCAGTAATTTCATACAGAAATATTTTAGAATAGTTGTTAAACCCAAATATATTTACTAAATCGTTACGCTTATCATGTGGTTAATTAATAATGTTATAAAACTTTTTAGAATAACTGCCTGTTAGGAAGTAAAATAAATTATAAACAATTTAAATACAAAAATAACTTTTCGTGTTTTCACGATCTCGTTATCGTTGCGAAACTTTTAATAAACACAAATTTATAATTGAAACTAGATCTCTGATTCAAGCAGGCCTTTATATGAGTTTAACAACGAGCTAATTACTTGTTTCGCACCGTTCCCGTTTGACATTATAAATTATAAACTAATTTCTCATTTAGAAACTCTCTTTAATTAAAATTAAAACTATTTTAAAATAAAATTGTACACCTGTAGCAGAAAGGCAAAACTGGAATAATATACGAACAAACGGTAAACCGGTTCTAGCTTATATACTTTTACTATTTTAAATAAAATTTATATACTCCATGGAAATTAGATCAAAAAAGAGCAGCTCTGTTAACAAAAATGCAACATTGATTTTTTTGTTGGAAGGTGTTCATTTCGGCATCCTATAAAACATATCTCGATGGTAACTCTGAAAGACCTGAGCAAAAAAATGGCGGACCAAAAATGGACACGATTTTCGTTTTTTTTTTCAGTTTATCTCGAAAAGTAAAAGTTGTATCGAAAAATGTTTCAAACAAAAGTTGTAGAGAATTAAGAAACCTATCGACTCATATTCATAAGTTATAGATGGCGCCACTAGTTATCGAGATATATTTTTTTTTCGACAAAATTTATGGTTTTTTTTTTTTCAAAAAGACATTTATTAACAAACTACCGATTTAAAATTTAACATAAATATAGGTATTATAATTCTAAAAAAGTAGATAAAACCCGCAATCTGTGAGTTTTTTATTTTCCGAGAAATTTGATGTCAAATTTGAAAATTCAACCTCAATTTTCCGCTTTCCTAATTAAGATACAATGCTCAATTTTAATGGAAATTGTTTGTATTGTTTTATATTTTGAAGATCTATTAAAAAAAATTTTTTTTCAATCGTGGGACGAGAAATATTGCAAAAACCAATTTTTACACCAAAAAAATTGCGATAACTTTTCACAGGAAGCAGAAAAAATTTTTCTAATACATGGATTGGATTTAGATGTATCATTTCTAATCTCAAAATAATAATAATAATATATAATACGTCAACTCCGAATTTCTCCAAAATAGATGCTGCGCAGAACAACCACAGTCATCACAGTCATTATACATCCGGTTTATACATCTGCTCCTAGCGCGCCAAAAATACGAAAATAATCAACGACCAATGATAGTAATTTGTCCTAATACAAACGTATAAAATTAAAGAGTACAGTTTTGTTAATAAACTATTAATGTATTATTAAATATTTATATGATTTGCTTATAGAAATTTTCGTAAAAGTTTTGTTAATTAACTATTAGATAATAATAATAATAATAATATAAAGGAAAAAAACAGTATAATATATAATCTATAATTGAATATTTGTATGATTTTCTCTATAATTTTTTGTAAAAATTTTGTTAATAAACTGTTAGATAATAATAATTTAAAGGAAAAAAACAGTAGAATATGTAATATATAATTGAATATTTGCATGATTTTCTCCATAATTTTATGCAAAAATTTTGTTAACAAACAAATTAATAATTAATAAGACTAAACAAATTGTTACTATCATATAAATTAATAAAACAACATCAATATTACAAATATTACTTGTGATGCGTAAGTTTACTTGAAGCGCCAATGAATAATGCGCCTGAACTATGGCAACCCGCCGACAACGGCCTGCAGCAGTTATTTTCGATTAGATTCGGCACAATCTTCGAAGGTTCACAGATCACAGGGAAGTGTATTTCTTGGATCCAAAAAATTCACAGATAAAGTTGAGGTATTAAAAAGCAACTTCTGCAAATTTGAGCCCTTAATATTCATTTGCCACGCCATTGTGAATTTTTGAAAAGAAAAAGTTCTTTTCATCCAAAATTAAATTTTTATTTTTTTTTTGAGATCGGAAATATATCTAAATCCAATGCATTAAAAAAATTTTATTTCCATCCAGTGAAAAGTTATCGCAATTATTTTAGTGCAAAAAATGGTTTTTGCAAAATTTCTCGGCCCACGATAGGATAAGATTTTTTTAAATAGATCTTCAAGATATTAAACAATACCAACAATTTCCATTAAAGTTGAGCATTGTATCTTAATTAAGAAAGCGGAAAATTGACGTTGAATTTTCAATTTTGGCATCGAATTTCTCGCAAAATAAAAAACCCACAGTTTCCGGGTTTGACACACTTTTATAGAATGATAATACCTACATTTCCTTAAATTTTAAATTGGTAATTTATTAATAAATATCTTTTTTTTTTAAAAAAAGCAAAACCGTAAATTTTGTCGGAAAAAAAGATATATTTCGATAACTAGTAGCGCCACCTATAACTTATATTATATGAGTCGATAGGTTTTTAAGTTCTCTATAACTTTTGTTTGAAATATTTTTCGATACAACTTTTACTTTTCGAGATAAACTCAAAAAATCGAAATTCGTGACCATTTTTAATCCCCCATTTTTTTTGCACAGGTCTTTCAGAGTTACCATCGAGATATGTTTTATAGGATGCCGAAATGAACACATTCCAGCAAAAAAACCAATGTTACATTTTTTTAACAAAACAGCTCTTTTTTGATCTAATTTTCATGGAGTAGTAAGGCAGCTGACGCTACCAACGAACATGCTCCACGTTGACACAAACCGGCCGCACTAGAGTCGCAAGCATCATCTCGCCCATAAACAACGTACAGTGAGCTTTGAAATTGGTGAATGAGATCTCATTGAAACGTCAGCTACCCTACAGTTCTGAAAAGGACTCAGCTCACACATGGGATACCTGAAAACATTCGTGTACGATGAAGTCAATGAGTACTTCTATAAATTATTTGCAACTTAAAAAAGGACGGAACTACTCTAGAATACTCTTTTCGTCCATGTATTTAATTAAAAGTGTTCACTAAGGATGAATTTCTAAAGGTTTTGAAAAACTACTGGTAAATTAGAAAGGTCTGTCCCCATAGAAGCTTAAAACCGAATTTTCGACAAAGTTCTAGAACATTCAATTTGAAAGCAAGAAAAGATAGCAAAAAACTGACTCTACCATTGGATTTGTCATCAAGAAAGAAGGTTTAGAACCAAATTGTCGACAAAATTTTTCAACGTTCTCATTGGAAACTAGAAGAGATAGCGAAAAGCTTACTTCATCATTGGATTTTTCAATAAAAAATTGAAACGAGTTTACAAGAACATTCTGGAAACTTCTGTGGAAAATACTAGACGGCAAACAGCGACATATTGTAAGTTCGAAGGTGTATATTGTAACAGATTATTTATCCTTGCCAGTGCTAGTTTTAAACGATTGTTGTCGATCATCAAGCGTGACGATGCTTACGGTAACTCATTTCTATGTAGGCTAAAAAGCTCTTGACTCTAGCAAAAATAAATAAAATCATCATTTTGTTTTTAAAAGAGGGTGTCATTCAGGTTTACAGTGTTAGAAACTGAGAAAAACTAATAGTCATACGTGGAAGCTTTAATAAAATATAAGAATGTCTATTATGTAACTACAAATATATTTAAAAAAAAAATTTCAGTAAGAAATAAAGAAATCTTTCTGCCATATTTAAATACTTTGTTATATATGTAATTCTCCTTTCAGGCAGAGAATATGAAAAATATTTGTACAAACAGTTTATTTCCTGCAAATATCGCTCTGGTCCTCTCTCCATACGCGTTTCGATCACCTCATGATCTCGTCAGTGGAGCTGTATCGGACCGAGAGCAACATTAGCAGGAAATAACTCATATATGAACCATAAATTTCAAGGTATGTCAGCAGGATATTACACCTGCCGTCTACCAACTTCGATGTCAGACTGAAAAATATCGCCAGTCGAACGACATCTATGAATCAACGGAGTAACGTGAAATTTTTAAAAAATCAAAATTTCACTAAGAAATAAAGAAATCTTTCTACCGTATTTAAAAAGTTTGTTATATATGTAATTCTCCTTTCAGGCAGAGAATATGAAAAATATATGTACAAACAGTTTATTTCCTGCAAATAGCGCTCTGGTCCTCTCTCCATACGCGTTTCCATCACCTCATGATCTCGTTAGTGGAGCTGTATCGGACCGAGAGCAACATTAGCAGGAAAAAACTGATATATGAGCCATAAATTTCAAGGTATGTCGGCAGGATATTACACTTGCCGTCTACCAACTAATGTTGCTCTCGGTCCGATACAGCTCCACTGACGAGATCATGAGGTGATCGAATCGCGTATGGAGAGATGACCAGAGCGATATTTGCAGGAAATAAACTGTTTGTACATATATTTTTCATATTCTCTGCCTGAAAGAAGAATTACATATATAACAAACTATTTAAATACGGCAGAAAGATTTCCCTATTTCTTACTGAAATTTTGATTTTTTAAAAATTTCACGTTACTCCGTTGATTCATAGATGTCGTTCGACTGGCGATATTTTTCAGTCTGACATCGAAGTTGGTAGACGGCAGGTGTAATATCCTGCCGACATACCTTGAAATTTACGGTTCATATATCAGTTGTTTCCTGCTAATGTTGCTCTCGGTCGGATACAGCTCCACTGACGAGATCATGAGGTGATCGAAATGCGTATGGAGAGAGGACCAGAGCAATATTTGCAGGAAATAAACTGTTTGTACATATATTTTTCATATTCTCTGCCTGAAAGGATAATTACATATATAACAAACTATAAAAATAAATTTATTCTGAAAATTTTAATGTGATGTTAAGTTTATTTACATTTATTTACCTAGACATTATCATGAAAAATCTAGAATACATAATTTATATATTTTTAGGGCTAAAAAAGGCCAGAAACTAAGCCAAAAATAATATATACACTTGTACGTTTACTAACTGAAAATTGAGATTATTAGAACTTTTTTTAAAGGAAAAACACCACGACTATATTATCAACAAAAACGTAACTATATAACTACAAAATTCTTCATCCCACGTAATCGCCACTTAAACTAAAAATATATTAAACAATAAAATATTAATTATATTACGAAAAGTTTCAAAATCACTCAAACTTGCCAGAACATCGTCGTAAATTGATATTGCGGGGCTGGAAACATAATTGATTACCGGAACAGAGTTTTAATATAATTTATGTCATAATAATTAGCGAGTGGTCGAACACGCCGAGCCAGCCTGGGGTTGGCACACCTGCTACCGACACTTGATGGAATCGCTACATCTCTACGTTCGATATTATGCCGCCACAAGGCGTTCGGACTTTCATTAATGACGGCATAAATCTTATTTTACCACACCTAAAAGAATTTCATAATTTTCTCTGTTAGCTTACTAAGTTAAATAAAAGGTAATTACGGCGGAGAAAATTTACTACCTTTTTTAATAATGAAAAAAATTATTTTGGAAATGAAAGTATAATAATATCTCAAAATGAATTCAGTCCAGTGAGACAAAATTTGCAAAAAGAATTGCCCAAAATGATACGTCATGGCACTCATTTTTTGTTATCATTGGGCTGTTTATTTCCTTGATCAGAATATATAACGCCTGAATTGAATTGACAGTTGTCTGGTATACTTGAATGATCTTTCGTTCTTGTAAGATTGTAAACTCTTCGAAAAAATTAATACAAAAATATTAAATTTTCCAAACGTTGAATTTATCTTGATTTTGAAGGTAATTGATTATTTGAATTTGTTGTTTCATTTTTAATGACAACATTAAAAATAAAATTAAATTTATTAATTTCCCACTTTTTTGCCGGTAATATATTTTGTGGTAGATTGTGACTCTTAAAAAATTTAAAACTGAATCTATTAAGATATATACCACGACACCACGCAGTCTAAATATCAACTTATTACTGGATAAGAGTATTGGCAGGGTGACGTTGTCAATTCGTTGGCATTGTTCCATAATAATGGATAGAAGTAACAATTTTAAAGAAATACGAATTACTGAGATAAATGTTCTCTTAGAACTTTTCCATTAAGAAATAAAGCAGCGACTTATTTGATGATAGGAAATGAGCTGAAAGTCACAGTTTCTGTAAGAATTGTTAGTTCAATACGATTAAATGGAACTGCATTGGACAGTACAACACCAAGCAGTGCGGTCTCGTAAACGAGAGAGAATAAATTTTTCAGATTACGTTAACTAGAAATCATAAAAGCACATTTTATTAGGAAATAAAACCAAGGTTAACCTAAAATATATCGTCGGCCAAAAGCGAAACATTGCTGCAAGGATTCCATTTGGTAGTGGATTCTGGGGTAACATATACGTTAAAACAAAAATAGTTCGTATTAACACGACATCCGTGACTCTTATTATTTTCTTAAGAGCATTGTAAGGAAAGATTTGATGCCTTCTAGTGCTTTTGTGTGAATAACATTATATTTTGCACAAGACAATGTTCGCTCTCTTTAGCTTGTCGTGAAGTGTAAGTTTTCGAGCAGTGGTCATTATTTTCAACGAAAGTCTAAATTCTTTCGGAGCTTCCTCATTTGCGGGTATGCAGGTATTTGTTACATCACTAAAAATTTCCTCAAGCTGGTTATGTAAGGATCTGATGAATTTATTAATTTATAAAAATCCGTCTCTTCGGTTGGTCTTCTAGAAAATTTTTCTTAGAAATGTTCTCCATATGCTCAAACATAGTAGGAAATTACATTGCATTTTTAATAACCTATGCTGTGCAAATTTTTTTTTATGAAGGGTGGTAAGTATACTGTACAGCAGTTAGTAGTTTTCACCAAAATGTAACAGTGTGTAAACAATACAAACAATACTTTTTTTATTTCGTAATTACTAGAAATTGCGATCAAAATTGTGTCTATATTGACACATGTTATTTCAGATGTTACGTTAGCATTGTTTAGAATCGCTTTAGCCACATTTCCGATAGTTACCGTCCATCATGTAGCTTATCAAGATGTACTCTTTTGCAGTTTTTAGGGTTTATTTTCTTTGGAATGGCAACGAACATAGACTGTAATCAATTTATTAGGATTTATCACATACCATATTAAAGAGATATGTAAGTTGTTTAATATCGATTTACTTTGAAATTTCTTCATAAATGTCATCGTGATCTAGATTTTTCTCATTCTGAATCTTGTTTCAAATGAAAAGATAACCGAATCATGACAGCGAAGTCAATCATTTTGAATAATAATTATCATCATAACATAATATAAAATAAAGTCAACTGCTACGCTTGTATGTCTGTCTGTGCACGTTGTTCTCTGTAGTTACTAAGATGACTTATTTCAGCTTTTACTAATGAATAGAGTATTTCATGGGGAAGGTTTAGCACATAATTTATGGGATAAATACTAACATAACAACAACGTATATATATATATATATATATATATATATATATATATATATATATATATATATATATATATATATATATATATATATAGATAGATAGATAAGTTATTGTCCGTGTAATATACAAAAAAAAATAAAATAAAATCTTGGCTTGGCGGACGTGAAATTTGTCAATCTGCATTATTCTCGTGTTAAAAAGTGCGAAGTATGGAAAGACTCCGGGTCCTAAAGATGGCGACAGCGCTGTTTCTTAATTAGAAAAGCGGAAAATTGAAGTTGAATTTTCAACTTTGACATCGAATTTCTCGGAAAATAAAACACTCACAGGTTCCGGGTTTGACATACTTTTTTATAATGATAATATCTATATTTATGTTAAATTTTAAATAGATAATTTGTTAATAAACTTTTGTTTGAAACATTTTTCGATACAACTTTTACTTTTCGAGATAAACTTAAAAACCGAAAATCGTGATCATTTTTGGCCAGACATTTTTTTTGCATAGGTCTTTCAGAGTTACCATCGAGATATGTTTTATAAGATGCCGAATTGAACACATTCCAGCATAAAAACCAATGTTACATTTTTGTTAACAAAATAGGTCTTTTTTGATTTAATTTCCATGGAGCAAAATAGCAATTTCGGATAATAAAATATCAACGTTTATAGTGCAATTTTATAAAACCTAATGCGACCCTAATTAACAAAAAAGAACTATTAAATTTCAAATTTACGATTTAATTTTTCTGATATTCCTTATCATTCACAATATATGCCACGAAAACATCATACGTTAAATTTTCTTATTAAATTACCCTCCGAGTTATTTAGTTTTCAGTTAATCAATTATCTTTTCGAGCACGCAACACGCATTTTCAACGATGTTCTACAAAGTTTTGAGTGATTTTCAAACTTTTCAGCTTTTTATATCTAGTTTAATTGTAGGGGAAAGCTGTTTCAAGCGGTAAAATTTTTATATATTTAGTAATTTTTCATGCTGGTGAAGTTACTCGTGATATTTTAAATGATCAACAATTGTTAACGTAAAATAATAAATTATTGCGACATCGGAAATTTACGCAAAATTTGGATGTTGCGAAAATCGCCAATTCCTTATTTTCAACCTAGATTATGTCATTACGTCAATGTGACTACGTCAATGTTATTAAGTACTGTCGGCGTTTTTTGGTGGTGAACAGAGATCTAACATAGAGGAGTGTGTTTATATCTCTATAAAATTTTGTGCTACATAGAGCAATAGGTGGTCGAAACGCGTATGGAGAAAAAATCAGAGTTAGATTTGAAGAAATAAACTGTTTATCTTTTTCTTTTAACGACCTGAAAAAGAAAACCGGTAGTTTCTTAAAGCATCGATCTGTTTTTCTTTTCTTTTTAAGGTAGAAAGGCAATGATGTCAATAGAAAGATAAATAAATCACAAGAGGTCATAGTGAACAGGCTTCACAAACAATTACACAGGGTGATTCTAAGGGAAATATATATCGATCGATTGTGGGAAAATTATAATTAGGAAGAATCTGAAATAAGTCTCTCCGTTTTGGACATATTTAAATTTTTATGTCAAAAATTAGTTTTCTAGTAGACAAAGATCGACTTTGGTTAGTAGTCTTTTTATGATATTTTGAAAATTATTAGTACAGAGTGGTCAAAAAAGAAGAATAAAAATTATACTTAAAAAATCGTCAAAAGTCAATTTTTTCAAATAGAAAGCAACTATTTTTATAATTTTATCATATTAAGCATTAAAAATAAGGGTAACTTTGTATAATGTTATCTATTCTAAAAATTTGTAGTTTTCAAAATATTGGCAATTTAACATTTTTCTATTGTAAAAATGCTATACGGCTTTTAAGTTTTGTTATTTGTTGGTCATGACGGCGAGGCGTGGCAAAAATAAAACAATCGAACCTTAGAGAATTCTCACTATTTCTTGACATTCATTAATAATAATCATGCCGGGGCGATTAAAATACACGCACGAAGATTATTTAAATTTATATATTATTTATGGAGAATGTGATGGAGTTATTCCAAGAACATGCGTTACATTCGCAATCCGATATCCGCAGAAAGAGAAACCAACTCCACCAATTGTTAAAAGGATTATAAAAAACTTCAAGAACTTTGGATCCATAAAAGCAAAAAGAAATAGAAATATACCAGTTGTTAATAATGAAAATATTGAAACTACAATTTTAGGACATTTCAACGCATATTCACCAATAACTACAAGGCAAGTAGCATTAGAATCTAGATTATTTCAAAAATCAGTTTAAAGGATTTTATAGAAACACAATTTTCATCCCTATGTTGGTTTTTTGGATAATATTATTTGGCCGGACGAAGCTAAACTCACAAAAAATATATTGTTTAATCGATGTAATTCCCACTATTGAAGCGACTCAAATGTACATCTATTTAAAGAATTAAATTTTCAAGACTCTTGACAGTTTAACGTGTATTGTGCTATAAGAAATAACGGCGTCGTCGCCTTAGAATTCTACCAAGATAATCTGAATGGTTAGTTAGCCATTTTTCAAGACTTCTAGACAGAAAATACGTTTTTTAACTTATAAGTCAGCGCTACTTCGACATCTTGAGAAATTTGGAAGTGAACTATTTAGATAACTTGCTGCTGGCTGATCATATAAATTTATTTTATCAACATGATAGTGTGACAGAATTGAGATAGCGTTAGCCATTCCATCTATAACCAATTTGCTGCCACACATTAATTTGTAGCTATTTTAATAACCTATAACTAAATCTCACAGTAATAAAGACACTCTGAAAGTCTGGTCGTTCACCTTCTCTCTTGCAGCTTTAGTTCCAATGGACTACTGTTATTTAAGCTTACTAACCACAACTTAGAACTTTAGCACTCAGGCAATGTTGCTAATTAGCTGGACAGATGACTTCTCTTGTTTACAGCTCCCACAGAAGTACGTTTGCGAGTTTAGTCGCGTGAAGGTTATTAATTAAATTAAATAAAACAAGTTTCTCAAAACAATTAGTCTATTAACAAAATAAATAGAAAAAACGAACTATTTACAATGAGAAACTTAACTAATAAATAACAATTATGAAGAAACTAATATATAATTGCTCTTATCAGCCGTTCTGTTAACCAAAAATGTAAATCCCATTTTGACAAAAAAAAAACATGTATAAATAGCTTATTAAAATATTAAACAGAAAAAGAAATAAAATGCGAAAAACAGCTATTTTTATTACTTAGTCAAACCGTATGAAAATCGCGAAATGCCCAACTAAAATAACACACGATATTCCCTTAATTTCCCAAATTAAACAAAGATAACCTTCTTTCCCGATGATTATACCTGTGATGAAGAGTTCGTGCTTAGATGCGAAAAATTTTTGGAAGTTCAAGTGTTGGACATTTACTCAAATAATTTTTGTAATTTTATTTTATTAAAAACTGGTATCTTTCTATTTCTTGGATACCGGATCGCGAATGTATAGCATGTTCTTGAAATAACTCTTTCTCCATATATAATAAATAAGTTTAAATCATCTTCGTGCCTGTAATTTAATTTACTCTGCAAGATTATTATTAATGAATGTCAAATGGCAAGAAATAGTGACAATTCTGTACGGTTCGATTGTTTTATTTTTGCCATGCCTCGTCGTCATGGCCAACTAATAACAAAACTTAAAAGCTTTATAACATTTTTACAGTAGAAAAATGTTGAATTGCCAATATTTTGAAAACTACAAATTTTTGGAATAGACAATCTTTTACAAAGTTAACCTTATTTTTAATGCTTAATATGATCAAATTATAAAAATAGGTGCTTTTAATTTGAAAAATTGACTTTTGACGATTTTTTAAATATAATTTTTATTCTTTTTTTTGACCACTCTGTACTAATAATTTTCAAAACATCATAAAAAAACTACTAAAGTCAATCTTCGTCTACAAGAAAACTAACCCAAATTAAATATTAAAGACTTCCATATAGGAAAAATTTATAGTTAAGTTTTGGTCCGCATACGTCATTTTTGACATAAAAATTTAAATATGTCCCAAACGGTGAGACTTAAGTATAGAACATTATAAATGAAATATGTCTAGAATTTTATCAAAAATGCAATAATATATAAGATGCTCTATTTAAAATAAGCAAGTTGATATCAACTTCCAGTATAACCAAAAGTGCCGCTATCTTCGAAATATTTTAGCCGCCTGTCCCCCATGCATGTTAGTACACTGTCAAATATTCAGATTCTTTCTAATTATAGTTTTCCCAAAATCCATCAATAAATTTGCTGAAGAATCATCCTGTATTTTTTAAACAAAATACCATACACCATTTCTGTACGATCAGCTGATTACAACGAACAAACTTTGTTTCGTTAATTTATTTCGCCTATTACTTGATTTTTTTAAGGCAATACATTAATCTTCATTGCTTTGATGTTAATTTGCCTATGCCTTTTTAATTACCTAATTGCCATGATTAAAACGCAGGATTATCATCATGTTTGCCATTTTCCCTTGTTTTAATGTTATACGATATTTTCGGTTTATAGCTTTCATTATTTTAATTAATTGTCGGGGTTATTACAGGAATACTTTTTTTTAAAATGCTGTTATTAATTAATGATGCAGTTAATGCAGTAGTAAAACTAAATATGTAAGTGGTAATCTAATAACAATATTGATTGATATAGCAATGATTAAAAAAAAACAAGTACCTTGGTAGTACAAAGTTACTAATCTTATGCTCAATGGTTGACTGGGGCTTAGTTTACTGAGGCATAACGCGCGTTGAAGAAAGATAGAGATAGAGCTCTGAGTAGGTATAAAAAAACAAAATCGCAGAACGATTGGAATGATTACAAATTATTACGAAACCTTTTTACAGCTTCTGTGAGGCGGGAAAAAAGAACGTTCTTTAATAAAACATATGTCGAAAAAAGCAAAAAAAAAAACATCTGTGGGCTAATCTAAAGTTAGTTAACATAAAAGTAAATAAAAAAATGTATTCCGATTTACCTGATCACTTATCAAATGTAGAACAAATCAACTCTCATTTCATAAATTCTATACCAAGTCTAGTCTCACATCATGATCAATTGCTATATTATCGAAATAGTCACCTGGTGTCATCATACTTTGGTTTCAAGGCTATTTCAGAATTAGAAATATTAAAAATAATTTCAAATATTAAGAGTAACGCAACAGGCCTGGATGGTATTAATATTTTTACAATTAATCTTTCTATGTCTTTCTTATTACCATACATTACGCATATAATTAATTACTGCATATTACATTCGGTCGTGCCAGAAAAATGGTAAGAGGCGCGTGTGTTCCCCCTAAAATATCAAATCCTAAAAATTTCGGCGATGTTAGACCAATTAGTATATTACCAATGCTCTCAAAAATATTGGAAAAAGTTATTGGTAATCAACTTCGTGAACATGTCGAAACAAATAAAATATTACCAATTTATCAATCTGGGTTTAGACAGGGTAATGGTTGCAGTACAGCTCTGTTAGATACTACTGACGACATTTTTCAGGCTACTGACCGGGGCAAGTTGACGTTGCTTATGCTGTTCGATTACTCTAGAGCCTTTGATTCTCTGCAACATGAGGTATTAAGGTCCATTTTTTATTATATTGGCTTATCGGAATCAGCAATAGGAATGTTAGCAAACTTCCTAACGGGGAGGACCGTTTAAAATAATTTCTGCGGCCATCAGATTATTTCTTTCACCTTTTCGTTAAAGATAATTTTTCATTGTTTATAATAAATACAGTTGTTATAAACAATTAAAAAAAGTAGCCTATATCACTCTTCGCAAGCTACAGACAGACAGACGCTTCAATTTTATTTAAATGTTTAGATCTACAGATGTATAGATGTACAGATATACAGATGTATAAATTTATAGAAGTATAGATGTATAGATGTATAAATGTATAGATGTAAAGATGTGTAGATGAATAGATGTATAGATATATAGATGTATAGATGTATAGACGTATAGACTTATAGACTTATAGGCGTATAGGCGTATAGAGATATAGATGTATAGACGTATAGACGTATAGACGTATAGATGTATAGACGTATAGATGTATAGATGTATAAATGTATAAATGTATAGATGTATAGATGTAAATATGTATAGATGTATAGATGTGTAGATGTGTAGATGTATAGCTATATAGGTGTATAGATGTATAGATGTATAGAAGTATAGATGTATAGATGTATAGATGTATAGATGTATAGATGTATAGATGTATAGATGTATAGATGTATAGATGTATAGATGTATAGATGTATAGATGTATAGATATATAAATGTATAGATGTATAGATGTATAGATGTATAGATGTATAGATGTATAGATGTATAGATGTTTAGATGTATAGATGTATAGATATACAGATGAATAGATATACAGATGTATAGATGTACAGATGTATAAATATCTAGATTGTTCTATCGGGACATTATATTTTAACATAGATCTTTGGGATATAATCTCTTGAAATAAACATATTTTTGGAATGGCACTATTTCAAACAAAAAATTGTTATTTAAAAATGTTATATTACTATGTTAGTAATTTCTTGCATTATGAAAAATAATTACGATGTCATTAAACTTCTGTTTTCTTAAAAGCTTCAGGCATAGTAATTTTTAGGTATTTGTACGTTAAAATAGGGCTTTGGTATTTTTAGACTTCAACTTGTTACTTATTATCCTTTTGGGAATTCACCTTTTAAATATATTAAATAAATATTATCTTTATTATACCATATAAAAGAAAAAAAATAATTTATTTACTTAATCTTTTTATCTAAAATGTTATTAGTATCCGCATTGCCAAAAAGTCTTTATAAAAATTAATTTAGAAATATTTTCGGTACTTCGATAATAAAAAAATACCATAAAGCCTTATTAGGGCGGAGGAACGTAAAAAAATGCAATAAAAATTATCTAATAAACTTCGTTTTCATTACCTTCTCTTAATTTCCGTTTTGTAAACCTGAAGACTTAAGATATGGAATTTGGGAAATGTTGCCGATATTAAATATAACTTTGTGCTAAAGATTTTATTTCTCGTTTAAAAGAGATATTAAGGTTTGTTCCTGAAGATACACTAGATCTAATTTTATCTACGCTAATTTAATAAGTCTTGAGTGTTGGTCTGTAAAATCTTTTCCATTTTTATTGACTTTAAAAATACGATGTGTCTTCCATTCACAATTGCGTATAAATTTTATAGAAGAATATTTTCATTTGGTTTTCAGCGTGTTGTAGAAGGTCTCGAAAAGCAATGCCGTAAAAATCCTACACTAGATCAAGGACATTTGAAACTAAAAGTAAATCTGTTCCTATATATAAAATAATTAAAACAGATAATCAAAAAAATATGTTAAAAAGAAAAACAATACCGGGTGTCAACGAATCTATTAGACAAGTCATAATTTCTAGAATATTATGTGTATCAAAATGAAAATTGGTATAGGAAAATATTATGTGAAGAGGGGAGTTTTCGCATATTTTCCACTTTCCGGTCACTTCCGGTTTCACCGGAAATGGCCCCGGTTTTGAATTCTTAAATAGAACACCCTGTATATTTGAACATCTTTGGATATCTGAGACAATTCTAAATCAGAATGTGATATTTTAAAAACTTTTTACGTCTACTTCATTTTTTTAGAGCCACTTTTAAAATTGCATCTGGGTGGTCATGATCGGACGCAAACTAATCTAACGGCCTTAGGTGATGTCAAAAAAAATACAACGGCAAAGTTTTAGTTACTAGTATGAAAGACAGGAATAAGACAAGTTGACAAAATTACGTTTTCATTTCTAACTATTAATTTTCAAATGGCGACCCCTTTTTGACAACTACTTTTCGAAAAAAGCATTCTTTTTGACGAATCTAACGGTACTAATTTATTTGCGATTGAATTAGACATAAGAACAGAAATTAAATATTATTAAGCAAAATACTGGATAATTTATTTACTTATGACAAGTGCGCCATGGACAGCCATGATGCATAATAATTTGCAACTGTTTTTATCAAGTCTTCTTTGGAAAACAAAGCACTCACTTAAGTAGATAATGACAGTGAATTTCTATGACACTCTCCAAATATTAATAACATATCCACTTTTTCACTTTGAGTATACATTATTTTAACGAAAATTTAAACTAAACTTAACGAAAATTAAGAAACTTTTACGTCTGTTCTTAGAGCGTGTCATTTATAATTAAAACTTTCCATGTTTTTGAACTTCAAGTGAGTTGCACCAGTAGCAAACGTCTCATCTTTTATTTTTTATATCTCAAAAATTAGCCATAGGGGGCTTCAGGCACACAAAAACTTTTGATCGGGAGGGAACTACATCATATTACATTTCTAGCCGATTTTACTGGATATCTTTTATCATAAGGATGGTGGGGGTTCTTTTATTAGTGGTACTTTTATGCTACTATCACATATTATCTCTCATACATAGCTCAGATGGCAAATAAAAAATTTTTTATTTTGCATCATATCAGATGATTTATTATTCTTCAAAATACAATTCTGATAGCATATTATCTTAGAATAAGCATTTATCTGCAAAATGAGTAACATACCGATTCATAAGGATTGTGGGGGTCCTTTTATTAGGGATCCTTTCATGCTACTATAATGTTTTCTCTCATACTTAATTCAGATGATAAATAGAAAAAATTTGATTTTGTATTATATCAGCTGATTTATTATTTTTTAAAATACAATTCTGATAACATATTATCTTAAGCATTTACCTGCAAAATGAGTAACTATACGATAAAACATTTAATTAGAATTACATTTTTTGCACTAATGTTACAATATTACGTCATCTAATTACCTTTGTTTTAAAATTTTAAAAATACATTCGTTTATAATATTACTAGCGACAAGCCCCGGCTTCGCACGGGTGCAATGCTGATACTAAATACACTACAGAAAAACTGTGACTATTTATTTTATTTTTACAACAATTATTACATCGGCCTCCGACGCGCTATTTATAGGCACGCTGCCGCCGCCCCGGTCGGCCAGTACCGCCGCAAGCGCTACTTCCCGCAATTTTAAATCTGTAATATCTTCGAAAATATTCATTTAAATATTGTGCTGTAAAGGACCATATAGATCTATATTAAATCAACAATGTATTTAAGCTATTTAATTGGAAAAGGATTAATGCTGTATTGGTTAAAATCGCTTCAAAATTTGCGATTATTTGTCGTAAAAAGTAAATGACAAAAAAATGTTATTGTGGGATATCCATGAGAGATAGACATATACCATCGCGGAGTTTTCTGTAGACCTTTTCAATGTGTACAAATAATTAGTACATTATTTTGATAAATCTCGTAGGGTTCAGCCTGCGTTTGCAATGTAAGCGGAAAAAAATATGATAATTAACGACATCACATTAGAAACCTCAAAAATAACAGTATTTCTCCACTATTTAATGGATGTTATTATACATATAAACCTTCCTCTTGAATCACTCTATCTATTGAAAAAAACCGCATCAAAATCCGGTGCGTAGTTTTAAAGATTTAAGCATACAAAGGGACATAGGGACAGAGAAAGCGACTTTGTTTTATACTATGTAGTGAAATATGAAATAAAATAGCATAGATCCAAAAATGATACCATATTTATTAATAATTTTACGACGAAATAAATAATTAAATTTCCTAACCACGTGACAGCTTATCTTGTTTAAGATTCGGATTTGGAAACACAAAATACATAAAAAACCATCATAAAACTTCATGGATCTGAACTCGGCCACGAAAACTCTTAGACGTCTATACTGTAAGGCAACATGAAATGAAATACAATATAATCAATATAACAATGTTATGAAAAAAAGTCATATCTTTGAGTATTATGACGAACCTTAGCTATATTCATCATTTGATGCTCTGTTGATACTTTTTCATACTGGGATAGGCTATGACTCTTTCTTTTATACCGTAGTAATTTCTCGAAACCCAAATATTTCCTAGACTTATAACAATCACATAAACGCACAACGCGTATCCCCACAATCGATTCCGCAAGAGCGTCAGGTTGGACAATCTTAACCTCTTTATTTTATGGGTGGTTAGCGTCCAGAAAACGGGTATGTAGTGGTGACAACTGTCGTTTTACGATCGAATCTCCGTTTGTCCGAAAACGTGGAAAGTATCCTAAATTTCAGCTTTTAGTTTCCTATTTATAGAGCCAGGTAATAAAGATATCTATTTATGTTTATCTCGATGTGTCGAAACAAGCGGGTGTACCATAAAATAAATTCCTAGAATTTCGCTTCTTAGAAAGTATGATGTTGTTGTATATAGGTGCTGTGATATAATCAGAGATTAAATAATCTCCACACAGGCGCGGAATTACTTTATATAAAATTTACTCGCTGCGTTAGGAACGTACTGTAAATCACTACATAGTATAAAACAAAGTCGCTTTCTCTGTCCCTATGTTCCTTTGTATGCTTAAATCTCTAAAACTACGCAACGGATTTTGATGCGGTTTTTTTCAATAGATAGAGTGATTCAAGAGGAAGGTTTATATGTATAATAACATCCATTAAATAGTGGAGAAATACTGTTATTTTTGAGGTTTCTAATGTGATGTCGTTAATTATCATATTTTTTTCCGCTTACATTGCAAACGCAGGCTGAACCCTACGAGATTTATCAAAATAATATACTAATTATTTGTACACATTGAAAAGGTCTACAGAAAACTCCGCGATGGTATATGTCTATCTCTCATGGATATCCCACAATAACATTTTTTTGTCATTTACTTTTTACGACAAATAATGGCAAATTTTGAAGCTATTTTAACCAATACAGCATTAATCCTTATCCAATTAAATAGCTTAAATACATTGTTGATTTAATATAGATCTATATGGTCCTTTACAGCACAAGATTTAAATGAATATTTTCGAAGATATTACAGATATATATATATATATATATATATATATATATATATATATATATATATATATATATATATATATATATATTACAGTCAGGCGCGAATCCAAGAGGGGGCAATTGGGTCGATCGCCCCCCCCCCCAAGAGCTTCTAGTTCAGGAAAATAGACCCGATTTTGTCTCTTATAGTTTATTCAAGAACTAGAGAGAGTAATAAATCATTTTTTTTACCCTTTTTTTTTTCTTCACAATGTTATTTAGTCCGGTGTCTTTGGCAAAATCTGTAAGGCACATATATGTTTTTCATAGGAATGGGTTAGAAATTTTATAATCAAAAATACTGGTATAATAAAGGACCATTTGGGTTGGATAACAATAGATATTTTGATATGTGAAGTGTTAAAAAGGATTTTAATCCTTATCACAGGCGTTGAAAGGTTTATTTTATCACTAAGTATTTATGGCATAGAATATTATTTCGGTAATAAAAGTAAAATAAAAACTTTTTATAATATTATTTTATTTCTTATGATTCCTTAATAATTCACATACATAAGAAAATATAGATAATTTTGACATATTTAATACAAAACACAACTGTATTTTTATTATTTTTAATTTTGGCATAGAAACCGTTTTAGGCACCTTCAGACTAAAACGTAGTCTTTTTCTCTCAAAAAATTCTAAGTTATAATTTAAATACTTATAAAACACCCATAGTCAAAAATACAAGAAGTTAAACATATATAAAAAATAAATTCGTCCATATAATATTAAAACTTTTTTGGGACTATCGGTCATTTTATTATTAATTAAAACATTTTTAGGATACTTGACGTTGCAGTTTATTTATTTTTATTCCATTTGCAGAACTATAAGTAAATACTAAAAAGGGATTCAAATGTAATTAGTTTTTATATGTTACAGAAAATTTATATAATAAATTGTGTTTACGTTGGTAAACCTTATGTATCTGATTCGTAATCAAAATCGGTGAAGCTATCTTCGCTCAAATTAATTATAACTGGTTCCTCTATCTCACCGATCATGAGACCGAGTTTCCACATTTACTTTTATTCTTTTATTATATAGATTTTTCCCAATTTTCCGCAATAACTTTATTCAAAAAAATCTTTCAAAAGTTAAGTTAAATTACTAATTTTGTAATTTGTGTTATTTCTAGCAACTCTACCTTTTACTTGAGAGAGATATTTTCTTCTCCAACGGACAGTTTTCGGACGATCTAGAAGAACAAATTTTCTATCTGGGTTTTCCCAGCAAAAATTAAGTTCTCTAAGTAATTTCCAGAACTCTCGATCTTCAGAATTTTGTCGACGGTTGGGATCTGCTTCTCATAATAGATGTATGTACAACTTCTTTTATTGCAGTTTACATCTCTTCTTCCAACGAGGTTTTTCGTCGGTCTGTGATTGAATGTGGCTTGGGAGTACTAACAATTCCAATTGTTTTTTTCTCCTTTAGTATTCGGTAGATAGTAGATTTTCCAACTCATGTCATGTTGGAATATATCTCAACAGAGCTTTTAACATTATTATCTAGATATTGATATCTTAAGGCATCATAAATATTCGTCGTAATAAGTTTTTCGTTAAGGAAAAAATGCCCTGGTTTAACGGTTTTGGAATAAATGTAGAGGTGGAAGCCATATCTTTTGGGTATCTCACTAATCTCAAATAATATATAAAAACAAACGCAAACAAGATAAATCACTAAGGACACACTGTAAGGTGTACTTTGATTACTGACAGAAATGAAATTGAACTATCAGAAATTTTATTGTTGCAGTAAATTTATAAATGCTTATAATATTTAAATATAATTAAATATAATTAGATTTACGAGAGTCCACAGTTACCTGCGGCACTGGCCCAGGTACGTAACAGTTTTATTACTCTCTCTGGTTCTTGAATATAGTATAGGAATGTGTATGCTAGCAATCGGCCCTCCTCTTCCCAAGAGCTTTGAGTTCAGGAAAATAGAACCGATTCTGCCGTTTATTTTAGAAATGTGTATGCTGCTGGTACTTCCCCCCGTTGACAACTTGTTTTTCTTGCGATAGCCCCCCCCCAAGAGCTTTGAGTTCAGGAAAATAGACCTGATTCTGCCTCTTATACTAGATAAGTTACAGCTGTTTTCAAAAATAATTAGAATGAACTTAAAAACGTGCATCCTTTGTTAGGACTTTATTATAATTTTTTTTATTTTCTTTGAAGCGATTGTGTACAACATCACGAAATATTTGCACTTGCTAAACATGCTAATAACCAATTACATAATATGGATTATGGGTAAGTGAGGATACTTTCAACTCAGTTGATTATTGCCAAGAGGTTTTTCTTAGAGATGGCTTTTATCTCACAAAAACCGAATAGCTTAAATAAAAAAACTTATATTAAACATTTGAGTGAAGTATATTCGTATTTTTATCGTTAGCTAAATCTTTATCAACATTTACAAATATTACTAACAATAATGATTTCATAGTTTGTTATATATGTAATATTCCTTTCAGGCAGAGAATATGAAAAATATATGTACAAACAGATTATTTCCTGCAAATATCGCTCTGGTCCTCTCTCCATACGCGTTTCGATCACTTCATGATCTCGTCAGTGGAGCTGTATCGGACCGAGAGCAAAATTAAATTTTATAATCAAAAATACTGCATAATTACCCTTAATTGCAGGATCATTCTAACAAAATTTAAAAATGGTTAGTTAAAGTTGGCAGCCCTACTGACAGCTGATTATTTTCCTAATCTCATAATTCAAATTCATTTTTTTACAATTGCACGTGACTGGGGAAGGAACTAACAAAATGAGCCCTCATGTTTTATTTTTTATTTTAAATTTTAAAGTCAATTTTATGTATGAAGTTGTTGTAAATTGGTCTTAGACCCTATTTTTAATCTCTTTTGCAAATGTACATTGTCATATAACCATTTAACATCTTAGTGAATAACCCCAAATAAAGATGTAAGTTATTTAAAATTATTGGGGAAAGTTATTTGACTAAATTCTTTTTTTTTGTAACTATTGTAGTCTCCCTGCATATGAAAATGATAACAAAGATTTTTGAAAGCTTGGATTAACTTTAAAGAGTACTCTTTCACTTGCTGCACACCCCGATATTAACTAGTTTATATATATATATATATATATATATATATATATATATATATATATATATATATATATAAAGTAAACTGCGATCAGTAAATGCAAACTTCGTTCCAATCATATCATATTGCATTTACTGATCGTAATTCACTTCATTTATACACGGAGTTGCATATAGTTGTACATTTGGTGAATGTGATTTCAGCACTACAACGGCATAATGTGGATAAATCCACTGCTATTGCATCTCACACGGAGGAATCCGTGAAAGCCGCATAAACATGCATACGCCTTCCGGCGGGAGGTCGGCAAAGTCGCGTTCAGTGTTGCATGCTTCCTTCCGATCTATCTTTTGCACAGACAGGTGCATGTCGGTACCCTGATGAGTCTAGTAGAGACGAAACATGTATCTCTGCCGTATCACTGTGGCGGGGAGGGTAAGTTTTTGACTTGACGGTATGGTGGTACAGGTGGGCCATCATCTCGATGGGGGTGGAATGGGATGGATTGTGTTTTATCGCAATTTATTCAAACTGTGCAACCTCTAACACGAAAAGGATATGACTGGAACGAAGTTTGCATTTACTGATCGCAATTTACTTCATTTATACACGGAGTTGCATATAGTTGTACATTTGCTGAATGTGATTTCAGCACTACAACGGCATAATGTGGATAAATCCATTGGAGGAATCCGTGAAAGCCGCCTGTTAGGTATTTTCCACGAAAATCAGCAGAATTGTATTTCTGTTATTCATATCGAAATTTTATACCTGCACGGATGAGCGGCTCTTAAATTGATGTTTGGACCTCATATCTCCTATAATTACAGCATTAACGATGTCACTTAAATCCAACATCCTGTATATAACTTAAATGTAAAAAAATACCACCGAAATAAATTTAGAAAGTAATTTATTCGAAAAAATAAATACATCTCGTCGTTTCCAGGCCTCATTCCTATTCCAGGACGGTTTAAATTAGACCAATGAACCTGATCGAAATCGCAAAATATAGTCCTGAAATTATTCGGTATGCAAATCAAAATCAGATAGCATTATCCAACTCAATCGCTTTTACATGGAATCATATAATATTAACACAGATGTATGAAGGTGCTCGGGATAAATTAACTCCATCTGATGTCAGATTTGATTGTTTATAGAATGTATAGATTAATAATCAATTGATTTGCGCCTGGTAAAAATGTACTATTCTCTATAAAAATTACCCTAATAATAATTAGTATTTTAATACTCGGAAAAAATGATTTATGACTCGTAAGGCATTGCTCCTCAACATCTATACTATTATCACGGATATCTGAACAGATTAAAACTGAGCTACGAAACCAAATATGACAGCAGGGTGTTCGTCGTCATGTGGTGTTAAAATACTTTGACAGCAGTTAAATTTTAATTGTTTCTAGTAGTGGATCCGCTGTTGGTATATAGATATCTACGAGATTAAATGTTGAGATTTCGTAGAATGCTGGAAGATGACGCTATTTGTATTAAACTTCATATTTTGTCTGACAAGTTGCTTAAAGGATTTATTTTTTTATATTTAGATGCGCTTGCCTACCTTGTATCAACGAGAACCAGTCTGTAGGTGGTGGTGAACTGTCATGGAACAGACTTTCCTGGTATTTCCTTGCAATCTGAGATATTGTTTTGTCTCTTCTTCTCTAGGTGCCATCTCCGCTTCGAAGGTTGACAATCATCAGGGCGATTCCCACTTTTCAGACTGCAGCTCTAGATAGTTCATTGTTATTGCAACCAAACCACTCCCTAAAATTCTTCAGCCATGAGTTTCTTCTCCTTCTTATTGATCTCCTTCCTTGGATTTTTCCCTGCATCATAATCTGTTGTATTTGATATATATTTTTTCTCTCATGACATGTCCCATATAGAACAACTTTCTTTACTTAATTGTTAAAATTACTTCTCTCTCCTTATTCATACATCACATTACTTCCCCGTTGGTTATTCTTTCTACTCATGAAATCCTCAGCATTCTCCGGTACATCCACATCTCAAATGCCTCCAGCCTCCTCACATCAATGATCTTCAGTATGCAGGCTTCCATTCCATAATATAGTACAGATAGCACACTCTAACTATATTAAAACGTAGTAAGTCTATCCTTATGGTATCAAGTTTTTTCAGTTGTTTGAGAACTAAAATAATTTCTCTAAAATAAATTTATTAATTATTTATTTTGTTGCTAATCCTGATGACACGTCAAATAAACCATCAAAAGTGAAAAAGTACTGTCATTGTATTAGTTGTGAAGTTTTCGATTACCATTAAAATCTTTATTCCCTCCCTGGATTATATTTATTTTTTATTACTTAACAACCAAGTAGTACAGGTCAAGCGATCAATCAAGTATTTGGGTGTAAATATGACCACAAAATTAACTTATATTTGCCCTCTAAAACTGTTACAATAAAAATTCTTACAAAGAATCAAACACTTTAAGAGTTTAATAAAAGATTAAAATATCTGAATAATGGTACATCTGTAAAAAGCAATATACCTACGTCTATTGGAATACATGTTCTCTACGTATCGTAATTGAGGAAACCCAGTGCTGAAAAATCTTGGAAAGGTAAAAACAACAGCCCTACGTAGCATTAGTAAATTCTCTCATCTTATCAATCCACTACATAAATCATACAATCATTTTAGGTCACTAGGACACTGAAAGTACTATAAAAACATTCGAAATCACACAACCGTTACAATTAAAAAAGGAAAAAAAGTTTATTGAAACGAAACTACAATTGCGAAGTAGATATCTGTTAGACTTCCATTGTCTTTATTTTTTGTTGAATATCACGACTTTTCGGTTAGTAGTTATCTCTAGCCGTTTTCAAGTGAAATTATGAGTTTCAGACAACAGATACCTACTATTTTATAAGAAACATCGTTGTCTATGACCTTCAAACAAACACTAAAAGCTAAAAAATTCTTCCAATGTTTGGCAAGAAGGTTTGGGTTGTGTGGAGACAAAGGTAAAAGGGACATTCCTGACAGCCTCAATATGCCAGATGAGCTCAATTTATTTTTCACAGTTAATTTGCCTCAAAAAATAAATAACGAACATCTCTTTAATAAGTATCAGAATAAAGTCAGCGAAAAGGTTTCATCAATTTTTAATTTTAAGGAAGTCACTGAAACTGATATCTACAAACATATAATCAAAAGCTCAGGGTGTTGACCATATAAACAGTTTTGTATTAAAATTATGCTCCCCCTACTTATTATCATACGTAAAACATATAATAAATTTCTGTATTCGTCATTCTGAATTTCTACAGTTGTGGAAAAAAGCATTGGTGACGCCGTTTCCTAAAATTTCCTCTCCATAGGAATTTAAGGATCTCCTTAGTATTCTACCTTGTGGGTTTAAAATCTTGGAAGAAGTCATAAACGCTCAGTTGACTGAGCATATTGAGTCCAATACTTTGTTATCTGAAACTCAATCAGGGGATGCTCAACAGCATTAGCAAGGGTTACTGACGATATTTTTGGAGCTATTGATAAAGGTAAAATTACGGTTATCGCCTTGTTAGTTTTTTCAAAAGCCTTCGATACTCTAAATCACAAGTTACTTCTGGCAATTCTTCATTATGTTGGTGATTCTGAGAAGGCAGTTAAACTCTTTTTTAATTTTTTAAGCAACAGATATCAGTCAGTTAGGATTGGCAGAAGAGTGTCAGCTCCTGTGATGATTAACAGTGGCGTACATTAGGGTTTGGCTTTGTCTCCGCTGTTGTATGCCCTCTATAGTTCTTTCCTTTTAGAGGCTCTACAGGTTTCTTCTACTTAGTATTATGCAGATGACACGCAGGTTTATTTATCATTTGATAGGGCTGATGCTGTTGAGGGCTGTAATGCTATAAATAGAGAATTAAGTTTATTAAGGAAACTGTCATTGGAACACTTTCTTATATTGAATGTTGTATAGTAGTCTTCGGCCGTAGGGCAGATGTAGAATATTTGAAAGGATTGGTTAATGTGGAGATAGAAAATACAGTGTTGAGGATAAAACGACGATGTGCGTAATTTAGGTGTTATTTTTGAAAGTTTTTTACGATTGAGTGGCCATGTATCTTATTGTATACAGAAAGCTTTTGTGAAATTAAAAATACTGTATCATAATCGCCATTTTTTTTCATCACATGTGAAGACCCTATTGTTGACTCGTTGGTGCTCTCCGTGTTTAACCATGGGTATACACTACTGCTGTAGATAAACATAGAACCCAACTTATGAAAAATTCTTGCTTAAGACTTATCCATGGAGTGAGACAATACCAACATATTTCACATAAACTAATAGACTCCGGCTGGTTAAGCATGGAGGAGCGAACAGACTTACATCTTGCATGTTTTCTTTATGAAATTATCTCTCTAAAGTGTTCCACATATTTATATAAACGTATCGTATTTAGAATCCATGTTCACAATATTAATATTAGATTTTAAGTTTATTGACATCACCGTATCATCGAACTGCAATATTTGAACGTAGCTTTTCATTTAACATTGCCAAATTTTACAATTCTTTGCCCGATAAATTAAAAGGGCTGTCACAATATGCCTTTAAAATAAATTATATTAAATTTATAATGAGTAAGCGCTAAACATTTCTTGTGTATCTGTATTACTTTTTCTGTTTTTGAATAACTGCTTTTATTTAAATTTCCTTATCATCTTCGTGAGTCATATAATTAGTATAATGTAACAAAAATTTTAATAACTCATGGGTTGAGTTTGATCAGGAAAGCACACCAGGATGCCTCATATGAACTACGCCTTTTTCTAAATATTGGTAATTTTTTTTAATTAGTCTCATGTAATATGTAGTTTAATATTTGGAAATAAAGACATTTCTTATTATTATATTATTATTTATTTTATAAATTGACAAATATCCAGCCTATTTTTGCAGGATTTCCTATCCTGACAACAACTTTCAATGAAAACCTGAAACTGGTCCAATGGTAGATGATCTGTATAGGACCAGGAACCGAGGCCAAAGGCCAACCAGAAGGCATCCGTTATCGACACAGACAGAACTCATATTCAACCTATAATATACTTTTTTTTTTAATTTTGTAAAAATTTGTAGAAACTTGAAGATCAAATGTACCAACGAAATGTTAGAATTAACATTATTTAATTATAAAATATAACGTTTTCTTACGTAAATTAAAGCTATTTTGGGAAATCTGGAATGAGCTAAACTATTAAACTATATGTGTAGTAATTTTGATTGTAAATGACGGATTTTTAAATATTATTTATTTAATTTAGCTTTCAGTTTTTTTTTACTTATCATGACTACTTTGGTTGTTTTTAAGGGTCATAAATTAATTCAAATGTAAAGTTTATAATTGGTATTATCAAAAAAACTAACTCTTGTCGGGACTTATTGGCAGATATTACTTAAACATTAAAAATAACATAATAATGTAGACAACCACAAATTCATACTTTTCTGTATCGCCGGTTAATGTAATCTCGAATTGTACCTATTAGTATGTTGTACTAATTTAAATAATGCAATTAGAAAAGAATAGGATATAATTGGTGTTTGTACCTAGAAATAAAAGATTTTGCACTATTTGTCAACATTTTGCCATATATAAATAAAAATATTATCAGTTATTCAGCATTCACGCAACGGCCCTAGTTCTAACCATATGCTTATTCTACTAGATAATTCGCTGGATATTCATTTTGCAAAAATATCAGTAAATAAATCTAAACCTACCACTATTGACCAGGAATATTAGGATTGCAAATACGTGTTACTATTTCCTAATATTTGACTTTCCAATACACTCTATTTATTTACGTATGAAACTGTTGAACTAAAGTAGTATTTCCATGAAATTGGATAAATTTACCTAATCAAATCAGTTCACGAAGTTAAAACAGAACACATCTGGAAAATGAGACAATATCGAAATTTATTGGAATCGAGCAAAAAGTTTGCCCATGTTTCTGAAATTCTTATTATATATATTTTTTCAAATAAATATTAATTAAACCTTTTTCATAAATAGTTAATTTCACAATAAATTAAAATTATTAAAATTATCTCCTTATAGTTATTTTGAGTTTTCTTGGAGTTTTCAGTCCTTTTTTAATAAAAATACAACTAAGTCTTCTTAGTTGGGAACATTTATTTACATGTCAATATAATGTTTCGGCTAGAACTTCCCTAATCTTTTTCAAACATTGTACATTCAAACACGGTAAAAAATATTAAATTTGAACACCCTCTTATTATACAAATTAATTAAAAATTAATTCTACCTTAATTTGAACTCTCAACAACAAAAAAAACACTTTATAATTATTAATTATACTGAATTTGTATGCCGGAAGGTTAACTTTTTCAATAGCGTTTTTACCTCTCTGTATTAACAGATAAGGATAATATACTTATAGGTGACAAAAGGGTGGTGCTTGCTAAAATATACACAAATTGAGGGATGCAGAGTGGGTGCTGCAATTTTAAGTGTTATCTCACAAATAGTGATGGAATACCTCGAAGAAACAGTTATAAATTAATTAAACTTTTCCATTCCATTCTTTTATGGATATGTCGACGACTACATAATTGCAGTGCCTAAAACTGAATACAAAAACATACTTAATCTATTTAATAACTACAATAACAGACTACATGTCACAAAGCTCATAAGATTGTTTTATTTCTAACTGAAATCTTGATTTTTTAAAAATATTTTCCTAAGTTTAATTTTTTATTATTCATTAGCCGCGACGTTTCAAATTAAAAAAAAATTGCTTTTCATCGTACGATAAATTTTTTTTTCTCAGAGATCAAAGACGATGCATCTCAATCTAATGAAAACATGAACAAAAAATGTCAATTTAGGAAAAAAGTATGTATTTCAATAACTAGTGGCACCACCTATAATTTTATATACAAAAATTGATAGGAAATTCAATTATATATAACTTTTGTTTGAGACTTTTTTTCATGTAACCCTAAGTTTTCGAGATAAACTGTAAAAATCTAAAAAATGATACCATTTTTGGTCCACTATTTTGTTTGCTTAGGGTTACCAACATTAACATCGAGATATGTTATTTAAGATGCCAAAATATACATATAAAATCGCAGGTTACATTTTCTTCGCGATAAAAATCTGATTTTCATGGAGTAAAACATCATTCAACCATTTTATATTAGCTCATGTACTTGTATCTTAAAAAGTTTTTTCAATGACGGCTCTTTTAAAAAAGTAATATTAATGTGAACATTATTGCAATTTCCTTTTTCTTCATATTTTTTGGCCTTTAACAATACACATTGGTGCTCCCTTATAAATGTGTTCAATCCTCTATCTATATTGTATCTTATAACATAAACTTAGCCAATACTTCTTTTAAGTATTTGTAGTTTCCACGAATCTATATGTTTTGTGAATTTACAGCTCTCTAGACGAGCAACATAATAGAGTAGAATTTGATACCCTTCCATAATTTTTTATGGTATCTATCTAGCCACCATGCTCACGTGAGCTTGGGACTTCTTTCACCTCAATTCCTCGGTAAGAAGCTACGTCAATTCTAAATATCTCCAAAGATTTAGACTTTTTTTTATTTCAATATCATCTTCAAATCCGACCAGCAAGCCTGGAAGATATGGGTATTAACTTCCAAGATGCAGAATGTAAAAATAAACAGTTATATACCCCAGGTGGGCAGCTCTTACAAAGACAAATCTCACACCTCGCTATCTCTTTAACAAAACAATGACATCAATAATTAATGGCATAATATTATCTCAGTAACCCTTAAAGTCCAATCTTCCCCAATTTAAATTTTTTGATCTTCAAGAATTTGAATTTTTTTGAATCAAAGCAATATCTCATAAGGCCAATGATAAATCTGGGACTCGATCTCCATAAATATTATTACCCATAAATTGTATACTTAAACCAATAAGTACATAAGTCAATAATGTTTTATGCATCCTATTAAAACTAAGTTGTTAACTAAAATAATAACCAACCGCATAACAAACAAACTGGATTTGTACCAACTTGTCGAACAAGCTGGATTCACAAAACACTTTAGCACCACAGATCACTTACACACCATAAGAATACTAATTGAGAAGTGCACCGAATATAACGTACCGCTCCATATGGCTTTTGTAGATTTCCAGAAGGCATTCGACTCCGTCGAAATATGGGCAGTATTATAATCCTTAGAAAACGCAAGAATCGATTCAAGATACATAAACATCACAAAGAACATATAGAGACCAAGTACGTCACCAAAAAGTCCACTAAAAAATTAGAAACAGTCCAAAGAGCGATGGAAAGAAACATGCTTGGAATATCATTAAGAGACAGGATTAGAAACACCGAGATAAGACGCAGAACGAAAGTCAAAGACATCGTAAAGGAGGTTGCAAAGATGAAGTGGCAATGGGCTGATCACATAGCCCGATATGAGGACAACAGATGGACACCAAGAATCCTGGAATGGAGACCGAGGGAGACAACAAGAAGCACGGGAAGACCTCAAAAAAGATGGGAAGACGACATGACAGTGGCGGGCAAATAGTGTATGAGATTGGCGAAGAATAGAGAAAAATGGAAGTAATTGAGAGAGACCTACATCCAGGAGTGGATGGACAGAGGTTGACAAAGAGAGAGAGAGAGAGAGAGAGAGAGAGAGATTAAAACTAAAGCTTCCGGTCAATACGTTGTTGACAGAAGTGTTTTTGATATACCCATTTAGATTTCCACAAAGATTTTTAATAATCATATATAACAACAATTAAATCTATATATTGTCAATAGCAAGATATTATTTAATCCTTTTATATACATTTTTCCGCTGCCTTAAAAGAGATTTTAATTAACTATCGAGCAAAAGATTATACGCTGCTGACCAAAGAATAAAATAAAAAGCATGGGCGTCTGTTTGGTAAAGATTATTTTTAATCAAAATTAATCAAAATCGTTTAGGATATTTTGAGAAAAAGTATGGGTAATTGCAATTATTAGAAATAATTTTCAGTTTAATTATTTGCTTTGAAGTGCAAGATCATCTCGGACTAGTAAAACAGTATATTCCAACATATGATATAACATTAATAAATTTTTACATTATTTTAAGGGAGATTGAGTAGTTAAAAGCTACTAGTTACACAGGTCTGACGGAAAACAAAAGAATGTGCGAAATAACATGGATTACTCTTTTCAATGTATTAATTTTTTTTATATTTCTGGGTCATTAATGTCAATCTATAGTCAGGTCCTAGACCTCCTAGTCTTTTCTAGAGTAATTGCGAGTTCCGCATGTATTTAATAAAAAATAACTCCCGCTTAGTTCCAAAACATGAAGGTTATGGAACTTATAGTTTAAGATCTTATACGGGTCTGTAGGAAGAAAGCATTTAGAAACATATAGCACGGACTGTCATTTTATTTATACATCCCAATAATATTAAATATTACATATCAAGCATGCCTATAATAATGCAAACACTTGCATAAAGCTGTGTAAAAGCATTTTCATTTTCCCCCAAGTTGTTTACAATCCTTCTACACTGGTAAATATAACCTTCAATTTAATGCAAATTTAATGCCCATTCTATAATAAATTTAATGATTTTGTACCAAAAATCGTGAATAATTTACATTTACTTAGAATTTAAAGCAATTAAAAAGCAAAATAAACGGTTTCTTAAATTAATTAATTAATTAATTAAGTAATTGAAAAGATATATAAACTTCTATACATTAAAACTAATTCACATATACCCTAATACTAAAGGAATTTACATTATTATTCAATATATATTGCATGAGATTTTGGGAGATGGCGCAACTTGTATTAAACTTTTTGTTTAGTGTGATATAAATTCCTTAAAGGAATCAATTTTTTTATATATGTATGTACATGTGCATGTCAGCTCCGTACTGACGGGAATTAATGAGTTCGAAACCAGTTTAGATGGAGGGCACTAAGTATGGGAAAAATGTCGACACTTTCCTGGTAGTTTCAGAATTTTTCGAACTCATATTAATGTTGGTGCATTAAATTTGTGACAACATATCTCAAATTCAATGAACGCTGGCTGTATATTTAATGTACATAGTCACCTTAAAAAGTAATGGTCAAACATTAAATTTAATGGGATAAATTTTATTAGATTCATGTAAATTATTAAATTTAATGCATTACATTAAACACATTTAATAAACGTTTGTGAAATTTGCTTCCAGGACATTTACATTAAATTTAATGCCTTTCCTTTTTACAGTGTAGAAGGTATCAATGAAAAAAAATTGATCAACTTCCGCTATGCCGATTAAATAGTACTAGATATTACGAGAGCAAAAATCAGCTTTTAGGATGGTATCAATACTTGCAAATAAAAGTTCTGACCAATTTGGTTGTAAATAACCATTTAATCAGCAACAATCTAGCTATGGAGCAAGTATATTCGTACGAACAAATAGGGCATGAGACCTGCATAGGAAGAGACTGAACTAAAGATGGAAAGTGGCAAGAAGAATTATGTCAACTTTGGCAGCATTCGGGAAACAAAGTAGTGAATTTAGGCAGACATTCCTATTTGTCTTAAGAGGAAAGTATATTAGTTCTCCGAAGATATCGGAATGCACTAAGGACTTGACAAGTGCCGTATTTTGAACATCATTAAAGGAACGGTACAACCGGCAGCATTTGAGATGCAACGGTGAAATTATAGCTGCAATGGAAGCAGAACAAACATACAAATACCTAGACTAGTCAACGCCGCTACACCTGAGGGACCGGAATATTGCTTCTTACCATCGAACAAACCAAGATAAGTTACAAACCTGGCCACAGAAATCACTTTATGGACGACATCCAAATGAGGTCCAGGAAAATGTCGACAACTCAGCGTCGAACTACTGGCCGATTTCAAGAAAGATGTTTCCAGAATCAAAGGGCTTATTAGCTATCCAAGACCAGGTTATTCCGGCGAAGAACTATCGGAAGTTCATCTTCAGAGATCCCTCAATAGAAAACGACCAATGTAGATATGGCTGTCGAACATCAGGGATAATCCAGCACAGAACTGGGGGATGCCAAGCATTTGCTGCAACCAAGTATAAGGAAAGACACGATTAAGCAGCTAAAATACTCCACAAGAGTTAGCAGATAAGTTAAAACATTGCTGGTAGGAAGAGTGCCTTACCACAAATTGAATCCAGAGCCTATTCTTGAAAACAACGAGTTCAAGTTATATTGGGATCGAACTGTTCTAACATATTAAACAGTTGCTCATAATAGGCAAGACATTAAAATAAAATTTCTAGGCAAATTACACTGACTGACATTGCTATAGTCAATAACAACAACAATCTAAGACCAAAATACAACGAGAAGGTCGTCAAATACAGAGATCTGGAGGTGCAAATCCGCAGACAGTGGGCAATGAACAGCGTCCACGCGATTCCCATAATACTATCTACGATTGGAGTAATACCAAAGAACCTCCTGCAGAATATCAAGGGACTTGGCCTTAATGAACATCTGTATAAACCTATTCAGAAAGCAGTTCTCCTTGCAACCGCACGGACCCTGCGAAAGTTGGTAGGAAGTACAGAAGACCACGTCACCTGGGACCTAGGATAATATTGAAAGCGTCCCCACATAGCTTCATACTTTTGGTGTCTTTGTATACCTGGTTTGAGTCAATAATCCCTAGACGAAGTGCGAAGCTGCTTGGCTTGTAAATCCGATGATAATGATAATGATGTTGATGATGATAATGATGATGATGATTTTAAGAAATTTGTTACCTAAATAGTTTTTGTACGGAAGTCAACAATGTTTGAATTCACTTTGCTGAAACTTTACTAATGTATAGTTTGTGATGTATAATTATCAAAACGCTTGGCTCTGACACATTAAATGCTTTGGCGCAATAGTGGACATTTTCAAGCGACGATTTTCGATTGTTTTTTACTCTGCCGCAAACATTTATCTTTAATTTTTTGGATTAGACTTACGATCCCATGAGACCTGTGTTTATTACCATTTTACTTTAAAATATGATGAATCCATGTCCCCATTTATGGTATTCTTTCAGACGTAAATATTTTTTGTTAAAAATTTTATGAAACCGGGATGTTTGAGTTTAAAAAACTCATTTTTTTTTAAATTCAAAACGCTTCATAATAAATGGATTGAAGAATTATATCAGCATTTTATTCTTTATTGTATTGACTTTACTCTGCTTTTTATGCACTTGACATAATTGACAGTTGAATGATTTTAAATTACTAGTTAATTCCAAGCTACAGTATCTAGTATATATGTCCTTTTTGCACATATTTTCAAATACAAAATTTCACTTAATTTATTTTTTTCCTCTACGTATGATTGGTCGAATTTTCCTCCTACGTCTATGGAAATAAACCGAACAGCTCGAAGCGAAGCGGAGCAGACTAGCTAATTAATTAACTCCATTCATCGGAAAGAACAAATGTAGCTCTCAGAGTGTCGTTACGCTCTCGCGGATTCAATTTGTCGAGGCCATTCAGTGCAAGCAGAATTGCCTGTTCTCGTTGTATGCATACGAGCAACAAACAGCGCGTTGTTTTTTCCGGAACAGATTGTGTTCAATTGCGAATTAACATAATTGGGGCAGTTTATTCGAACTAGCTTTAGGTAAACAGAAAATTTGAGTTCGTAGCGCAAGTAATTATTATGTTTGTTTTTACCGGATGTTATAAAAGATAAAATTGTGTACTGCCAACGTAAATATGCATGTTTAAAATATTTCAATGATTTTTCGGACAAAGTATGAATTATTATTTTCAGGGTTATTATCTGTCTGTGACAAAGCTTAACAAGGTGATAATGTTTTTTAGGATTATGTATTTATGTATGTTGTTAGGAAAAAAAAACAATCGTTAAGAGAAGAAGAGGTGTCAAATTTGTAATATGATGCCTAACTTGTAAAAGATAGAAAGAGATGTTTATCTACACTTGTCAGGTAGCTCTTGAGTAGTCTCTACCTTTTAGGGCTCATCCGGCTAGCTCCCAAGGGAACGGAGAGTGGTCTAGGTAAAATGCGCCACCTGTTTTGGTGCCCTAAAGGTTAAAGCAGAAACCGATCTAAACACAAAACAGGAAATCTAAGAACTCCAAGAAAATACCCAAAAAATTTCAAAAACAAGTATCTATATTTTTACGTGTTACGGTGTAAATGTAACCACCGAGAGTGGCCCAGCGCTTCTCTGTTCGAAGGAATAAACCTGGGACAGTCAGCTGGTTTTTGACAATTCAAAACTAAATAATTAGTCTAATAAAATGAATAATTTTAACTTAATCAGTGTTTTGGCTATAGTACTAACTATACAAAAGCGATTTAATATAACTGGCAACTATATATATATATATATATATATATATATATATATAATGATAGTATTAAGTGCACTCTACCCGCGTAAACAGACCTGTTTACCTAAGTTAACAAATGGGCCCTTTTACATATGCGAAAGATATCAACTGCATACGGTTGCAAGATTTGATTAATTGTACCATATGAGGAAACACAATAGATCTTACCAAGGTAAGTACACTGATTATTCATTAATTTTATATCCAAAATGAAAAAAAAAACATACAACGGCTTCAAATTTTACAGGTGATGCCGAAGGCATTAAGGTCTATGATACCCTGAACACGACACAGACACATAAAACCTGATTAACGACGGCTTCTTGATGTCCTGATGTTGAGGCTCTGGATCACTCGGTGTGGTGGTATGTGCAGCATGCAAGGCAGGTGCCGTAGAGATATCCGCAAGAAGGCCCGAGTGGTCTGGAATGTACAGTAGCCAAGGCAGGTACCGTAGAGAAGTCAGCAAGAGGGCAACGAAAGGAAAAAGAAAAAGGGGGAAAAAAGGCCTAAAACAAAAGATGGACTTAGAAAGAACTCAAAGTTTTAAGTTACGAGTGAGGTAGGTTACTCATTCCTTTTCTTCTTAAACATACCCACAATTATTAACACTTGAGAATTAAAACAAAAATTAAAACAAAGACTTACCAGTGATGTTATGTGGCCTTTTCGTGGTGGAACAGAAAAAAATAGAAAAACTTGATGTCGGGTTTGTCTCCCGAACTGACCAAACCAAATCAGCATACAGCTTTTAACAACACTTATTATAAAATTGGTCAGGGACCCGAAACTTTCAATTCAAAACTAGCAAAATTGCCAAGTGACCTTTCCGGTGCAACTCTGCAAGGAAAGTGTCCTTATCACTCTAAGATTTTTTTCATGTCCCCAGAAAAACGTCCAAGGAAACGGCGGGGAAAGAGACAGGGATCTGTATATCGACTGACAACTGACAAGTCCTCAAAACAATGAAAAATAAAAATATGAAATTTTAAAATTATTATAAGAAATTTTATTAGCAAGTAACCAGGAAAATTGTGGTATGTTCAAAAATTTATAGCAATGAACAGGCTTTGTTGAAGTGAAACTGAACAAGAAAAGTCGAGTAGATTCTAACCTTAAACTTTATTTATATTTGACACTAAGGTAGTTTTTTCATTTTTAGCTTAACAGAATCTCTCATAGTTATGATAACTGACACAATGGGAAAATTAAGGTGCCTAGAAGACATAGAAGATCCAACAGGATCCAGAGAGCTTCCACTCAGAAATCTGTCGATCCTGCAGCCAAATGATTATCTGCTCACTCGAGGTCTCTCGATGAAGGTAACAATAACCACAAAATACAATTTAAATTAAGAATTTCTAACTAAATATTCCATACCGGGCCACTCTGTACCAGACTAATACCTTTCTATATTTTAGGTACAAAGGAGAGAAGCCTTAGGAACTCAACATAACAACAACAAGGACTATCGAACAATGACCATCAATTATAATACCATAATTGTGAACTTAATTCTAATAAACAAGATATACTGCCAACGTTTTCTTTCATTTGTAAATATGTTCCCAAAACAAAAAAACAAAACACATAAATGATGAAGGAGGTAAGTGTAAAAATTACTATTTTAGGTAGGAAATTAGACAGGAAAAATAAAAACGTAACAATGTATGTTCGTTTTTTCATTCTCTCTTATAGGAATTAGGTACAAGTAATAAAACGACAGACCTATTAGCTTATTGTAGGTTTTCTATAAAATCTTTACAACATCGAATAAACAGCTCAGAACAAGCGGTTTTCCACGGAGGACATAGTAGTCTGAATAAAAGAGTACAAATTAATATTATGGATTTCTAGGGTAGAAATATTTATAGACATATGGGTCGTTATAATATCCCTAAGCAATATCAGGATAAATTACACCGCACGAGAAAATCAAACTTTTTTTGTTGCATGAAATATTTTAATAGTTGTTTACTAATTCGAGGTTATTTATTTCGAACTTACGCTTAGTTTTATTGTATCAGCTGGAGTTTTTTAGATGCAGCAACTTTTTTCGTTCTTAGCTGCATCTTGCGTTTGTTCACGTTCTCTATATCTATTATATTTACATTTTACATAAATCTTTGTAATGTTTAACATGTGTTCGTCGCTTTGTATTAACGATCTAAACTGTTTTTGTTACAGATTTGGTATATGTTTAACCGACTTTTAAAAGAAGGAGGTTCTCAATTCGTCGACTGTGTATGTTTTTTTATGTATGTATACCGATTACTCCGGAACGGCGGCACCGATTTGAATGATATTTTTTATGTTATGTTCAAGACGTTGCTGCGGTGGTCCCATATTTTTTTGAACGAAATTGGTGCAGTAATATCCAAGATGGCGCTGACAATATTAATTTTATTTGATTTTCTTCAAAATGGGTATGGGCAATTTTTGGGGTCGTACACAACGAATCTGAAATTATTTTTAAAAATTCAATATGGCGGATTCAATATGGCGGACAAAAAAAAATTAATTTTTTCTGATTTTCTCCAAAATTAATGTGGAGGAGTTTTAGGGGTCGCACATAGTGGATCCATTTTTTTTTTAAATTCGATATGGCGGATCCAATATGGCAGACAAAAAAATCAATTTTGTCCGATTTTCTCCAAAATTGGTACGAGGGAGTTTTCAGGGTCGTACATAACTAATCTTAATTTATTTTTAAAAAATTTAGTATGGCGGATCCAAGAAGGCGAATTAAAGATTCTACATCTCCCGATTTTGTCTAAAATCAGTATTGGGGTATTTTTGATAGTATTAATTATGAATTTAAAATATTTTTTGAAAAACTAAATCTGGAAGATTCAATATGGTGTCCTAAAAATTTTATATTTTTCGGTTTTGTTCAGAGATGGGACTGTAGAGTTTTTGAAGATGTAAATCGCGAATATAAGTTTAGACATTTTAAATTTCCGGATTTCATCCAAAATTGGTACTAGGGGGCTTTGAAGGATTTAGATTTAGATTAAATTAAGACTTAAAATAATTTTTTTGAAATTCAATATAGCGGATGCAATATGATGGGTTGAAAATTTTACCTTATACGCATTTTGTCAGATTTGGTATTAGAGTGTTTTCGAGATTGTGTATTACGAATATGAAGTTAATTTTTACCAACTATTAGGTTGATAAGATACAATATGAGAGACAGAAAATTTTACATATTCCGATTTTGTCTAAAATTGATATTGTGGGGTTCTTGAGGCGTATACAAACTCAATATGCAGTATAAAATATATCGAGCTCAGAAATTTACATCTCAGGTTCTTTAAATATTGAAAATTGATATTGTGGGGTTCTTGAGGCGTATATAAACTCAATATGCAGTATAAAATATATCGAGCTAAGAAATTTACATCTAAGATTCTTTAAACATTGATATTGGAAGGTTTTGGAGCCTATGTTACCAATCTAATATTAATTTGAAACCAAAGAATTTTTAGTGGTTCATTTTAGGGTGATTTACAACTGTAGATAAAATGGGTACTTTTTTGCCACCTTGGAATCATTCCAAGGTATACTAATCTTGATTAGTACTTAGTTCAAATAATTTATGGATATCACAATGAATTCTAAAACTAAAAATAGAAAAATAAAATTTAAAAAAAAATTGAACCGACTTCTAAAAGTGCGCAAAAAGTAAAAAATAACTGTAAATTTGTATATGAAATTAAACTTTTTGTAGTCGACGACAAATTATTTGTAAATGAAATAAATAACTACTAATATATACAAATTCTGGTAAGAAAACAATTACAAATAAGGTATTTTTAATCTGTTTAGGCAAATCACATTTTGTCGGGTATTAGTTTGGCGCTGACTTCAAAAAGTTCAATTTCATGTAACATGAGCATCAAAGTACACTTTCTTCATAGCCATTTAGATCATTTTCCGGAAAATTTCGTAGACTTCAGTGAAGAAGAGGATGAACGATTTCATCAAGATATTCGGACTATGGAAAAACGATTCCAGCGTCGCTGTAATGCACTTATGACGGCCGATTATTGTTGGACTAATCAAAGTAACACTTCATCATTTAAAAACAGTAGAAAATTATATAAACAGTTTGTATTTTTTTGTACGGTGAGAGTATTTTTTTTTAGAAAAACACCCCTCCTTATAATTCACAAACTAAATCTGATATAAAAAACTGATAATATATTTGAAATCAGCGTCAAAAATTAGCTTAGAATGATGGAAAATATTCCATGTAAAACAGATAAGATGTTGAGCAGTGTTATCGATCCATAAAACTTATACAATAGGTACATGCATGACAGGAAAAATCTATTTATATCAAGGATAAAGATAAGGAGATTGACATCTCCAAAACTCTCTATTTTCATACTGAAAGATAGGTTTCGAACACTATGCTAGAAAGATAAAGGTGTGACAATAGATGAAGAAAAAAAACATTTAAGATTTGCTGAGGATGATACTCTGATAGTTAAAACTAAATCTAAACTTAAAAAATCGGTCTTAAGATATACTTAAGGAAAAAAAAATACATGCTAAACGATCTTAAATAATACAGTGACGAAATCTTATTAGGAAACGAAAAAACAGACCAAATTGAATCGCAAATATTTTTGGGACAAAAAATCGAAATACAAAATAATTTCAAAGAGAATCTATGGAGAAAAGTTTCACTATTGATTGCATGGTTTTTTCCTACGTTGAACTTCAATTGACCTTCAACTGGACCTGATAAAAACAAATGGCCCTCAGAATCGGTTCGAGCGACTACAAAAGGCTACACAAAGAGCGATTAAAATTGGTTGCACGGTTTTTTCTCAGTTTGACCTCCAACTGACCTTGATTTTGACATGATACAAACAAACAGACCTCGAATTCGGAATCAGTGATCAGAATACATAGTTAATGAATTGTCTGATCGGTGTAGCCGAAAGCTCTTTTTTTTGTGCGCCTATGGTATATTTGAAAAATGGAGTTTGAACTCATCCACAACTTGGTCCAGGAAATATGGCTTCATCCCTTCCTCTGATGATTTCTCCGTATTCCAATTCTATGGAAAGAGACATTATTATAGGATGAACAATCAGCATATACTAAATAATCCCTTAATTATCCAGTCAAGCTATAAAACCATGTTTTTTTTTATTTACGCTCAAAACTAGGACCGAAAATGCCAAGCATATATATATATATATATATATATATATATATATATATATATATATATATATATATATATATATATATATATATATATATATCATTTTTCTTTATTTTTTCTTTTCTTGGGTTTAGGTTCTATATTTAATAAAAACACAAAACGATTGACGTTTCGCCCTTTATTCAAGGCATTTCCAAATTCTTTTCTCCTAAAAATATACAATTAAAATACACCATATAAAAAACATATTTACAATTTCGAAAAACAAACAAGACACTTAAAAACAGTATTCAAAACTTTAACATTTTTTAAAAATATTTAATTTTACCGGTACACACCTTGACATTTTGCTGCTCTGTTACTAAATAAAATTCAAATTTTACATCGTCTACTGAGGATACGTGGAATGCGAATGTGTTTTATTTTTTATATACTTAATGTTTTTGTTTAAATTAGGCTTGCGTAAATGTGGCTCAAATTTTATGAATGATGTTGACCTCGTTCTAAATACAAATTACTTTCAGTACGAAAATACTTTTTACAAACAACTCGATGGATGTGCTATGGGATCACCAATTTCATCTACCATTGCTCAGTTAGTAATGGAATATTTAGAGGAAAAAGTTTTAGAAAAATTAAATTTTAATATAATATTTTTCAAACGTTTTGTCGATGATTGCATAGCAGCTGTACCACAAAATAAAATAAATTAAATTCTCCATGAGTTTAACAGTTTCAACGAAAAATTACAGTTCACGTCCGAAACAGAGAATAATAATAAAATAAATTTTCTAGATATGACACTTATACGCAGAAAAAACAAAATTTTAACTGAATGGTACACCAAACTAACTTGGTCAGGTAGATATCTAAACTATTTCTCTAATCATTCAAAAACTCAAAAAAATAGCGTTATAATCGGTCTATCTGATCGTGCTATCTCCCTAACGTCTCCAGAATTCCGACCAAAAATACTGCAAAAAGTAAAAGAGACACTAACAAATAATAATTTCAACGAAAAAACTATCACCAAAATAATTGATAAACGAACATATAAGTTTTATAATAACGTAAAAACAAAAAACATAGAACATAAACAGCAAAAATATGTGGCATTACCGTACACTAGTGAACTGTCAAAAAAAATAAAATACATTTTAAAAAAGCATGCCACAGGTCACATAATAAATTAAAAACATTGTTCACAAATTTAAAAAGTAAACCTACTCTCATAATTAAATCAAATATAATATATTCGATCCCTTGCACAAATTGTCCCAAAAAATATATAGGCATGACGAGCCAATTACTGAAGAACAGATTAAATGGCCATAAATATACGAAAAACGCCTCAACAGCGTTAAACAAACACACACAGGACGGAAAACATACTTTTGATTATACCAGTACCATTATAAAAAACAAAAATATGAATTACCAAGAATTACAGATAAAGGAAATGATTGAAATTAAAAAAGATAAAAACACTGTTAACGACAGAACAGATATGGGAAATTTGAGCCACATTTACGCAAGCCTAATTTAAACAAAAATATTAAGTATTCGATCCGGTCAAATAAGAATCAAAAATTGAATATCCTCGTAAACATAAAACCAAACATATACCATATTTGTTTTTTACTGCATTGTAAAATATAAAAAATATTAAAAAAATAAAACACATTAGCATTCCACGTATCCTCAGTAGATGATGTAAAATTTGAATATTATTTAGTAACAGAGCAGCAAAATGTCAAGGTATGTACCGGTAAAATTAAATATTTTTAAAAAATTTTAAAGTTTTGAATACCGTTTTTAAGTGTCTTTGTTTTTCGATATTGTAAATATTTAAATTATATAATATATAATAATAAATAAAATTTAATTGTATATTTTTAGGAGGAAAGAATTTTGAAAATGCCTTGCATAAAGGGCGAAACGTCAATGGTTTTTTGTTTTTGTTAAATATAGAACCTAAACCCAAGAAAAGACAAAATAAAGAAAAATGATATAATGTATGGTTCAAGAATCAAGAATATATATATATATATATATATATATATATATATATATATATTATGAATTAGCACAACATTTGTTTTTACTTTTAAGTTCTAATATTTTAAAAGTCTGTTCTGTCACTATAATAAATAAGCATACAACTTTAAAATAAAAATCGAAAGAATGCAAATATATATTTATGCCTCCAATAATATCGAACCCGAAATTATTTGTTTCTCTATAAATCTTACTTCTCTGCCTTTGTCTACTGACATGTTTTCTACCTGAGATAATTCTAGCGAACGTGTTCGCTCGCTAAGTTTGAATCATGACTTTGTACGTAACTTATCTTAAAGCACGCAAAGCAAAGAGAAACACTTTATATTAATCGGTTGCACAAACAAGTCTCTATCCAAGAGGCTGATATCAAGATCTTGGAAGTTTAGTTTACAACATTTACCAAATTTATACATATAATAGATATGTTATTTGCGTTGCAGATAGTTTTAAAATAATTTAGTTGGGAAATTTTACCAAAGTTTAAATTGCAGTCTCCATCTAAAATTGTAAACAAAGGTACAATATATCTATCTATCTATATATATATATATATATATATATATATATATATATATATATATATATATATATATATATATATATATATTCCAATTCCAACTTCACAATAAAGTTTAGAATTGCGTGAAGAACATTATTTTTAAATTCTTAATAGTAAAGATCAGAGGGCCTCAATCTAATTTCAGAAAATGTGAGGTTGAGAAGAAATAGTGTGGGTAGAAAATAAAAGACCAAAAGAATAATATAAAAAGATGGTAAGATTAGTCCAAGTTCAAATTCTCTTAAAGTTTATTAACCCAACAGAAACTCTTTAAAAACTTGATATTTTGTCCACTTTCGCATCAACCCGGTAGTATTTAATGCAGAAACAGATTTGTTTTAATTTTACCTAAAATGTCAATAATATTAATTGTTTACAATCAATTAAAGATTTTCAAAAAACTACTTAGATAAAATCAGTTCAAAATTTACGAAAATTTTCAGGTACTGAATGTTTACAGAAGCGATAAGATGATGTAATAAAATTGATCAGACCTTATCCGAATACAAAAAATAATGGCACGTTTTTAATTACAGGTTAAAAGTGGTGGTTATATACCCTGGTACGAGTTTATAACAGGTGTTGAAAAAATAGAGCGACGGAATTGCAAATAATCACAGAACTTCATTTTTAAATTTTTTTCCCATCTTTCCCCGTTAAATTGAGTTCAATCCCAAGGTACGTATATTCCCCGTAGCTTCCAATTTTCTCTAAATCTTCTTAAGTACTAAATAGCTCTGAACTATTTTGTGATTCTGCCTTGCAGTTTACACGCCTTATTTTCAAGGTCATCTTTATGATTTAAGACAATAATTGGATTATCGACAATTTCTAAGAATTTATATATATATATATATATATATATATATATATATATATATATATATATATATATATATATATTTATATATATATATATAATATGTATTAAAGAAAACGTTTATTGTATCCCAAAGAATAATTTGTTTATTCCATTTCGTTCAATTATTTTGATGACATTCTTTCTTTTTGGCATTAAAAAACGATCTTTTTTAGAATAAAGGCTCATAAAATTTGTTTTTTATTATTATTTTTTACAAATTCGATCAAAGAATATAAATACTTAATAAAAATATAGATAAAATAATTATTTGTTGGAATTAAATTAACTTTACATGTTTAATGAAGTTATACTATTGTACTGTTTATTTTTCTACACTACAAATTATTTACAATTATATATATAAATATATATATATATATATATATATATATATATATATATATATATATATATATATATATATATATTGTACCCACACTATTTCTTCTCAACCTCACATTTTCTTAAATTAGATTGAGGCCCTCTGATCTTTACTATCAATAATTTAAAGATAATGTTCTTCACGCAATTCTAAACTTTATTGTGAAGTTGGAATTAATAACAACAAATTTTTTATTAAAATTATAAATTTGAAATAATACAACGAGCTAGCAGAACAACCGAACTTGTAAACAATATAGTTTCAAAAGAAATGAACATTTATAGAGTGTGTTACTAAAAGTCGTCTGATTTATGGAGTAGAAACATAATGAAAATAATGAAAAAAACTTGAGGCTGAGAAATGGATCTATTTAGAAAAACTTCAAGAATATCGAGAAGAAAAATAATTCTATTTCTATGTAATAGTAAATAATAGTAGATGATCATTTACCAGTGAATGTCACCAAACTGCAGAAAGCAAGGACAATCAAAGGAAAATGAAAAATAGAGTAGGTAGAGTTAGGAAATAATGAAACCGGGCGCGGATCCAAGGGGGGGGAGGCGGGGGGGGGGGGGCGACCCCCCCCCCCAAGAGCTTTGAGTTCAGGAAAATAGACACGATTTTGTCTCTTATACTATAGTTGATTCAAGAACTAGAGAGAGTAATAAATCATTTTTTATCTTTTTTTTTTTTGTTCGCAAACTACATGTGTTCTTTAGTCCGGTGTCTTTGGCAAAATCTGTTGGACACATATATTTTTCATAGGAATGAGTTAGAAATTTTATAATCAAAAATACCGGTCTGTAATAATGGACTATTTGGGTTAGATAACAATAGATATTTGGATGTGTGAAGTATTAAAAAGCATTTTAATCCTTGTCATAGGCGCCGGAAGGAGGTTTATTATCACTAAGTATTTATGGCATAGAATATTATTTCGGTAATAAATTTAAAATAAAAAGTTTTTATAATATTATTTTGTTTCTTATAATTTCTTAATAATTCACATACATTAGAAAATATAAATAATTTTTACATATTTAACACAAATCACAACTGTATTTTTATTATTTTTAATTTTGGCATAGAAACCGTTTTTGGCACATTCAGACTAAAGCGTAGTCTTTTTCTCTCAAAAAATTCGAAGTTATAATTAAAATACTTACAAAATACCCATTGTCAAAAATACAAGATGTTAAACATATACAAAAAAATAAATTCGCCATTTTATTATTAATTAAAAACATTTTTAGGACAATTGACGTTTCAGTTAGTTTATTTCTTAAACCATCTGCAAAATTATAACTAAATACTAAAAAGGGCTTCAAATGTAATTAATTTTTATATGTTACAGAAAATTTAAATAATCAATTGTGTTTACCCTGGTAAAAATTACTTATCTTATTCATAAACAAAGTCAGTGAAGCTATCTTCGCTCAAATTAATTATAATTGGTTCCTCGATCTCACCGATCATGAGATCGAGTTTCCACATTTTCTTTTATACTTTTATTATATGAATTTTTACCAATTTTCTGCAGTAACTTTATTCAAAAAAATCTTTCAAAAGTTCACTTAAATTACTAATTTTGTAAGTTGTGGTATTTCTAGCAACTCTACCTTTTACTTGAGAGAAATATTTCCTTCTCCAACGGACATTTTCCGGACAATCTATAAGAACAGGTTTCCTATCAGGTTTTTACAGCAAAAAGTAAGTTCTCTGAGCAATTTCCAGAGCTCAGTTCTTTTAATTTCAGGTAAATCCAGATCTTCATTCATTTTAGTTAGAATTTTGTCGACTGTTGGGATCTGCTTCTCATAATAAAAGGTATGTACAACTCCTTTTATTGCAGTTTACATCTCTTTTTCCAACGAAGTTTTTCGTCTGCCTGTGATCAAATATGGCTTGGGAGTATTAACAGTTCTGGTCGTTTTTTTCTCCTTCAGTATTCGGTACATAGTAGATTTTCCAACTCCTGTCATGTTGGAATACATCTCAACAGAGCTTTTAACATTATTATTTAGATATTGATATCTTAACGCATCATAAATATTCATCGTAAAGAGTTTTTCATTGAGGAAAAAATGCTCTGGTTTAACGATTTTGGAATAAATATAGATGTGGAAGCCATATCTTTTGGGTATCTCACTAATCTCAAATAATATATAAAACAAGCACAAACAAGATAAATCACTAAGGACACACTGTAAGGTGTACTATGCTCACTGACAGAAATTAATTTGAACTATCAGAAATTTTATTGTTGCAGTAAATTTATAAAAGCTTATAATACTTAAATATAATTAGATTTACGGCAGTCCTCAGTTACCTGCGGCACTGGAGCAGGTACGTTGGAGGTTTCGGTAACAGTTTTATTACTCACTCTAGTTCTTGAATAGAGTATAGAAATGTGTCTGCTTGCGATCCCCCTCCCCTTCCCAAGAGTTTTGAGTTCCGAAAAATTCAACCGATTCTGCCTTTTATATTAGGAATGTGTATGCTGCTGGCATTCCCCCCGTTGACAATTTATTTTTCTTGCAATAGCCTCCCCCCAAGAGCTTTGAGTTCAGGAAAATGGACCCGATTCTACCTCTTACACTAGGAATGTGTATGTTGCTCGCATCCTTCCCTCCATCGGTACCTTGTTTTTTTCTTGTGATCGCCCCCCCCCCTCCCGCTTTTCCAAGAGCTTCAAATTCAGAAAAATAGACCCGACCCTGCCTTTTACACTAGAAATGGGAATGTTGTTGGTGTCTCCCCCCCTCCCCGTCGACAACTTTCTTTCGCTTGTCATATTGTACTTTTATGATATCACCGCCCCCCCCCCCAAAGAGAGAGGCTGGATTGGCCCCTGTAGTGGAACAATATGACTTCTCGAAAGTTACGCTTTGGACAAATATAGTCATGTTCAAAGACACTTATTAAAAACAAATTAAAAGCAGATAAATACTTTCTTACATTTTAATTAAAAATTTACACTTATGAGATAAAAAAAAGGGTTTTCTTTGACCCTCTAATAAGAAAACATTTTGAAAATGGTAACTTTGTTTTTATTATTTGAAATTAAGTGGTAGGATTGCTCTCGCGTGTTAATTAATGAAAATTATAAATATATATTCATCAAGAATTCTATGAACACACGACAAGTTAAATTAATTTCGCAATACTTTCAAATCAAACTTCAAAAAATCATCGCGTACATATAATACGTAACGCCTTCCCGCTTCTGATTTATAAAGGCATTCTACCATAGCCGTAATCTTGCTGTATCTAAAATCCAATTTGATTTATAAACAGGCGAAAAAGTATAAAGTTTGTTTGCGGAGCCGAGCGAAATCATTGGGGTTACAATTTGATGCATTGCTTCCATAAATATATTCATCAGGAGCTCAGTCTAATCTGTTTTCGCTCATAATGCCTTTCTGACAAATGGCTGATTGTTTTTTCGAGAGTCTGTAAGTCAAATTTGATGTATTTTCGGCGGAATCGATAAAAGCCAAGGCAAGAAAAAGTGGAGAAGAAGTGATAAGTTTTAATACAAAATTAAAATTATATCGGTTTTGTATATTATTCATTTTAGCTAAGAAGAATGCGAATTTACTTTATACAAGTTAATAGAAGATTTAAATTTTGAAAGAAGCTACAATTGTAATAATGTTATTAATTAAATATTATCACCGATCATCAGCATTAATTATGTTTCTGATATCCGTGACATAAAATACTACGGTTCAAGATAACAACTTTTACAGAATTTTAGGAACAAGGTTGCCTTTTGAAACCCGTTTGTGTTCTACTGATGAAATATCTTTACCAGGTGTATGGTCTTCAGTAACAATTTCAAATTGCTATAAGTTTCTTTCATGTGGACTGCATGGCCAAGTGGGACTGAAAGCAGCTGGTTTCCTGATAAACAAAGATTTATAAGATTACAATGCAAGTCGTCTTATAAATAATTTCGTGAATAACAAAAAAACTCTAGACTTCAAGATAATCATCACAGAAGATCTAAAATACAAAAAAAAAAGATTCACAAGAAATTCCTGAAGCAGACAATCACAAATAAATAACTACTCTTCAGGAAATGAAAATCAGCAGAAACCTTGGTGGAGATCGCGCATAGATAAAATATTTATAGATCCGCAAAGTTTAATCCCAAAAACGGCAAATTTACGACAATAAAATGTAAACATCGTAAATCAGATGTCGGCATGCGCACTACAAAATGATCAGGTGACCATCGACATGACCCAACTTCGAAAATCTATTTAGTTAGTTCAATTAGTCATAAATGGTGTCTAAATCAAGCAAGTTATCAAAGTTGCAACCATGGTTGCAATCTTTAGTAAAAAAGTCGGTGTCATGTAACTTTCTTGTTCTAGGAGTCACATCATATGGGCACAAATAATATCTAAAGCAGAAGGGAATAACCCGGTCTGTGTCTACCGATGGGAGTTAGTTTAGTCATTTCTTATACTGTGAAAGTAAAATTGTGAAGAAAATGTATCTTACTATTTCTCTAATCTATTGTTTCCATCTGTGTGCGTTAACTTTCTTGTTGTAGGGTGGGAGTGAATAATTAACATTTTTAAGGTCCGGAAATTTATTCTCTAGTTATTAAAAAATAATGACCTTCTTTTCTTTATCTTTTTTTTTTCATTTTTTAAGAAAATATTGATATGAAATGGGTTTGTCAACGAATATGCAGGATTTAAAAATAATTTTAGATAATAATATTTTTATGCCGTAATGGTGAATATATTTTCTTACCGCATTAATTTTTTTGACAAAATGATGAAAATGTTATTTCAAATAAAATAAGTGAACAAGGTCATTGCTGGGGGTGAATAAAAAAAATATACCAACAAAAGAAATTCACATTTGTCTAACTTATTTCGTAATATTTTGCTTTTCTTAACATATTAATGAATTTTTAATTTGACGATTTCACAGTGGAGATTGCCATGATCACATGAATCATGACAAATTCATAAAATGAGTACGGACATAACTAATCTGAATTTACTTCCAAAACCAGTATTAATAATGAACAATACTTTTTAACGTCAGGTCCTCAATCTTCAGTCATACAAAATAATAAATCATAGAATGGCTGCAGAACAAAAAAAAACATTTTAGCTGGGTGGAAACATCGGTTAAATATAAGGTGGATGAAGTTATGCAAGAATATGGACATTGTGCAAATTAGCAACTGGAAAAAAGTCGTTGACAATTTGAAAAAATAATTCAAACAGAGCTTAGAAATTGTAGAGCCAATAACCGATTCTGGCTAAAATATAAACCTTGTACTGAAATATTTTATGTATATAACAACATAATAATGCATCATAATTATTGTAAGTTCTATATGTATGGTTTAAAATATTCCAACTTCATTTTGAGGATGTATGTTTTTATTTATGTAAGTAATATAATAGATGTAGAAATTGTACCATTTCTTGACATATTGATGAATGTAATTTTTTCATATGATAGAATAAACTTTTCTATGGTTTGGTGCGAATTTTAAGATTTTTTTTTTAAAGAATTGATTGCCTAAAAGTTCAGTTTATCTTTTGGTAATCATTTGGAAAGTGCTAAAAATATATCATACTACATGTTTTGGAAATTTAATGTTATACGAAAACACTATAAATCCAAAAATGTTGTAAAGCAACACTATTTTTTACCTTATAGAGAAAAAGGAAAATAAAACAAATAAAATATGTACACATTCCATTATATTAAATAAAAACACAAAAACAAATAAAATAAACTACTTAAAACGCTATTAATCCGTTTAAATCGCACGCAACTCACAAAGCAAAAATAAACACAAAAATGGCGTTGAGCCGATACTGTGCTGTTTACGGATGGCGCTACGAAACAACCGATCGATAATAGGAAGTCGCTTATGCGCATGCCCTTATCTGATCAATGTCCAAAAATATGACTGGCGCCCGATGTGCAGAAACACATTTTTTCGCCCATGGTTTGACATTTTTTGGCTTTAACAGCCAACAAGAGTAGGGGTTAATAGTAGAGGTCAGTGGGTTCGCGTCACTACAAATATGTTCAAAACTGGGGGGGCGAGAATTTGAAAAAATTTGTTATAATATTGCTATATATTATTGGGTAAAATAGCGAAAATGTGGAAAATGCGGACATTGTTATTATATGAAAATAGATGCAATATTGACAATATTGAAAACTACCGTCCAATTAGGTTATTGCCTCTATAAGATTATTACAAAGAGAATAATCAACAGACTGACGCACCGAATGTACATATCAGCCACGGAAACAGGTTGGATTTTGAAAGGAATTTATTGCAATAAACCACCCACAAATACCACGTGTTCTCATTTAGAAGGCTACAGAATATAATAAATCCTTGTATAGACTACTCGAAAGCCCTTAACTCCGTCGAAATGTGGGCAGTCTTCAAAGCGCTATATAACGCTAGGTTTGATAGAGGATATTGAAGTCCAATTAAATGATTTAACATATTTATGACAATGAGAACATTCTAGTATCAATAAATAAATATATACTAACGAGTAACAAGTAAAGATTACTTTCGGCAAGGTGTTCCAACAAAAACGTAACGGAGTCCTTAACTGCTGAGGGATATTTTTTGGCGTGTATTAATAAGTTCTAGTTGCAACTTTCTACGTAGGGGAAGCATTCCTCCTAAATGTTAAAAGGAAAGGGTGGTCAAGTCGCACATCATTGAAAAGCTCTTTAATTTTCTTTACAACCGTGGATGATTTTTGAAATTTAATCAATTCTTCATAACACAAGAATAAAGACCTATAAGATCTATAAACTTACAGTTTGGCGATCCTAAGAAGAGTAGAGGCAGTGTGGAAAAAACTCAGAGAAAATAGCGAGCAGGGGAAAATTGATGTACAACGATTTTGGACAAATAAGATGTTGTAGTTGAAAGCCAGAAAAAAAAAAGATGATAATAAAAGAAACCTGAAAGATTTCTACTGAAGATACTAAAATCTAAGATCATTTATATTCATCACAAAATTTTCAAACCAGTCATTTTTATATTATGTGAAAAGGTGGCAGCACAATTTTTTGGAATCAACTAATGGCCTGTATCGTATATTCTCCTATCCAGGTTCTCTACCTAATAGGCTCTTAACTTATTAGTTTTATTTTTCTGAGATATCCCATCGAAACTCCGTGTAAGATTCTTGTAGTAAAAGTGCAATAACTTTCAAATCTCAACATAGCTGCAAGTGAAGCTTCTTATATTTTATGCTGATCAAAAGATGCTTCATGTTTTCATGAATTGCCGTTATGTGAAGAGTATGACTAAGAGGAATTGAAGGTAACGTATTTTTATGTAAGTTAAACTTTAAGCTAGTTATTAATAATTCCTATTTTGCAAAAACAAAAATAAAGATACTGCCTGTAGTTTGTAAAGTTGGAGTAGACTTTTTTTTCCTTATCATATCTAGATATATGGGACTTCGAAAATGCAATTAAATATATCATATAATATTTTTTATTTAGCTGCTTTATTCACGAAATACACACAAAAATTATTGAATTATTCAACGATGAAACTGAATTGCAATGAATGCAGTTTTTTAAAATTACATTACATAACATGCAGAAAACTGCTCTACATTAATACAATTGTAATTTAATTTGTCATTATACAAATTAATTCCATACATTTCAAATTACTAATGTAACACTACTATAATGGCATTTAAATAATATGCTTGGCAGGTATTTAATATGTGTAATACCCTAATGATTTAACCATTACTGGAAACTAATAATTATTAATGTATCACGAATATATTACAAAATACTTGTTTATTTTAAAACTAGTGTTTTTAGTTTTAATTAAATAAAGAGCGTGGCAACAACAAATCTTCAATAAAGGTTTTATATATATATATATATATATATATATATATATATATATATATATATATACATAGGCATCAAGTGATGTCATTTATATTGAAATTAACAGAAATGAAATCGAAGGCCTTCGGGCATCCCGTGCATGTGCTGAGTCCCTCTCAGGACTGTAAGGCATCTGACGTTTCGGTGAAATCTCATTCACCATTTTCAAAGCTCACTGTATGGCGTCTACAAGCGAACCGACGGCCGCGGCCCGGGTGCTGTCGGTCCCGTGCGTGCGTCAGACGCGCTCGTTCTCCGAATGGTTCCGGCCAATTAGGTTGCGAGACCTGCTGGGCGTCATCGGCCCTGTTGCCAGTGTTTAGGGTTGCGTTGCCGAGTTGTAATCTGTTTCGTTACTAAGTGGTACTGGTTGATGTTTTCCAAAATACATCACCGAACCAGCCAGAGACCGTCCTGACAACACCCACCCCACCCACGAAGGCCGACGACACAAGCAAGTCCCGAGAACAAGTGAAAGTCATACCAAGTATCGAAGCTGATCGTGATGATTAAAATTACAAGGGAGGTGGTGTAACGAGAACCACATGAATACTATCCTCTTCTTTATAGAAATACAATCTAGAAGCTTTTGTTAGTAATTTTTCTAGGGAGATTCTAGACTTTTTACTCTAGTAGGTTGTATAACTATACATAAGTAGGCAGACTATGAGCTATGAGTTATTTGTAATTTAATAGTGAGTGAATATAAAAAGAGTAAAATAATCGCAATATAAATTTCTATGTACTACTGGAGTTTGGATCATGAGTGTTACCAGTTGTTGTATCTCATTATCGAATAGATTAAAAAGTTGAGTAAGAGTTTTCAAGTGTCCTTGAAGGCGAGTCAACGTTATTGATGACGGATTTTTTGTTGTTTCTTTAATCTTTTGTGCCCCGCAATATTAGTTAATCAATCTGCTTTTGCTAGCAAGTAGCTACTTTTTGTTAAAACAAATGGGTCTCTTACATTAAATAGAATATTAACGTGTACCCGAACATCTAAACTAAATAAAAGTGGTACTCCTCTCTCTCTCTCTTGCCTCTTATAACCATTTTTTTAGGATACTTTATAGAATTTGTTCAGCCAAAGATACAAATTTGTTAAATTCTTCATAAGCGCCCTTTTCTTAATAATTCGCATTAATGACATGTAAAGGCATTTTTTGCATTTCTCTGGATTGTTTTTGGTTTAATAATATTACTCTGCAGTAAAAAGACTCTACCAAGTTATTATGGGATCTTTATTTCCTGTTAGATTTTTTAAATCGCATTATCAGAAAAAATTATTAAATTTTATCTTAATAACTTTAAGTCAGTAGTTAATGAAGTGACAATACTTTGTTATTTTATTAAGTTTCTGGTTATTCGCGGCCTGTGATAGAACTTCAAATCTCCAATTTGATTTGAAGAGGTGAAGTAAAGTTTTATAGCTAGCTTTTGCTTCAATAAAGGCAACAGAAAAATAAGGAACATTTTTCCTATAAACAATAAAACACATTTGCGATAGTTTTATCACAACAATGCTTTAGTGATGTAAGAATATTCATCGCAAAAGTAGGAGATAAGTAAATATCTTTTTCAGAATCGTACTTTGTGCTACATTTAATAGCTTCAATAAATTACACAAAGTTTCGAGATTTTAATGTCGAAGTCATGTCAGTATTAGTCAGCTCAAATTTTCTCAGTTTAGTGAGGATTTTAGACAGCTCTCTCATCTTTTTGGAAGCTACTTGTATAAAATGCTCTGTGAGAAATATATTTATATAAATTGACCCGAATTCGCAAATTGAAAAATCATTTTTCGCTTCCAAAGATATCTTGTCCGCACGCATCCAAGAAAACACATCTTCTGATAATATTTTGTCAACTATTTTGTTGTTTACCAATTTTGGTTAACATGCACATGCGTATCAATTTAAATTTCCCGCCATAATTCATCGGACGCAATAAAACAATATACGCGCGAGCCGTCAGATACAAAATAAAGCGAATATAAAATATTACTTAAAACAAATTCCAGGGCCACTCCAATATAATCTATAAACAGAATGCTACGTTGTCAAGCATCGGTCACAATATTATTAAGAAAGTGAAAGAAAAGCGTAAGCGAACCTATACACAAATGTATATTTTTGCGCCTCTACACGGAAGTTCGCTGAACTAACGATATACTCTTATTTTCAAAGTGGTAATATTGTTGAGTCCAGAAAAATTTCATAAATACATTTGTATTTCACCAGTCTTAATAGATGGCTCGGAACTGAAAATATATATTCAGAAAGATTATGTGACAGCCGATGAAAAAAATTTAAACTCACCTTGTAAAAAGCGCGGGAAACCCGAAAAAACATCGGTCGAATTATCGCATCCGGTATACGGACGTAATAAATAGATTGAACTTACTAATCCAGATACTAGAAATGATGAGCTTACAACTATTTAAAAGAATTTTCTTACAAAACTCATATTCGCTTTCTATAATCAATAAATTCTTATACAACACACAATATGACATACCAAAGAACATTTTTGAAAGGGCAAGCCAACTTTCATTAATATATATATATATATATATATATATATATATATATATATATACAAACAACTCAATTATCACTACCAGTTAAAGACAACAACGGAGTTCAACAATTTACCTATGTGTCGCTACCTTTTATTGAAAACTTAAAGTAAAAAAGTTACTTAAAAAAGCTTTCCAAAATGGAATCTCCATTAAAATTACTGCCAAACAAATTAAAACAATCGCACTACTCTACTCTAAAACAAAAATACCTGTCTCACTAAAAGAAAACTGGAACATTGTTTATAAGATTCCATGCCTTAATTGTGACTAAGTATACATAGGTCAAACTTCTAGAAATCTTTCAGGTAGAATACGTTCCCGTAAAAGTGATTGCAATAGAGGAGTATTTTTTGTGCTCTTGCTGAGCATGTTTAAAATAAGGGTCCTAGGATGAACTTTGGGAGACCACAAATATTAGCAAAAAAATAACTTTTATAAAAGAGTCTTTCTAGAAATGGTTCACATAAACAACGAACCACATTCCACGAACAACAAATGAGACATAGAAAACCTCAGCATAATATATAACTACTTGCTACAACTAGAAAGCAATGGAAATCGGTCCCCCACTACTCATTCTCTTCAGTCGGATACCGTTTAGTGACTGTTCTGATTGTTATTATCACACTTGTCCAACTGGGTGCGGAGTTTGTCTTTTTTGAAAACTAAAAAAATATATCAATATGTTGATTTAACTGCTGCTGGGTGATGACGTCACAAATCGCTTCTGTGTTGTTGTATTCTAGGAGTTGCTGGTCGAGGTGAGGTGACTTTTCCATTACTTTAATATTGGTTTCTTTGAAGGTTGTAGACAATGTTGAAGATCGATTGAAATGCGGTTGTAGGACTTGCATTGTCTTTATTTTTGTTTATTTGTACGACGTTTCAATTAGATTGTAACTTTTTCGTTATCAAGTATAAAATAAATGTTTTATCATAAGCCTACGGGCTTATATAGAGACTGTGTCCAATGAAGCGTGAAATTTTTCGCTTCACTGTACACACCTCAGTGATTGGATGTTACAAAGTAAAGGTTTTCTTAAATTAAATATTTCATCACTGGGATTACTGAAGATTTCATTATTATTTTTAATGTATACTGGTTCTATAAATTTTCTTTTTTTCATGTTGTGTTCCATGTATAGTACCTCAGCTTCAGACCATTTTATATGGTGTTGTTTACTCCAGGCGTATTTTGTAATATCACATCATGAAGTTTCTCCTGTTTGTGTATGAGTTTTATGCTCCTTAATTCTAACTTCTAGGGAACGTTTGGTTTTTCCAATATACATTTCCTGATTTGAAGGCTGTTTTTATATAGTAACTGCTGGCAATTCATCTTATTTTCTCTGAGGTAGCTTAATATACGGAATTCTAACGAAAGAATGTGTTTCCTGCTGTCCAAGCAAGGCTATTTCTAACACCGACAATACTGGTGTCTTACAGAAACTGAATAATATGCAGTTGGGCACGACAATGAAGATCAATTTTCCCAAACCATGACAAATTTTCCCCTAAAACCTATATTATGAAAATAAATAACAGCTTATCTTGCCTTAAGTAAACTCTAAATTGTTATTTTACAACTACTAAAATATCTTTAAAAATGCTAATTTATTATTATTACCGCTACAAGGAACAAATATATGTATTTTTATCATGGCTGTATCTATACCCAATAAAATATTTTAGTTACTTTCATAAAACCTTTATTATAACTTACTATATGTAGGTATCCATATAAAAGTATTATTGCTTAGGTCATAAAGAATTTTGTTGGGTAAAACTGTTATTAATTCTTTTATGAGTAGTTTTTTAATAACCTCGTAAGTACTAACGTTTGAAAAGTAATATTTTAAGCACGAGAATAGTAAAGATAATATCAAAATATGACATGACTAATTGAAGTTATTTTTTTTTTCAAGGAACATAAACTACAACATTTGTATCAAACTTGAATGGCACAATATGGGTTTCATAAAAAACTTGTTTAAGGTAATTCACTCGTGAAACGGCTTTTCTTAGGAATGTGATCGAATTTGAATATATAGTTTACAAAAGTGTCTTTTATTTAATTAAAACAAAAACGAAATTTTTTAACCTCTGTGAGACGAAATATTAACAATTAAAATATGCATAATTAACATGCTAGAGGTCACTACATATAACAAAATGCCAATACATTGTGGAATATCTCAAAAACGGTTTTTACCATATTTTTTAAAAACTAATGCAACGTAGATCCAAAAATTAGGAATATTTTAGAAAAAAAACGGAATTTCTTGTTTACGAAATACAGATTTTTTTCAATAAAAATAATTTGAAAACATCTGACGCGTAGTGGGGTACAGTAATTACAACTTGGCAACGCGCGATAATTCAAACTTAAGTTAGTTAGGTTACTTCTTGAGAATATGGCATTTTTTTAAATATATTTCTCGATGTTTTTATTTATTTTCTTAATGTTTTGGGATGTCAAGATAACAAACTCTATAGGTATGAGACTCACACTTTATAAACGTTACTATACACACGTTTACTCTCTAGACCAGTGTTTTTCAAACTTTCTGAATACACGGCCCCTTTTCAGGTTAAAAAAAAGTCTGGCGACCCCCTTGGGCTATAGAAAGACAAAAAATTAGTAATATAATTATTAAAAGACTATATTTATGACTTCCTTTATTTAGGTACCTATATTCATTATTAAAACCTACACTCTACAAGATGCCGCGAGAGCTTGGATTTGATTTGGAAGCCAGCTTGCGCGGGCCTAACTTTGCGGCGTTGCCATACCGCATTTTTGTTGCGGGCGAGAGGCGGCGGGGCGTCTCCCACCGCCCGCCGCCGCCCGCGCAAGTAGGTTCTTTTGTCTCGACTCACTCAACTCTCAATTAGTTGACTGAGCGTCACCAATCAGTACAGATGTGATTGTTTTCCTTTTTCACTTGCTCCGCGCGATTGAAAAATGGATAAATTTCTCAAAAGATCGCAGCCTTCAACATCTGGTACGGATGTCAGTAGCGGAGGTGAATCACACCCGAAAAAAAAAATAGACACTCTGACGACAATTTCTTGAAATATGGGTTTACAGTCCTAAATAATAACCCTCAATGTGTAATTTGCGGCGATGTTTTGTCACGTGAGAGTATGAAACCGTCAAAGCTTATGCGACATCTCACAAACAAGCATGAAAAAGAAGCTGATAAGCCGTTGGATTTCTTTGAACGAAAATTGATAGCTCTTAACCAGCAGCAAAATACTATGATTCAGGTAATAGTGTTATCCTAGTCTTCACATAGTGTTGTAAAAATCGTCAGGTCAGAGTTTAAGCGCTCGAACTCAAGCCGCGTTTATTTAAATTGTTGTTGTTTTTGGTTTTTATCTTTGCATACAACTTAATTAAAATTAATTTTGGTGTGAATTTTATTTATTTTTATTTGTCAATCGTTTATTTATTTTTATATTGTTTTGTTTGTTTTTAGATATCTAGTGTCAACGAGTCATCATTATTGGCTAGCTACAAAGTCGCATATCGAGTCGCTAAAGCAAGGAAGCCGCACACAATTGCCGAAAACCTTATTTTGCAAGCAGCTCTAGATATGGTTAAAATTATGGTCAGCAAGCAGGAGGCAAACAAGTTAAAAAGCATACCGCTTTCTGATAACACTATTTCACGCAGAATAGACGATATGTCCGATGATATTCGAGATCAAGTAGCCGAAAAATTAAAGAAGAGCCCAGATTTTGCTTTGCAGTTTGACGAATCTACAGATGTTTCAGATTGTGCTCAGTTTGTAGTATTTGTGCGATTTGAAGCAGATGACAGTATCGCGGAAGAAATGTTATTTTGCAAAGCGCTTCCAGCAAACACTTCTGGCCAGTGTTTGTACGATATATTTTTAAAAAGCACTTGCGACTACGAGATTGATTGAACAAAATGTATAGCTATTTGTAGCGGTGGCGCTAAAAGTATATCTGGCAAGAATAGCGGACTTGTTGCGAAGTTAAAATCAATAATGCCAAACGTATCATGGACACACTGTTTTCTTCATCGACAAGCTCTAGCCGCTAATGTTTTAACGTCTGATTTAAATGACTTGTTTAAAGAGGTAATAAAAATTGTGAATTCTATTAAAGGTAAAGCCTTGCAAACCCGACTATTCCGAATCGCTTGTGCAGATATGGGGGCGCTTCATCACAATCTCCTTTATCACACAGAGGTCAGGTGGGTATCTAAAGGAAAGGAATTAACAAGAGTTCTAGAACTTAAAGCTGAATTCCTAATGTTCTTACAAGATGCTAAATCTGAATATGCTAATCACTTTTCTGATCCTGTTTGGCTCTTAAAATTATCATTTCTGGCAGATTTTTTTAGTCATCTCAATAAATTGAACAAAAATCTCCAAGGTAGAGATGAAAATATTTTAACAGCGAAAGATAAAGTGAAAGCATTCCATGCAAAACTTCATTTATGGTCAACCTGTCTGCAAAACAATATATTTGAATCATTTCCATGTCTTCAGAAGACTGTTGAAGATAATACAACAGATCAATCGCTTGTGGTCGAAGCTCACATTTCCTGCATGATACAGAGAAACTTTCCAGACTTGTACTCTGAAGCTGACAATGGGCGCAGATGGATTCTTGACCCTTTCTTGGATAAGTCAATAGAACTAGCTGATCTCACTACAAATATGAAAAAAAATCTTATAGATTTAGTTGCTGATGGCATGCTTAAAATGGAATTTTATCCACAAACTGTTGACGTGTTTTGGATGAAAAGAAAACAAGAATTTCCTGAGCTGGCAAGCACTTAAATTATTAATGCCATTCGCCACTTCATACTTATGTGAATTGGCGTTCTCTTCAATGGTGGATATTAAAACTAAAAAAAGAAATAGGCTTCAATTAGAAAATGATTTGATTATTAACATTTCAAAAATAGCACCACGATTTGACATTTTTTTGAAAAATAAACAAGCCCATCCTTCTCACTAAAATTGTGTTTTACTGTAGTGAATCATGTAGAACCTTGACTTTTTTCTTTTGCCGGCGACCCCCCCCCCAATAAGGCTCCGCGACCTCCCTAGGGGTCGCGATCCACAGATTGAAAAACACTGCTCTAGACCATTCAATATAGATATTTGCGGTGCTGCCAGATTTATCATATTTAAAGTTATCACTGTATAAGAATGTGTCTGTACATTGAAAGTTAACGTGTGTACACTTCTCTTAAACAGTTCTAATGTGCCAATTTACGATAATTTTGTGGTCTGTATTTATACCTAAATATTTGACTGTCGACTTGGTGCATATTACTTGGTTGTTACGTAATAAAAAATAAATTTAATCCAGAGAGGAAACAAAGATTTTAATGACAATCAATAACTTTACAACAATAGCAACCACAATGACACAGTTTTTTGACTTTTGACGGTTAATTTGACGTCCCGAAACGTCACTTTCTCCAATATGGCCCCGAGAATACTCCGGACATTTTTTATTTGGCAGGTCCATTACACTCTGTCATGCATTTTATTTCAGGAAATCCGTGGACAGAAGTCATTAGGCGCAGTCCCTGTGTCAAATATCAACATGATAAGTTAAAAAATAAGAGCAAAATTTAAAAATAAGAAAAAAATAACTTTGACAAGTTGTATACAAGATATATTGAGTTTTCGAATTTTGTTGTATGACTTATTACCTTTATTTTATCATGAATGATCATCACTCCAAGTATCCTGTTGCGTTATCTGGACACTCTAAATAATAAACAGAAAAATATACGCATTTTCCTTCATGATAATAAAAAATATCTGAAAATATATTTAGTTTCCGACCTTTCAGATAAAACTATCTATCTAAATTCATTTCGATATTAATGAATATCTAAAATCAAACGAAAACCAACTAATACTAATCGGCAGTTACACAAACAAACTCATACTCGCCAAAGCTGAAAACTGATATCAAGTGTTCGGAAAAGTAGAAAATTTAGTTCGTGACGTTTACCTAATCCTTCTTTCTTTTAAATAAATTTGTTCGGGTTTGATTTGTTACCACACAAAAATAAGCGAAATTCTTGTTTTACAAGTGATAGAAACTACTCTGTCTTCGATTGGAAAGCAAATATTTGTCTTCTGCTCCGAAAGCGATATTTTATTTACTTAAAATTATATTGCTCTCTGGATATTTTTATTCATTGTTCAGAAATCGAATACTTTTACGGATCTGTTCGATATTATATATAGAATGGAGTTTTGAGATTATACTGTCCTTGTATTGTGTAAGAATTTAATTATATTATTTCATTTTATTGTTAATCAAAAGATGTATATGTATGCCAATATACAAATATATATATATATATATATATATATATATATATATATATATATATATATATATATATATATATATATATATATATATATATATATATATATATTCAGCTTCATCTACCGTTTCCAACTAGAGTGGAGGATCCCTTATTCAATGTCCCTATAGTTACTTCTTCTATTTGATGATGTAATTTATTCGAAGTTCTTGTATTTTATACTCTTTCTGCCAGTTTTGTGATGTTATAATCCCATCTGGGATTTGGGTGTCTCTTCGGTCTCTTGGCATTTCTGAGATACCACATAGGTGTCCTGCTGGGCTATATATTGTCTGTTCTTCTTGCTATGTCTCTCTCTCTCTCTCTCTCTCATCAGTTTCTCCGCGCGTTCGACGTTTAGGGTTTGTAAGTCTGCTGCAATGTTATCTCTCCACCTCATCCTTGCTCTTCCTAGCGGCCGCTTTCCTTCTGTCTTCCCATGCCAACTTGACGATACGTTGATCTTGTCTCATAACATGGCCGGCGCATCTTAATCTTTCTGCTTTTATTATTTTCACTATATCTGGCTGGTTGTATAGTTCCTCCAATTCCTTGTTTGTTCTCACTCTATATTGCTGTGTGGTGTTGTCCCTGACCGGTCCGTATATCCCTCTAAGCATTCTTCTTTATGCGATTTTCAGTCTATTCTCATTTTGTTTTGTCAACGTCCATGTTTCACATGCATATGTCATTACCGGTCTTATAACTACTTGATATATTCTTATTTTTGTGCGGCGGGATATATTTTTCGATTTCATTATCTTTTGCAGCCCATACCAGCAGCGGTTCATCCTTGTATTCTGTTGTTAATCTCTTGTGTAATGTTGTTGTCAGAGGTGATCGTTGCTCCCAAATATTTAAACTGATGGACCTCGCCGTTCCGTTCTTGTTGTAGCCATATATTTTGTTTTTTCTTCGTTGATTCGTAGGCTAACTGTCTTTGCGGCATTTTCCAGTTTGAAGAACTTTTCCTTGACACTGGTAGTTTATTAGTATTACCTACAAAATCGATATCATCAGCGAACGCCAATATGATGCGCGGACTTTGATTTCTAAACAGGAGCGTTTTTGTGTTGGTTTTTCGCACGATTCTCTCCAAGGCGACGTTAAAGAGGAGAGGAGACAGCGCATCGCCCTGTTTAAGACCACTGTTGATTGTAAAGAAGGTTGACAATCTTCCTTCAAGTCTTACTGCACTTGTAGATCCCTCTACACATGTTTTGGTGAGGTTAATTAGCTTCTTCGGTATGCCCAGTTCTGCCATGGCATTCTACAAATCCACTCTTATGATGCTATCGTATTCTTATTTAAAATCTATAAATAGCTGGTGCAATGTTTTGTTGTATTCCCAACATTTCTCCATTAATTGCCTGTTCTTCTTGCTATGCCCTGACTATTCTCTGGTTTTTTGTTGCATCCACTCTATTATTTTACGATCTCTTTTAGTTTTTCCTAGCATGTAAATTTTCATAGCTGTATGACTGACTTGAAATGTCATGGTTATTTCCTTCTTCAATATCGGAGTTTCACACCCGTATGTCATGACATGATCTGGCATCTTGAAAATTATACAGTTTCGTTCAAATGCTGGACATGCTTGTTTAATTCTTCTTATTTCCAGGAGTAACGAACTTGATTTGTGTATAAGTTTCTCCAGGTATATATAGTCATCCACTATTCCCAGCGTGGTTTCATTAATCCTTATTTCAACGTTGGCAATCAGTTGCACATTATTTTTACTTTACTAGATTCATCTTTACTGGCTTTGTTGAGGTCATTAAATAGCTCTTTTAATTCTTCAGCACTTTTAGCAATCAGAATTATGTCATCAGCAAATCTTAGATGGCTTAGGTGTTCTTCATCTATATATAGACCTTACAGTTCCAGTCTAATTTCTGAAAGATATTCTTTAGGGTTGCTGTGAAGAGCTTTGGTCATATTGTGTCTCATTTTTGGATAGAAATATATATATATATATATATATATATATATATATATATATATTATTGTGTAAACTACATATCACCGATAATTCCCGCCACATGCGGATATTACGACGTGGCAGCCCTGGTGGGGAATGTACACTTGTGGCGTCAAGTTGCATGGGTGCTGGATAGCACCGAATCTACGACGGGGTGTTAGTCCCCACAGTTCTCAGGCCCAATAATCATACCTTTCTTGTAATCGGGATCTGGAGTACAAATCTCCAATTCCCAAGGAAGGTTGATTGTTTAGAGGCGGAGGTGTTGTGTACATACTACATCTCACCGATAATTCCCGCCGCAATTTAACTTCAAATATAAGATCGAAATATGATATAGTACGACAACGGGTGTCTGGGAAGGTGTCAGCTGAAACCTGAACTGAGGAGTCCTAAAGCTGGCACCGGGACGAAACACCTCAAATTTTTATTAGAGCGTAATTTAAGTAATAGCAAGTGGCCTACACACATGCGGATTACCACAATATATATATATATATATATATATATATATATATATATATATATATATATATATATATATATATATATATATAAATGGAACGAGGACTTATTAGAATTGGAGTTTTAAAATTTTTTATTATACAAGGGACAAAGCTGGGGCTATGTTATTTTAGCTATTAGAAAGCTGATATTTGAAAAAACTTGTCTAATTAAGAAAAAATCGTATGAATATGTCCGGCTCTTTGTTATATAGTTACCATTTTTCTTTAAAGACATTTTATCATATTTACATTAGAAATAGAATTCACTCATTCAAAGGTTAACTTTATGACGCCTTTTAAAAATCATTTTACCAAATAATTATGCAGTAAACCTTTTCAATAAAGACCTCATAAACCGACTGAGAGTTCACACGTTACCGCACTTTTCACCATCGTTCGTGAAAGTCGTGAGACAATAAAAACCTTTACCAGACTCTTAAATATTCAATAACACGGCGCAATAAAGTAGGTCCCATGTCTCCCACAACTTAAACAGCACTGCCGTTTTGGTTAGATTTTGCCACAGAGAGGTTGACATAGGCGGCGACAAAATGTCAAAGGGAAAAGAAATTATTAAAAGAAAATTACTATATTAGACAAGCAGTCCGCATGTTTGCTTGCAGAGATTCCGGAAATATCATTCTCTATGATACAAGAAAGGTAGTAAGTTATTTAAAAATATTTCAGTCTCAGTGATTTCCAATATACAGATATTTTATTTCGTTTTTATTTTATATTAAAATTCTTTTGATTGTATCAAGGTAAGGCTCTTGGCATAATAGCTTAAAAATCGTCTTCACTTTGTCGAAGTTAATGATGTTACAATTAATAAGGTGTGCTTCAAGCAGGGTGTCACTAAAACTCTATTTTGGAATCCTTACTTTATCTCAATTTTTCGAACGAAATAGTAAATTTCTTAAATGACGAATCTAATGTTTATACTATATGTATGTGCGTAGAGTGAGGGTCTGTACACTGCGACCTAGTAGATCTATTGTGCCCCGCTACCGCTACCCAGTCGTAATAATTACCTTATCGGCTAGAGCAGGTCTTCCAGTCCTATTTCCCTCAGGAATCTTAGGATGTTGGACGCCTTCACGGTGGGTAGCTCTCGTTCTTCGATTTGGTGTGTTCCCAAGGACCGCATCCTAGGATTTTTTTGGAGCGCTGCACTCTGAAAGGATATGAATAGAGGTTTCGTCCTCCTCCTCACAGAATCTGCATTCTTTTCTTTCTACCAGTTTCTTGAAGTGTCCCTTCAGGTGGCAATGCCACGTCAGGACTCCTGACAGAACTCTGAGCTGAATTTTACTTAAGCTTATGCATTTTTTGAATCTCTTCTGGTCGTAGTTCCCCAGAAGTATATTTGCTTGTCTCAATTCTTGCAGTTTCGTTCAATAATTGGATCTCCTGCTTTCTTCATCTATCTTTAGTTCTTCCAGCATTACGCCGCTACTGATTCCACAGAAAGGCTCAGGCCCCAAAAATGGTATCTCAGCCACTTTCCTCGCCATTATGTCTACTATTTCATTCCCCTTTATCCCGGTATGTCCTGGTACCCACATTAGGGTGACTTTATTATTCTTAGTCAAATCATTTAGTTACCCTAGGCATTCCCAGACCATCTTGGAACTGATAACTTCAGAGCTTAGTGAAACTGATGGGTGCTTGACTATCCAATAAGATGATAATCTCTTGTCCGTGATAGTTTTTCTCTTTGTTAAATTGAATACATATCCTAATAGCATTTACTTCTGCCTGAAAAATGCTTGGTAACTTACCCAAGCTGTCTGGTGCCGGGTCCATATACTCCTATTCCAGTTCCCTCCGCTGTTTTGGAGTCATCTATATACCATATAATGAATTTCTTGCTCAGTTTTTCAATGGTGTTTCTATCCCCTTTGCTCTTGCGACTCAACTTTTTGCCGAAGTTTTTCACAAAGCTGAATTTCTTTTTGATTTCATCTTGAAGCATGTCCCAGATTTGTTGATTTCTGGATAAGAGATTAGGCCTTCGTTTTATTACCTTATCTCTCATCATCCTAGAAATATATGTATAGGTGTGAGATTTAGGATTACTTCCATGGCGGCCATTGAGCTGGTTTTCTTTGTCCCGATTATATATGCACAGGCTAATCTTTAAATTTTCGAGAGGTTAGTTTTCGAATCAGTCAGGCTGGTTATTTTGCTCTAGATCACTGCCCAATATGCGATGATTGGTCTTACTACTATAGTGTACATCCACCACAGGATTTTTGGGTTTATACCCCATCTTTTTCCCGCAAAGTTTCTACAGATCATCAAAGCTTTTATAGCCTTGTTGATTACTACTGAAGATACAAATATTTTAATTACTAATAAAGATATAAACCAACTCAAAATCATGTTTAAAAGGAAATAATTACTTGGTCGGAGAGAAACTTCCTAATTTAAATAGAGACAGTTGCTATCCCAATCACTACATGTCGACGAACAATGGGTAATATATCTGTTGTTGTCTTCAATTCTTCAAACTTTGTTACCATGAGTGATGAATCCAAAATATTTAGTAATTCTAAGCTTCAAGGGGCGCCGAATCTTGGATCGCATCAGTATAATAGAGAAATTCTCCTTACTACACATTAAGCAAATTGTCATAGTTCTGTAAGATACGAAATTCTAAGTTGGGGTATATTTCGACGAACAACAGAAAATATTGATTCCTCCAATTCGTCAAACCGTGTTTTTTGTCTCCCGAAATACGCCATTAGAACATTGGCAAATTAAAAAAATTGAACACTTGTTGCCAGGCATTCAAGCTTGTGGAAGTTCTGGCATTGTTTGACGCGTATATAATGGAATCATATTTGTACGTTTTTACACAGGGGGAGTTATTACATCGGACCTGCTGTTTTGTACTATAACATAAGAGGTCGAGGGCTTCTGAATCATGGTACGCATCGGTTAATATTGTACCAAAAGAATTTTATTTTAATTATAGTAGGTTTTATAACAGTTTGTCTTCAAGTGTGGAAATGCATCGAATATAAATATTTTTAAGTGCCGACCGCATTTGAATGAAGAATTAAAAAAAAATTCTTATAACGTTTCAAAATTTAAGTCTGTTTTATTGGGTCTTATCTGGTATGCAACTGTTCTTTATTGTCTGTACTACCTTGTATTCGAAATGTTTTCTAGAGAGAGTGACGTTTTCTTCAATTGTAGTTATAATTATTGTAACTTTTAAATTGAAGAAATAAATTATTTTATCTTGAATTTGAATATATTTTTCTGGATTGAGCATACTGGTATTTTGCATGAAGATTAAGGTTAATGAACACTTTCATCTATAGGTAAAACTGTTTCTTCAAGTTGCCATCAGAGGAAATTTTACCTAAAAATTAAACTAAAGATAGTATTTTAAAGATTACCAGAAATTAGGGAATTTATTAAGTTCTTACATTAATTGGAGAAATCTGACCATTTGGCATCAATTGACACTAGAATATTACCCGTACCAAAAAATTAGATTTATCGATGGAAAGTAAGATTAAATTATTTGATGCATTTTTCAAAATCTTCGATACGAAGTTCTTATTTAGATAATAACTATCAAATAAATAAAGTTATGAAAGAAATGAACTTTAATTTTAGATAAAGTCTCCTCTGGTGGTAAATTAGGGAAACCTTTTGACCTGTTGTCGTAAAACTATTCATTAGACATAGCCTTTAAGCGTCATCAAATATTAATTTGATCCGTACAGAAATAAATTAAATATTAAATGATATCCAGTTTTATGTGTCAATTCATAATACAGAATAAATATTTCTTGTTTACCACGAGGTGTGGGTAAATTAAAATATCAAGTGTATCATGAAAATAAAACTGCCTTAACTGAAAAAAATTGTTAGATTTTAGATTTATAATTCTTTTAATATTTTGAATTCATTGGTTGAAAATGTTTCATATGAAGTACCAAATATAACAACAATTTTTATACCACCAGAAAGAACTGGAAGGATTTGAAGAAGGAAGATCTGGGAGATACATAGTTTAGTCCCAAAAAAACATTTAAAACTATAAAGGCGCTAGTTTAATAAATATATTACTACAAAAGATAAGAAAAAGGATGGGTTTGTCCTCTTTCTTGATTCTGAAAAACTCCTTGACTAATTGTAAGTACAGTATTTATTAAAAGATATATTCCTTTAAAATGAAATGCGACAACGCTGTGTTCTCTCCCCTACACTGTTTAATCTTTACTCAAATAAAATATTTAAAATATCTTTAAGCAATGAACAACATGGAATAAAGAAAAATGATATTAACATGAATATACCTAGATATTCTGAAGATAATATAGCATAGTGAGACTTCATTTGGGGCTACAAGTATTACTTACGAAATTAGTAAGAAAAGTAAGGAAATGGGAACTAAAATTAGTATCAACGAAAAAAATTTAAGAGGCAGACAAAGAATCTCTCTCTCTCTCTCTCTCTCTCTCTTTGTCAACCTCTGTCCATTCGCTCCTGGATGTAGGTCTCTCTCAATTGTTTCCATCTTTCTCTATTCTTCGCCAATCTCTCTCTTTTTTGAGGTCTTCCCGTGCTTCTTGTTGTCTCCCTCGGTCTCCATTCCAGGATTTTTTATGTCCATCTGTTGCCCTCATATCAAACTATGTGACCAGCCCATCGCCACTTCATCTTTGCAACCTCTTTCACGATGTCTTTGACTTTCGTTCTGCGTCTTATCTCGGTGTTTTTAATCGTGTCTCTTAATGATATTCCAAGCATGTTTCTTTCCATCGCTTTTTAGACTGTTTCTAATTTTTTTAGCGGACTTTTTGGTGAGGGACATGGTCTCTAATCCATACGTACACACGAGTAATATGCATGTGTCATATACTTTTCTTTTTAGATTTAAGGGAATTGAATTATTTTTCAGGATGTATGCAAGTTTACGAAAAGCGGCCCATGTCAGCTGTGTTCTTCTTTTTATTTCAGCATCTTGGTTTGATTTCCCTAGTCTGATGTCATGACCCAAGTGTACATAATGTTCGACGTTTTCTATCCTCTGGTTCTGTATTCTTATGTTTGCCTGTTCGTGGATCATTATTTTTGTTTTGTTGTAGTTCATTTTAAGGCCTACAGATGCGGATACGTCATTTAGCTGTTGTAGCATTTCCTTCAATTCTTGGAGATTACTTGCTATTAAGATTATGTCATCATCAAATCTGAGATGGTTCAAGTATATTCCGTCGATGTATATACCTTTGATGTCCCCTTTAATTTCCTTAAAAATGTCCTCTAGGACTAGGGTGAACAGTTTTGGCGAGATAGTGTCCCCTTGTCTCACTCCCCTTTGTAGTTTTCTGGGGTTCGTTTTCGTCTTGTCGTCTATTTTTATTTGAATGGTTGCATCCGAAGAATAGTCAGATGTTATATATGATGTGGAGTCATAGACATTAAAACCAACAACGATAAGGGGAATAAAGGCTCTAGAAATATGGGTCCATCGTTGAATGTTGAGAATTTTCTGAGTTGTACAACAAATGAATGAGTAAGTCCTAAGAAGGGCTAAGGCTGACAGCGAACTATTCAAAACAATTAAGCGTAGGGAACTGGATTAGTTGGATTGTATTTAAAAAGAGAAAAAAATAGCAAAATAAAACTAATATTTACAGACATATTAGAACATTGCAAACGAATTGGAAAAAACAAGCCTCCTGGTTTAAGAACATTAGAGAGTAGACTGGAATTCAAAAAGCAGGCCAAATATTTTACCTGAAAATTGCGAGGCTTTGGCAACAGCGATTGAAGCACTTAAAGCAGAGGAAGAAGTATATTGCGAAACCACGCCAATATTCTCACAACAAGTTCGAACATAAATAGTTGCCGAAATTTTTTTTGTGTCAAGAGACAAAGTCAGGAATAGTGATAAATATCTTTGAATAACAACCAATATAACTTGCATATATATGTAAGAACTAAGAACAAAAATAATTTCAGTAAGAAAAGTAATTGGAAGTCTTAATGAAATCATGTGGAGCAGGCACATAATAAAATCACTTACGACCACGTGTGAAGTCCGTAACTGTAGAGTAGTAAATAAAGGAGCAGATTCCCCTAATGTATAATCCCACTCACCTTATAGGAGATAACTCTTTGATAATCATTTCTCACACTTCGATTTTTCCTAGACATAGAAAAAATCAAAACAAAATCGCATCAATCAGTTTTCCTGGTATAATTACTAAGAAGCCAAATATTGTTAATTACAAATTACAAATTAAATCTGGAGCTATATCAACCATTTGCTACGCTAATGTAAATACTTCACGTTTGAGATGTCATTTAAAAGCGGCTTGAGATGAATTTAAATTAAACCAGGATACTAATTCAGCCGCCGTAGAGACCGCAAATATGCCTAATTCGAATAATTATCTGATATTTGTGGAATAAATTTATCGACGTAAACTTACCACCTCCAGATATGTTTGCTGATTTGATTTAATTTTTTTTTTCGAGATGCTTACCTGAAAATAAAAAAAACAAATTATAATGGAAAATATTTAAGATTGTGTTAATGTTTTGAAAGTGGTGTTAAAATATTCTATGTATTGCGGGTCTTATAAAGGGTGTTTTTTATAGAGGTATAAAACTTCAAGTTGGCAACACTTTTTTAACTGGCGGCCATTTTGTCAGCTGTCAAGTGATTTATGTTTAGTTTGGTTTGGCAATTCAACATGAATAGACTGACGCCTGAACAATGCTTCCAAATTGTGCAAAATTATTTTGAAAATCATGGTTCTGTTCGAAATACATATCGCACACTACGTCCATTTTACGGTCAACATAATCGTCCATCAGAGCAATTAATTCGATTAACTATGGAACGTTTTCGCACCACGTTTACTCTAAATGATAATACGCATCCACAGAGACGTCGTACAGTGCGTACAGAAGAAGTCATTGCTGCTATAGAGCGTAGCGTAGAGGAAGACCCGAATCAGTATATCCGCCATGGTGCACAGGAATTGGATATGTGTCCATTCACTTTATGGAAGATTTTGTGGAAAGATCTTGGTTTGCGTGCTTACAAAATCCAACTCGTGCAAGAATTGAAGCCACACGATCACCGAGCAAGGCGTAGATTCGGTGAATGGGCCCAAAACAAGATTGCCGCTGATCCCGATTTTCATAAGCGAATTTTGTTTGAATGGATACGTCAATAAACAAAACTGCCGTATTAGGAGTGATGATAATCCTCAAGTGTATGTTGAGGCACCGTTACATCCAGAAAAACTGACTTTTTCGTGTGCTTTATGGGCTGGTGGAATTATTGGTCCGTACTTCTTTAAAAACGATGCTGGTCAGAACGTTACAGTCAATGGTGACCGCTATAGAGTCATGATTACTGACTTTTTCGTTCATCAATTGAACAACCATGATGTGCAGGAGCTGTGGTTTCAACAAGACGGCGCAACATGTCACACAGCTCGTGCCACAATTGATTTATTGAAGGAAACGTTTGGTAACCGCATAGCTTCACGTTTCGGACCTGTGAATTGGCCTCCAAGATCGTGCGACTTAACGCCGCTAGACTATTTTCTGTGGGGATATGTGAAGTCGCTAGTCTACGCCGATAAGCCCGAAACGATTGATCACTTGGAGGACAACATTCCCCGCGTTATTGCCGATATACGGCCACAAATGTTGGAAAAAGTCATTGAAAATTGGACCTCCAGATTAGACTACGTCCGAGCCAGCCGTGGCGGTCATATGCCAGAAGTCATATTTAAATCATAATGTCAGAAGGTTATCTTTCGAATAAAGTAAATTTCATGTCAATTTAAAAAATTCATCTTTGTTTTATTCCATTTAAAATTTCTATGCCTCTATAAAAAACACCCTTTACAAATTATTAAAACAAAAATTAAAAAGTATAGTTATATGGAAAAACGCACAAGTGAAATTAAATAAAATATTATAAAAGAAGTAATTACCATAGGTGTAAAGTAAAAAATATATCAAATAACTAAAAAGATGCTTAGCAGTAGATTCTAGAGAATTCCATCGGTTCAGATACTAAAATTTGTAAACGATTCAAAAAATGTAGCTCAAAAAGTTGTAATGTAAAAATGATTTTTTTTTGTATCGGCTCAATGGTTTCCCAGGGCAATTGATCAAATCTTTGGTGTTTCACGAACACAAACTTATATGTTTAAATAAACAAATAATAAAAAATTTAATTATATTTTATTTTCAAAGACTTACAAAGCTGGTTCGGGTTGATTTTAATTTTTTTTAAGTATCAAACATCATTGATTTCATAAAAAAATCACGATTCTTTTGTTTATTTTTTGAGACTTTTACTGAGAAACTCATAGAAAGCATGTTGAGAGGATATCTCGAGGTAAATTCCACATAAATAATGAATATTATTTCAATATTTTTATTTTTAATAATTGTAAATGTTTACGTTATTAAACTTATAATTTACAACTAGATATATGCGTATATTTTTATTAAATTAAGAAATTATATTTTTATTTTTAACAGATATCCTTCAGTAAAAATTTAATTTTTTATGATCAACAATTACCAATGCCTAATTGTTAGGTATAAAATATTTTTGTAATTAAAAACCTAAACCACTTGTTACTTATTTGTTATTTAGCATAAATAACTGTGTTGTAAATTGCGTAGCCTTTCTATTACTTTTCACTTCTTCATTCGCCAAATAAAAAAATCAAGCATATTTTCCATTTCTTTTTGCTTTATCAGAACTTGTTTTTAGAGGTTTAGCAGCTCTTACTACCAATAAATTTTTGTCACAACTCGCTTACTTACTTATCTATACATTGTTAAGGGATTCTGTGTGTCCTGGTTCAGTGGATTGGTGTAGTTTTTAATCAAATAATTATATTTTTCAAATGACAGGGAAAAAAGAACAGTACATATGACAATTTTATATTAAGAAAATATATCCCTGGCTGTAGAACAGTTTGTAAAAGCTACAAAAAGGAAATTCAAGACTTAAGGCAGTTTTGTATTAAGACTACTGAGCCACCAAACGCAATTTATGCAGGCAAATAGTGTAAGTACTTAGCTCAGTAACAAAGTTTTGTACAAAATTAACAACAATCTTAAAATGGTCTCGTTATTTTCATGGTATTATTTTTTTTCAAAACCCACTATCCGGCATACATGATTTTCGACACATTGGTAGCTTATTTTTTAATAATTAATGATATTACTTTCGTTATTTTTTACCAAAAAGTCATTTTTCAATATTATAAGGGGATAATCAAAATAAACTATTTTTCTTGAAAGTTTCTATGAGATTAAAACTAAATCTCTGGTTTTAGATAAGCAACAGAATACCTCATAATAGACTGAAGAGAATGCAAATTAAGCTTCATCAGCTTCGTCAACTTCTAGCATTATATCCAGCATCGAAAAATTCTGAGCCGATCCAAAAAAGAACCGAAATTTGTTCCTTTATTAGCAGTTTTGTAAGTTGTACAGCCATAGCTGAAAAACATAATGTTGATAGGGAAAGTCCAAAAGCAATTTTTGCTACTAACTCAAGCTTTAGATGTATTGAACACTGACAAAAGACGATTCAAAAGGTGAGACCTGGTTATACACTCCCGTCCAGGACATCTGTAGCAACTACTCTTTTGAATGAGATTTATGAAGAACAAAAAGAAAAATGTTTCCTTCTCTCTCAAGAGAATGTGTATATATGTCAATTGATGGGTGGGCAAATGTTTACAACGAACCTGTAGTATATTCAACTATAACAACAGAAAGACGAGTAGTTATATATGAAAGTATTGATACCTCTGGAAAATTTCAGACTTCGAAATATTTAACGGAATTTTGTTGGGATCTAATTTCTTCATCTAAACTAAAATATCAATGTTATGTAAAATCTTTCATGACAAACAACGTACCAGTATTAAAGTTACCTATGGTTGCTGGGCACATCTTTTGAATTTGTTGTGTAAGGACTTAGAAATAAAATTAAAGACCACATTGTTCAAAAAGCTAAATATTTCCGTAACAATCATCTAGCCTGAGCGCAGTTCAGCTAAGCAGGGGACAGAGGATTCGTTGTTCCAAGCGATATGCGTTGGAATAGCGTAGCTGACTGTTTAGAAATGTATGTCTCTCAATGCGTCAACAAATTGTTACGAGTTTGTCTCTTTAAAAATAAGTTTCTTCCAGTCGTTCGTAACAATGTTAAAAATCTGTGAGGAAAACAAAACGAAGTGCGATTACGCCATATACCAAAAAGTATTCAAAACTGGACTTAAATAGGCAGCAGAAGAATATTTAAATATTTTGAAACCTAGAGTAGTGGCCCTAGATATTTTGCACAGAAAAAACTGACCTATTTCAAATGCTGTAAAGTAATGAAAACATTTAGAGCTTATCTTCAAAGAAGAGTTAGAGCTTTCTCTACAAAAAATATAAGCATTTCATCATCATTATAATTAAGCATTAATACCATATCATGTTGTAGCTTAAATGTTTAGACTCCAAAAACACAAATGTAGGGTATCTGACCTGAGAAACTATTAACAAATTATTTGTATCTTCAAATAATTGGGATTGCCATCACTAGCAGTCAAATTGAACGCACCCTCCATATATATATATATATATATATATATATATATATATATATAACTTCATCTATTCTTTTTCCTCTGATTCGTGTCTCTGCCTTCTTGCTACTTTTATTTTATTACTTTATTTCGGAAAATTATTTTAAAATTATAACAATTAAAAGTTGTCTCAAATTATTATTTAAATTTGCACTTGTTGGGTTGGAGAAGAATAACAGATGTAATGCTAAACCTCGCCTATTATGTATCCCACAGATCTAGCCAAACCACTCTCTTACTTCTTCCAGGTAAACACTCACTCATGTTGTGGCTGTAAGTAATGTTATGATCCTGTGCATTTACGATATTTATCAAGGTTTAACAACATTCTTATATCCCCAGAAAATTCCCGCACAATTTTGAGCATTTGTTCAAGCTGATTTCTAGTAGAAGGGATATCGACTTATCTATAACAAATCACCATCCCTGCTACTAGAAATCAGCTGGAACAAATACTCAATATTGTGATGGCAACTGTGGATACTTACTTACTTACTCCGTGGCGTTACAACCCTAGGTGGGTTTTAGCCGACTTTACGACATGCCTCCATTCATTTCGATCTATCGCAACCTCCATCCAGTGTTCGATGCCCATAGTTTTGAGATCTTTTGTTATATTATCTCTCCACCGGAGTCAGGGTCGTCCCAGTGACCTTCTCCCAGTCGGTGCTTCCTCCCAAGCTAGTTTTATTATTCTGTCGTCAGGAAGCCTTCTGATATGTCCTGCCCACTGGAGTCTTCTGGCCTTTATTTCTTTTACTACATCTGTATCTGGGAATAGTTCTTCTAGTTCCTTGTTAGTTCTTGTTCTGTATTGTCCTGTCGTTTCATCTATCGTTGGTCCCGAGATTTTCCTCAAGATTTTTCTTTCAAAGACTCGTAGTCTCTCTTCGTTCGCTACCGTTAGCGTCCATGTTTCGCAACCATATGTAACTATCGATCTTATAACTATTTTGTATAGGTCCATTTTTGTTCATCTTGTGAGGTGTTTCGATTTCATCAGATCTTGCAGAGCGTACAGGCATCTATTTCCTGCTTGTATTCTATTGTTTATTTCCTGTGATCCGTTGTTATCTTCGCATAGTGTTGTTCCTAGGTATTTAAATTCTTTGACTCGTCGATGGTGATGTTTTGACCAATTCTGTCTCTTTTTCGGCCATTCCGACTCATGAACATGTATTTAGTTTTGTCTTCGTTGATTTGAAGTCTCATCTTCTCATCTACCAATCATATCGACATCATCTGCAAATGCCAACAGTACATTTGGTCCATCTTGATGGAATATAGATGTCGGTGCTTCAATTTTCGAATTTCTGATTATATATTCCAGCGCTATGTTAAAAAGTTGTGGTGAGAGCGAATCTCCTTGCTTAAGACCGTTATTTATTTTGAACATTTCAGAGTGGTACTGTCCCACTTTCACTTTGCACTTCAGCGCTTCCATACACATCCTTATTAGGCTGACGAGTTTTTTGGGAAAGCCAAGCTCCTGCATTGCTGTCTATAGTCTCGTTCTGCAAACTCTATCAAAAGCCTGTGGATCGTGACTTATATTATTACTATTTTATTACTATTATCTTACCTTATAAGTGTTTAAGAGTAGTAATTAAAATATTTATTGCCCTATAACTTGTTGTTTTTTTTTCGTCTTTACTAAACAACAATTTTTTGGTTCACTATTCGTTTGATATTTTTTGCAGGAATAATATTGTTACTTTTTGGATATTGGAGTAGCTTTTTACCAATATTGTCTTGTCCAACTTTGCTTGTTTTTAAGCTAGTGCTATGCTGTTCTACTTCTTTTCTTTCTATGCTATTAAAAAAGTAAAAAATTCAAGTTCAATAATTTATAATATAATGTACCAAATTTTCTCCACTATCTAGAAAAACTTTATTACAACGTTGTAAACTGTAAGGTCACCGAATATATATATTTTGTTTTGCAGGGAAGGGAAAAGTCTTTTTATTTAATTTAGTTTTTTTTATTATAAAAAACCTCAAATTGAATGATAAGTCACGACATTTTATTAAAAGTATACCTATGTCTGCCATCCCCAACAATCTTTGGCAACTTTTCCGGAACATTATAAAACAAAAATTAAATTAGAAGTCGGTTAGAGTCTTTTTTCTTCTCTTCTTCTAACCGAAAAAGTCCTCTTCCAATTCCAGTAAGAGATCCCGCTTGGAAATTGATAAAAAATGAAAGTTATTCCCTTTTTTAAAAAGTTACGCAAAATAAAGCCGACGGGCGAAGAGCCTAAGAAAAGAAAAATAAAAGAAAAGATATTAACTCAATTTAAAAAGTTGCGTGTAAGCCGGAAATAATTTGCACGCACGGACTAACTTAAAGTTACTTGAATTTTGTTGTGAGCATCATGTTAATCATTGTCATAATTCGTGTACAAGCAAATAGAAAGGAGAGAGAAACAAGACAGAGACTAATCGTGCTCCGTCTCGAAGGTATGGTCTGTGAGATAACAACTTAAGGCTAATTATTCTTTGCATTTGGCCTTGTTTTGTATTTTGTAGCAATTTACCTTCTTTATTTTAGTATTAATCATTCCGTGTTTTAAAAGAATTTGGTGGAAAACCATCGCAGTAGTTATTTTTCATTGGCGTACACCTTAAATGTAATAAATAAATTAGTTAATGAAGTTTCACTGTCAAAAAAAAATTCGTTCATATATCTTGTTGAAACTACACAGAATTGTTAGTCATAAATTTGGTACCCCAAAATAGTGGAATCCATTCTGTTTCAGTTATTTAAATCTTGCACATCATTTCCTGCTAGAAGTCTACTATGATACTTTAGAAGAGTAATGCCCTTTTAAAGTATTATGATTTTGTTTAATAGGGGAGAGTCGGATATATTGTACCATTTTTCAGTTTTTTCAAAATATCTTTTCTTGATATTAATTAAAACAAGCTCTTTATCATGAGTCACATAGTTTAGAATCTCATTTAACATGTACCGCAACATCACCACCATATTCTTAACGGATTTCACAAAATATGCGTTTTCCTAAAGGCTTTCCTTTGGAACAATTTACCCAACCAGTCGGTTTAATTGTACCACTAAGACTTAAGAGACTTCTAAACATTATAATAAAGTAAAATAAGATGGTTTTAATAATACACAAAATGTGTTGATTATATTTTTATTATTAATGAAAAAGTGCTAACAAAATTTAAATATTTCTTCAATAGAATCAGTCATAATATGCCAAAAAAAACAAGCGTATTAAAGTCTAAAAAAAAATTAACATTTATCAAACTTAAATACTTTCTTTCTAAAATTAAATGATATATTAAAATGAAATGAATCACTTTTACTTAAGAGTATTATTTAGTCAGTCATCAATTATTTATCTACTAATGCACTGAGATCAAATTCTTTATTTTCTTTTACCCTGTTTTAGTTTAAACAATTTTCGCAAATATCGGGATTCGGTGTACAGGTTTCGTGAACCAATCTATGACAACGGACGCACTGTATCCAATCAACGTTTGGCCCAGTTTTGTCAAAGTAGTGAATCTCACATATTGCACAAACATCTTCCTCGTCATTATCATTATCATTGTCGTCTGTCAGCTCTAGAACTTCATACTCACAGTCATCGCTGCTGGTCGATGAAGATCTTTGTCTTTTATAAGTTTTCCTTATCTTTTTCTTTTTAAGTACGTTTTTATTATTTTGTGCTTCTCCTTTTTTTATTGCTTTAGTTTTTCCTACATTCACTTGTGCCTTCCTTACTTTTTCTAAAACAACATCTTCACTGGTTGTAGAAGAAGATCTGTTTCTCTTCTGAGTTTTAATAATCTTTTTCTTTTGTTCTTCGTTTTTAATATTTTGTGCTTTTTCTTTATTTATTAATGTAATAGTAGTAGTAGTTCCGGGTATCTTCTTTAATTTCTCTGTGGTTTTTACTCGTTTAGCTGCAACTGATTCTTCCAATTTATTTTTATAAGGGCTTGATGTAATTTCAACTGCTTTCTGAATAGTATTTTTTTTTGTGTTGTTTACTTTTGGGTATAGGGCATAAAGAGTTTAACGATTTCTTATATTTTTAGTGTTCAATCCTGAAGTCGATGCTACTGAACCGAAAGAGATTTGAAAAATAAATATTTGTCACAAAATAACCTCTAAACATAATACGTTCGCAACTTTATGGTTTAAGCGGTGATTATATACCTAATCAATAAAAAATATAGCAAAATCGTAACTTACATTTTCATTGAGTAATGTCCTTAGCTACACATGTCAAAATTTATATGAAACACCTACAAAAACGTTTTTTTCCTCTAAAAATGCACTTGCCGGACGCCATTACAAAATGAGAAGTAGTAGTTTCATGTTGCCAGGAAAGAGAAAAAGTTACACTAAATGTAAAATTTTCAGGTGGTACAATTTATCAGGCAGTACAATATACCAGACTCTCCCCTATTTTAATTTGGGATATTTCAGTTTTTATTGTCGGAACCAGACACAAATATGTTTAACGGGCGAGATATCCGAAAACTGCGAAATAAGTTTTATTCCTGCCCTACAGGACTAGATTCCCTATTATTAGGCAGGAAAAACAACAGAGTTACATAAATCCTTATTATTATTACATAATATAGACAGTACAATAAGTATAACATAGTCTACAAACCAATCACAGATAATTGTAAATAAATGATTTGACAACAGAGTAATTGCAGTAAAATATTATCAAATTTGTCTTTCAGGCGACCATAAAGGAAACACATGGAGTATAATGGGGAGAATTGTAATACATAAGTTCATGGTTTCGGCAAATAGAAAAATAGTGGAGATCTAGTTTTCCCTGGAACATGAAAATGAGCTCTCGCGAGCAAATCAGTTGCCAAAATCGTGTTATTAACCAGTTTATACAAAAAAAGTACACGAGCTCCGTTACTGTGCTTCTCCAGAGTTGTGAAATTAAATCGTGTTAATAGGTTTTCGCGAAGTGTAGTAGACAGTGGATAAAATCCATCAGATTTAAAGGTTAAAAATTTTTCAGAGTGTACAGATGCGAGATAACTGCGGCATATTCCAATATGCTTCTTACAGGAGAATAACATAACGTGCTTATGACCTGGAGTGACTGAATCTCCTGCTAAATTTCACTAGAAAGCCTAGCGTTCGGTAAGATCTCGATACTGTATCATTAATATGATTGACAAATGTGAGTCTGCAGTCAAACGTGACTCCTAGGTCCTTAATGTAGTTAACTTGCATTAGAAAAAGCATTGTTGATCCCATAATCATGCAATAGAGGCATTATACCTCTTGAGAATGACATAACATTGCACTTGTCGACGTTCAGAGGTAGTTTGTTTTTTAGACACCAAGCATTCAATTTCATGAGATCCAGTTAAAGGCTCAACCAATCGCCAAGATTTCATATGTTCCAGAATATCTCCAAATCGTCTGCAGTAGGCAGCTGTTATTCAACTGACATATGATCGTTAAAAAAACGTTAAAAAGTAAGGGACCCAAAACAGATCCTTGAGGAACACCCGACATTACAAGATCTATGACCACGGTATTCAACATAGTGAGAGCGGTTTAATAGGTAGCTTTCAAAAAATCTAATAAGATTATCATTAAAACCAAAGACCGACAATTTGGAAAATAAAAAACGCTTTGGAAAAATCTGTGTAAACGACATCGACCTGAGTGCAGATTTTTGACTCCTTCCATAGATCAGGAAGATTTTCAGAGCAGTTGATTATCAGAAATCTTTATTATTGTTCTTACACAATGAAATATTCCATTTTTTTTGCAAATCAATATTGCCAGAATATTCCTTGCTCTTACTGGGATGTACGTTATATATTATTTCAAAATGTAGTCAATGAGTTCTCCATTGACTCTATCGTATAAAGAAACATAACTGCTTTTGACCGTGAAAGAAAATAAAGCTAAATATTATCCAAAGAAAAAGATCCTTTGGTTGAAGTTATAATTCTTGGCTGAAGAACTTGGGTGGATAGTTTAGATGCTCATCTATCAACATATTTCGAGAAGCAACGTGAAAATCATACCTGCCATTTGGATCGCCATCTTCATTCGGACACAGCGCAGTGAAAAGAAGATGAAGAAGAAGAAATCAAATTTAATTCTATTTATTTTAACACTGATTTTTTGATCACTAGTGATATTAACCGAACATTATTTATATATAAATTTAATAAATACTAGGTAATTTGAAAACTGTCTAGACTGCTACATAGGTGGCGTTGATATCAGAAAACATATGCTGTTGGCGAAATGTTCCATCTTTCTTATGAGTACATGGGGAATTTGAAGCTGTTTTGTTAAGTTATTTTTCTACAGCTGTTTGAGATAGATGTGTTTTGCTTTTCACTTAAAAAATAATAAAGTATATATATATATATATATATATATATATATATATATATATATATATATATATTGTCACATAGGGAAAAACATAATATAATATAATATTTCATAAATTGGCATTTTCCAATTTTTCAAATCTTTTATTTTAAATTTTAACAATAACAATCACGTTACCTCTTATAATTTAATAACCTTTTAATTATGAAATGTTATGTTTATTTACTGGCCATCGATAGTGCAAATTCACCAAGTCAGCAAGGTCGCTTTCCGGGTCATGAGGGATCGAGGTTGTAAGAAGGCGATTCGTTGACTTGATGAAAAAAACAAAACAGGATAAAAAGGACGGACATGCTTGGGACAGGGGTCAATTGATTCAATCTGTTCAATCGGTTGAATCGGTTCAATCAGTTTAAGGGTCAGTTGACCTGATGCAGAGCAGCCAGTCTACCGCAAATTAGTTAATTGTTAGTGAAGCGAAAATCCCAAGCGTGTCACAGTCCTGAGCAGGTCGACAAATAGAGCATTCTAGTGACAACCCCCGTGAAGAGTGCCAGTATGAAGATAGCCTTAATGTAAGTCAAACATCTAGTCACAATTATGTACAGTCCAAAATGTTAATGTCGTTTATTTTTAATTAAACTATTTTTTTATATATAATCCGAAGTAAAGAGTTTATTTTGAGTGTAACCTCTGAAGACCAAATTCCTAAATGCTACGTCCCTAGTCACACCTCAAAACCGGACGTGACAATATATATATATATATATATATATATATATATATATATATATATATATATATATATATATAAATAAGGTTTAAATGGAAGTAAAATTTGTGCTGACAATGGTAAATGTATTAGGGAGCGATGTTCCTTCACGAGCAACAGTATTTAATTGACTTGCTGAATTTAAATGTAATCGTACAGACACGTAGTGGACATCCAAAATATGTCACCAATGAAGAAATTATTGATTCTATATATGATATGGTTTTGGAGTGATTACGTATGAAATTGCTAAGGTTCTAAACATTTCAAACGAATGGGTATTTTATATTTTGAAGAATAAATTTGGGTTCAGAAAGCTATTGACAAGGTAAGTGCAGCATTCGTTCGAGTGCGACTTTCACAAATTTTGAGTCGATTTACAAAAAACGGAACTGATTTTGTACATTGATTTGGAACAATAGATAAGATTTGGGTTTATCATTGAGCTACGGTAACAAACCGCAGGGCAGACTGAATTTGGTTGTTCCTTTTCAATGGACGTGAAGGGGACAATCGTCCAAAAGGTTATAACATCAGCTTTTTGAGATGAAAAATTAATATTATTAATTAACTACATTCAAATTGCTAAAACAATAACAGGAGAATATTATTGCAAGTTTCTAGACTAGCTGGATGTTAAAATTTGGGAAGAAAGACCTGATTTGTAAAGGCGTTTTAACGATGGCGAAAGTAACTAAAATTATAGTTTTGCTCCCACATTTTTCATCGAATGAAGAAGTAATTGCCATCAGGAAATTGAAGAATCGCTGAAAAAAAGTGCTATTGAACTCAAAAGAGATTATACTGAAGAATAAATGTGTTTTCAATCATCCACTAATGTTACTCCACGCGTAGTCTAGAAGCTTTTCAAATCACATAGTATTTGCACCATATCCCAATTTTTATGTTACAATACATCGATTAAATTCAGTTATAAAACAATTATAATACAAAAAATAGAATTGTCATGTCCAAAACCGCAAAACATGATTATAAAAGATGGAAACACGTCAACACTGCTCTAGTATGATTAACTGTTCCGCGTTTATTTGTTGGACTTAATGTAGATTATTTCGCTGTATCACGCTGTCAGCGGTCGCGTACCTACATTATTTGCTAAATTATGACATAATTTTTTGTTTCTTTTAATAAAAACGTCTAGCAACATCATTTGTTTTAATCAAGATCGGGTAAATGTATGCGAGCTTAAACACACTTCAGCGTATGAAAAATAGAAGGCGTTTTGCTGGAAATTTTATGCACGACATTTTAATTCCTGCTTGTAATTCACGAAATGGTATTTAAAAATTTTAGGGTTTCGATTAATGGTAAAGGGTTTATGGATTCGAAAGGTTTGAATCGGGACATTAATCTTGTAAAAAAATGAAGCATAGAATATGCATGATTAATAAACAAAATTACCGTGTTTTTCTAAGTAGGGGCACTGATAAAAATAAAACGTTTATCTCAACAATCTTCAATTGTTTAATTCAAGCAAAAGTTATTTGGAATAATTTTGTGATACATTTTATTTTTGTTAAATTTAATTCGTTCATTTAACGTTTAAAATATTGTTTCAAAACTTACATTTGTTTGAAACATATCCTTTTACAGGCGTTTATTTAATAAATAATAAACTATTTCCATAATTATATTGTTAAAATAACCTTAAATTTAATACAAATTTAATGTCGATTCTACATTAAATTTAATGATTTTGTGCCAAAAACCATGAATAATTTACATTTACTTTTAATTTAAAGCAAATCATCTAAATATCTGTTCGTTGTACATTAAATTTGATTAAATGGTATCTTCATTTTCAGTAAGGTAACTGAAAATATGTTTCAATTTCTGTACATTAAAATTAATTCAGATGTACCCTAATATTAAAGGAATTAACATTATTATTCAATTTATATAGCATGAAATTCCGGGAGATGGCGCAACTTGTATTGAACTTTTTATTTAGTATGATATAAGTTGCTTAAAGGACTCGATTTTCTTATGGTGAGGTGTATAGGTCTGTTCCGTACTGATGGAAACCAATGAGTTTGAAACCGGTCTAGATGACGGACGCTACCTATGGGTAAAATGTCCACCTTTTCCTGGAGGTTTCAGAATTTTTCGAACTCATATTAATGTTGGTGCATTAAATATGTGATAACATATCTTAAATTCAATGAACACTGGCTGTATATTTAATGTACATATTAACCTTAAAAAGTAATGATCAGAACTTAAATTTAATGTATGATTACATTAAATTTAATGGAAAAGTTATTTTAGATTAATTTAAATTATTAAATGCATTTAATAAACGTTCGTGAAATTTCCTCCAGTACATTTACATTAAATTTATTGCATTTATTTTTTACGGTGTACTTTTATAATGTATTCAAATAATTTGTATGTTAAGTTTAATATCAAAATTCTAAATTCAATATTTTCTAGTAGTTAACACACATATACAAATACATTAAAATAATATGCACATTATATTATATAAAATGATTTGTAAATAAGTTTAACATTTTAAAATGTTGAATGAACGACCTGAACTTGCAATTTATACCTCTGATGTCGCCCTCTACAGGGCATGGCAGGGAAACAGAACAAGAAGACGTAGCCATATTGCTTTCTAGTGATACTTTACTTTCCCAGCTAACTTTTTTGTTCTAGGTTTTCCCATTACTAAGGTAAGTAGTACATTTTATTTTTTAATAGTTATAATCTTGTAAACATTATTTTTTGGTATAAATATTGTTTATATTTACATAAAATGATGCAAATGTGATGTTTAGATATAACTCATGGCGTTATTTCATGTTTCCAACTTCTTCAAGTTCATTTTGTGCCAAATTATAACTTACTTATTCCTTGGTAGCATGAGTTTGCTAGAGTTAAATGCTTTTAACGGTATTACACATATACACATTGGTATACTTATATAAATTAATTATACAAGCAAGCCATTATATTAAATTATAGGCAGGCATATGAAAGAACTAAAAGAATATCTATATAGCAAATTATATGCAAAAAACACAATATTGTTTGATTTATCATTAAATAATCTTTAGAATTATTGTCCCTGTGTAGATATCTAGTTAAATTTATTATCACTTCTGTAAGATTGTCAAAAAATCATAGTATCTTAGGTATTAAGTGATTACAGGGTTATAGGAAAAACTTATGGGTTTTTAAAAATATAGTACCCATTTACATAATTATTCAATTTCTTATCTAATTTGGTAAAATTTTAATAAATATGACGGTAGTTTTAAAGGTCAGAGATAACGTAGAAGTAAACTCATTTTGTTAGACTTGCATTGTCAATATAAAAAAAGGTACATAACGTTTCGAATGTAACTTGAAAATAGTTATACTTACTAATCGAAACTTTGTGTACCTTTTTCAAAATAAAGTCCCAGAAAATGAGATGATGATAAGTTATTTAAGTTTGTGTTTGTATTATTGGTTGCCTATATAATTTTTTTTCGAATAGTATTAAACAGTGGGAGGTACTTAAAGAATCTCCAGTAAGTAAACTTACATTAAAAATTCTACTAGACGGTTTTCTTGGAATGATTCATTGGATGCATTGTGATGTAATTTTTAAAAATATTTTAAAGGCTCTAACAGAAATTTCGTTAAAAAGTAATAATAACGAAAAAAACTTATAAAAAAGTTAGAAAATTTTGAATTTTTATTGTATTGTTTTCCAAAATTCATCATTCTATAAACATAGTTTCTGAAGTTTTTCAAACTAAAAAGTCTAATATTGTGCAGGCTTCCAATTTATTTAAAAATGCTTACGAAGATTATTGTAAACTGCGTCACAAATATGATCAAATTAGATGTAAAGCTTCCGATTTAGTAGCAAATTGAAATATTAAATTTTTTTTACTGAAAAGAGACAAAAAAAAATCCAAAAAAATTTTTGACGAACTTGTCTCCAATACAAAATTCATAGCAGAAAAACAATTGAGAAAAATTACATTTACTAATATTTTGGATACTGAATCATCTTAAAAAAGCGACTGTCTGGTTTTCAAAATGTTGTTGATAAATTTAAATTTCTTGATCCCTCATTTATGACTATCGCTACTGATACTGAGTCACACAAGTAAGCTGAAATTTTGCGAAATAAATATGACCATGATGCATCTAATAATTTTGCTACCGAAATTCTCAATTTTCGCTCAGCTTTTCGTGAAAATTCTTTTGTAATTATCAATAATAAATGAGCTGGTTGATTTTAACTTTTGTAAAAATTACACCAGATTATCAAATTTTCCCAATATGTGTACCGCACTATTAATATTTTTAACTCTTCCTGTAACGTCCGCTTCTGCTGAGCCATCATTTTCCAAACCTTATTAAGAATTTTTGAAGAAATAGTATGAGTAAGGAACGTTTAAATAGTCTGGCTATTCTAAGCATAGAAAATAAATGCGCAAAAGAAATCAACTTTTATAAAGTAATTGACATTTTTGCAAGCATTAAGGGGGTATTCTGGTCTAGGCGCCTAAATTTCAGACGTTTTTCTGAGTAGAATAAAAAGGAAATGAAAAACATTTTTGCCATTCATTCTTTTACAAGATGTTTATTGACTCTTTGAGAAGTCGGCTCACTAGGGTCAAACCAACAACTCAAAGGGACATGAAGAATTGTGTATATCAGATACCATGTGAATGTGGCAATTCCTACGTTGGCGAAACAAAGAGACTGCTTGACGTAAGGATCAGAGAACACCAAAAATGCACATCTCGAGGAGAAACAGAAAAATCTGGTGCCGCCAACCATGCCTGGACTCATGGATACCACATAAAATGGTCTGAAGCTAAAATACTACACCGAGAACAACATTGGAGAAAACGGAAATTCAAAGAAGCCGCAGATATATATCTGAACCCGAGTTGTTTTAGTAAACCATCTTTAGATATAAAAGAAGTGTGGAAACCACTTCTTAATCATTGTAAACTGTTAGAAAATCGCAGTTCAGAGCGGTAAATTCGAACTGCGTTGCGTTGTAACGCCAAAGAGTGAGGTGAATCCTAGGTTGCAATGATCTTCGGGGAACTCTGTCTTTAGGTACCCGGGCATTGTTTGATTCGTTCCGGCCGGACGGTTTAGCTGCCACGTCACAAAAGTCGCTGTAACTCCGAAAATAGTTCAAACTTTGAAAAATCATTTTAAGGCCATATTCCTAAAGGTCTAAACTTTAAAAATATGAAATATGAATAAAATCGATTTTTCCAAATTTCTAGACCAGAACAGCCACAAAAGGCATTTCTAATATATATTAGATTATAGGGAATGTCAGTTTTTAGTATATATTAGTACGCGCTAGGCCAGGTCCAAAAAGGGTGATATATTGGGTTATCATGGGTTTCCGGTGTGCTTGGGCTAATTTTTTTTGTTCATTTTGAATTTTTAGTAATATTAACCAAATTAAACGAACCCATTGTCCCAGCATTGCCATCTCAAATAACCAATTTCGGATATGCCATGGGACGTATTAGTTTATCCTGAGTGAAAACTGATATTTCCTGTAACATATGTAATATTTAAGTCAATATAAGATTTAGGATTAAGAACCTAAGTTGAAAGATTGTAGTTAAAAAAAAATTAAAGCCTGATTTTTATATACTTTTTATAATCGAAAAATATGAAATACCTAACTTGATTTTAATTTTTCTTATTATGCGGCCATAAATATTATAGAAATTAAAGTGGAAATAAAATATAATCATTATAAGCTTTTACGATTAAAGTATTGACAAAATAAATTGGTGTAATTTTTCTAAACCTAAGTAAAAAATTAGATATTTGTACCGTATTGTAATTTTTCTCAAGACTTAAAGCGCTAATCTAACTTTTGCTAACCGGCGCCACTGAATTGTACCTACCATTAAAAGTAATGTCATCTTATTTTTTTGCTTAGATATATATAATATTATTATTTAATTTAAAAAAATTAGTATTTTCCGTTTAAAAGCCACGAAATTTCTGTTGTGGAATCACGTTTTTGTATGTCATAATTTGGTACAAGAAAATGAGACGAACAAGAAAACAAGACAGAGACTAATTGTGTTCAGTCTCGAAGGTATGGCTTCCAAGATAAGAATGCCAGGTTAATTATTCTTTGCGCTTGGCATTGTTTTGTAATTTGTAAGAGTTTACCTACTTTATTTTTTTCCATTTATCAACTTGTATCCTGGAAGAATATTCTAGAAAATACACCTAATAAATAATGTAGTGAAGGGTGTATTAAAAAAAGCTTGTTGAATTTAAGTTATACTACTATTCTTATATCTAAAATGATAAGAAATATGAAGTCGATTTAATTTAGTTTTTAAAACATTCATATTTGTAAAGAAACCAAGTATTTTATAATTTATGAAATATATCAGAAAAGAAGAATTTTTTTTAAATACTTTTAATATATACAAGAATTAGATCAAATCTACAGTGTTGTCCCAAGACGAAATGCCGAAATTTTTAAAATTTGGCATTTTACCGATGTCGATGGAGGAAAATTCGTCTAATATATTTTCTAGATAGTGACACTTCCTGTTATAAGTTGATGCCTTCTTGCTTATTTTAAAGGAAAAACTGTATATTTTATTTCATTTTTAGATTCTATGCAGAATGTCCTATAAATAAATCACACCATATTTGACATATTATATTATAAACATAACTATCAATTTGTTCTATATAAAGGGGTCTACTTTAGTCGAAACTGTTGATATTTTGATAATTTGGGCTTGCAAAAACTAACATTAAATACTAACTCGAAAAAATCATTAAAAGTCAATTTTTTAAAATCTAAATCCCCCATTTTTATAATGTTGTCTTATTGAGTATAAAAAATAAAAGTAAGTAAGGCTATCTATTCCAAGAATTTGTGGTTTTTGAAATATGGATAATTTAAAATTTTTGTATTGTAAAAATGCTAAAAGGCTTACTTTCACAGAGAAACAACTTATTTTAATAAATGATCAAAATTGCAACCCTGAACTTTGAAACATTTTTCGCATCTCTAAGTTAATTCGTCTCGGGTGGCTTTTCTAAATGAATGTGTAGATAAGAATAGTTCTTTATCCTTGTCATACAGTCTTCCATCGTCTCTAGATTTCAATTAACGATGTTCTTTTTATCATTCCACATGAATGAATGAATGAATGAATGAATGAAAAAGGGGTGGTGATAGTAGATCATCGATGCCTAGGCTTCTATGGGGCCCTTTACATCCTACCATAGATGCAGGTCATTCGAGGCCGATTATCTTTGTGAATTCAAGCAGTTGAACTTGCCTTACTGCTTCCGGTAACAAAATGGTATCTCCGGAATATCTCTGTCTCAGTCCGTTAAGTGCTGGGCACTCTCTGAGGATATGGTCAATAGTCTCATCCTCCTCCAAACACCATCTGCACGTCGAATCGTCTTCGACACCGATTCTATGAAGATGGCCTCTGAGGTGACAACGTCCTGTCAACAATTCCACCACAATTTGCAGCTCTTTCCTTCCCAAGGAGAGAAGCTCCTTAGTACGCCGTACGCTAGCCCGAGTTGTATGTTCCTTAGCACACCTCATTCCAGGAGCTCTCCTCCACAATTCAATAAATTTGCTTTCCAGCAACGATTTTAATTCCATTCTGCTAATAGCAATTGGGACAGGTAGTATTGGTTGGGGTTCATACGGTTCAGTTGTCGAACCCAATTTTGCCAGACGTTCTGCTTCCTCATTCCAGAGTATGCCCGAGTGACACGGGGCCGATACGAGTCTGACTGTGCAGCTGTTCCTTATTATACTATTCCGTACGTCCTTGCACTCCGACACCAGTCGCAAAGTTACGACACTCGACTTCAGTGCCAATATCGCAGCCTTACTCTCTGAGCATATATTTATTACCCAATTCCTGTCTATATCCTCACAGAGATGGACTCACTGCAGAATAGCATAAATTTCCGCTATTATTACAGGAAAGGTCCATTGTTGGCAATTCACTTGTCGTAAAATGTTGCTTGTAAGAGGCTGGTAATTGAAACGATTCTGTATGGTGGGGCGCCATCGTGTTGATAAAAAATTTGCCTCTGTTCCGCCAGAGCTAAATTGCTTAAATATTGATTATCTAACTTTTCTAGAATATTTTAATCCCACAAAGGTTAATTCACAATTTAAAATGGGGATATAATTTTTTTTGTGCCACGAATGAAGTACCATTTACCTTTTCTATATAAAAATGTAGTTTTATTATTCCATCATTTCTTAGGGCGCAAAATACGTTGAATTGCCAGATTTCTTGAAAATTTCGCGCTCTTACTGGATGAGGTTTGAAATTCTCCAAAAATGGGGACTGTGTCTGTTAAAAAAAAACAGTTTTGGTAAATTTTGCTTCATCAGTGCAAAAGTCCAAATATGTTGTCCAAAAATCGAGGGTCGTTTTGTAGCATCGTTAATATAAATTCGCAAAATTGCACTCTTTTCGGCAAATCAATATCCCTTAGGTGTTGAATCAAGATATTAAATAAGGATAGAAATCTTGTTTTAACAGGATTTTATGTCTGTTATATATGTAATTCTCCTTTCAGGCAGAGAATATGAAAAATATATGTACAAACAGTTTATTTCCTGCAAATATCGTTCTGGTCCTCTCTCCATACACGTTTCGATCACCTCATGATCTCGTCAGTGGAGCTGTATCGGACCGAGAGCAACATTAACAGGAAATAACTGATATATGAACCATAAATTTCAAGGTATGTCGGCAGGATATTAAACCTGCCGTCTACCAACTTCGATGTCAGACTGAAAAATTTCGCCAGTCGAACGACATCTTTGAATCAACGGAGTAAAGTGAAATTTTTAAATAATCAAAATTTCAGTAAGAAATAAAAAAATCTTTCTGCCGTATTAAATAGTTTGTTATATATGTAATTCTCCTTTCAGGCAAACAGTTTCACTTTACTCCGTTGATTCAAAGATGTCGTTCGACTGGCGATATTTTTCAGTCTGGCATCGAAGTTGGTAGACGGCAGGTGTAATATCCTGCCGACATACCTTGAAATTTATGGTTCATATATCAGTTATTTCCTGTCAATGTTGCTCTCGGTCCAATACAGCTCCACTGACGAGATCATGAGGTGATCGAAACGCGTATGGAGAGAGGACCAGAGCGATATTTGCAGGAAATAAACTGTTTGTACATATATTTTTCATATTCTCTGCCTGAAAGGAGAATTACATATATAACAAACTATTTAATACGGCAGAAAGATTTCTTTATTTCTTACTGAAATTTTGATTGTTTAAGGATTTTATGTATTGTGCTCTTCCAGATTCCTGTCTAAATAAAGTCATAGCATATGCTGCAAAATATCCCTGAATTGCAACTTGCGATATTTTAACTGAGAATAGGTTTCCATTTATGGATTTTTGCCTTAACGGTGCCAAAATTTTTGAAATTTTGCAACATTCAATTAACAACGTTCTCTAACGGTTTCTGTTTATCTGGATATCTATTAGCAAATGTCTGGCATGTTCTTGATAAAACTTTGTTACACTACCCAAAGACAATAAACAAATTTAAATGACATTCGTGCATATAAGTTAATATAAGCCAATATTTCAAAAACTGCAAATTTTCCTTACAAAGTGCTTCGTAAGCATTTTTAAGAAAATTGGAAGCCTGCACAATATTAGACTTTTTACTTTTTCAAATACAAATAGGGAAGGAAAATCAATCGGCTGAAATTCCTAGAAGAATAAGTCTCAGCTGGGCAGCTTTTGGCAAAATCGAATTCATTCTTAAATCCAGTAACACCCCCATAAGTCTGAAAAGAAAAGTCTACGAGTCGTGCATCCTGCCAGTTCTTACTTATGGTATTGAAATAACCTCCCTAACATGTAAAGCCATTGATAAGCTTCGGGTTACACAACGAGCAATGGAAAGAGCTATGCTGGGAATTAGTTTACGAGATAGCGTTCCAAATGAAGAAATCAGAAGAAGAACGAAAATAACAGATGTGAGCAAACGAGTAGCGCAGCTAAAATGGAGATGGGCTGGACATATCGCAAGACATGACATAGACAGACGGACATACAAGATAACAGCATGGCGGCCAAGAGAGAACAAGAGAAGTGTTGGCAGGCCCCAAAAGAGATGGCGTGACGACATCCAGAAAATTGCCGGAAAAAACTGGATGGGGATCGCTACGGACCGACAGAAATGGAAAAATATGGAAGAGGCCTACATTCAGGAGTGGATGAAAACGGGCTGATATGAATGAATGAATGAAACTTTTTCAAAGACTATTTTCCAAGAAATCGATTGCGTTATTTCGTCGTGCGACACACGGCATAGTTTAGCGATAAACTACAAACACATCTCAAAAATGGCGGAAAAATTTCACTCTTGTAAGTAAGAATATTGCAAAAATTCGAACAAACAGGTGAATTTTTACATTATATTCGGATTCAGCATGTCGAAAACCTTCAAAAACCTTCGGTCTTTAAAACCTCAATATCGTGATTTCAATCGAACTCGCATGATATGCTGTTTCAAATTATTTTAAACACACTGTATATATATATGGTTTGAATATTAATTGCGATTGCAGTTCGTTCAATTTATTGATCTTTTTGTTATCATGTCCTCCCGACTAATAATGCGGAATCACTTTCTCACTGGTTCAATCCTGAATTAGCCTAAGGCGATTCAATTTGCATGCAAATTGAATAAAGCAGGAAGTAGCGGCGAATTGCATAGAAACTTAGTAACAAGTATGGTCGATAGCAGGACATATCTCCTTTAAAAATCAAATAAATATTTTATTAAAAAAAAAAGATTAAAAAAATCTATTTTCTATAGAAAATTTGTTGGATAAATAAATGTTAATAATATGGAACTCTATATTGTTTGTCAGTAGCAATATAAATTATTGGAACAAGAATTTGAAAGGTTTTTTACAATTATAATGAACAGTTTTAGAGTACTTACCCATGATTAATTCCATTACTTATTTCTGATTATGTATGAAAAATGTTTTTAGACAATTCGATTTATTTTTTGTCATTTATGAGAAGTTACTCATAAAAAAAGTAATACCTAAAATGAGTTTATTTTTTCTATTAAGTATATATTCAATTTGAAATTATAGTCATCAAATTTAATCACATATATTTAATACAGCATTTTCCAAATCCATTTCAGTGATGTGAGTGAAATGGCTGATTTTTTTAATACTAATCTGAACTATACACACGATAAAACGAATACCAATACGAAATAGCGAAAAGTTTGAAATCGACTAATACTCTGGAACAACATAACATCAATGAAATGATAGACAAAATCCAAACTACTATAAAAACATCAATGAAAAAAGTATGTGGAAGATTAAGGAAAACTACAGACAAGAAACTTAGTGCAAATACGTTACAGATGATGGAAAGACGAAGGTTAACTAAGAGAGACACAGAGAATTTTAAACAACTGAATAAAAATATCAAGAAAGAAGTAAGGAAAGATATTAGAACGTTCAAAACAAAATTAATACACGAAACAATAGAAAGAAATGCAAATATGAAAGTTTTGAGGTCAGGTCTCTCAAGAGGACGAACCAAAATACCAAAATTAAAAAACAGAGAAGCGGTGACAGTAACACATGTAGATGACATCATAAAGGCTTTCTATGCGGACTTATACTCATCGATCAATACGGATTCAGATCCAACGAAAACAATAAAACAAATAAGGAATGTAGGATCAGAAGATTTGCCTAAGATATCGTTAGATGAAATAAAAAGAGCACTAAAACAGATGAAGGATGGAAAATGCCCGGGCGAGGATCAAATTACAACTGAGATGTTAAAGATGGGCGGAGACAGCCTTGAAAAAGCGATGCAAACACTGATGAATAAATGCTTATACGAAGGTAGAGTACCAGAACACTGGTATAACGCACAAGTCGCACTTTTCTTCAAAAAAGGTGACACAACAAATGTAGAAAATTACCGTCCTTTCAGTTTATTAAACCACCTATATAAACTATTCGCCTGTATCTTGACAAATCGCCTGACTGAAAAGTTTGACTATTACCAGCCTGTGGAGCAAGCCGGCTTTCGACGTGGATTTAGTACGATAGATCATATCCAAGCCCTACGCACAGTCCTAGAAAAAACCGAGGAATATGACATTGCTACACACCTGGCATTTGTAGATTTTCACAAGGCCTTTGACTCTATAAAAACATGGGCGATCTTGAAATCACTTAATAATGCTAGAATTGACTTCAGGTATACCACTATCATACAGAACATATATAAAAACGCAACCATACAGTCATATACAGTCGACCTTCCAAGCCTTGATCGTCCCGAGCAACCTTTTTGATCTTGATAATGGGCCAATTTGTCCAGATGCATGACTTTCATCTTCACATGAGGGCTTTTTTGAATTCGGTACACCAGATCGTTTAGTCGAGTCACTACGTTCTACGGACTTTCCCGTGACTTTTGAAGCTTTGGTGAACGCCCTTTGGTTCTTTTCGAATTGAACAACCAAAGTCTTTCACCAACCATGAATCCACCAGTATTGGCTTTGAGGTCATAGCGGGTCTTCATTCTGTCGCTGTCTATTTGTAACTTTTGACGGACTTCTTCGTGTAAGACCTGCAGCTGCTTACTAAGTTGATTGGCGTAGTCTTCCCAAGTTGCTCCAGAATCGGGTGGACGTTCAGTAACCAAATCGACTAGAAGACAAAAATTATGCTAGCAGGTGTTTTTCCGGTAGCTTCGTGAATGACTGAACGATAGGCTAGTAAAAATGGCTTAATGCATTTATCCGTTATTTTGTTGTTCATTTACTTTTATCCTTATGTAATTCTCCAGCGTTCTGTTAAATCTCTCAACTATTCCATCTGACTTTGGATGTAGGGGCGTTGTTCTAGTTTTGTGGACTTTCAGAAGCTTGCAAAGGTTCGTAAAAACGTCAGATTCAAAATTTCTGCCTTGATCAGAGTGTATCTCTCCTGGCACCCCATATCCACAAATTCACTGTTCAAACAACATTTCAGCAACGGAGTTCTGGACATTTACTGAAGTAATCCATAGCTACCAACATATAGCGATTCCCGGATTTACTAATAGGAAATGGTCCTTCTATGTCTATAGTAATTCTTTCAAAAGGTACTCTTACATTGTACTACTTCATTTTACCATGGCTACGGGTCCTTGGTCCTTTACTGGCAGCACAGTCAGTACAGGTTTTGCACCAATCTTCTACATCTGCGCGGCTCCCCAGCCAATAGAACCTCTCTCGAACTTTTTTAAAAGTTTTCATAACCCCTAAGTGTCCGCCCGCTACACCATTATGTAAAGCTTGCAGTACTTCTGGAACCTTTTTTGTAGTTAATATATTCTGGTACCTGTAGTTTTTGCCATCAGAGCTCTCCCAAACTCTTTTTAATAGACCATCGTGCACAATTAACGCTCAATCCGAAGAAATGTTAATTGTTCCAGAAAGAACTTAGAATTTAGTAAAGATTTTTCTCCTGACGAACGAATTGAAAATCGGAAAAACACCAGTGCACATTCCACCATCTATATCTATATATATATATATATATATATATATATATATATATATATATATATATATATATATATATATAAAATAAATGTTACAGCATATAACAACGTTTATTTAAAAGTAACTTAATTACAATAAAAATGCCATTTTCGAAGATAAATTACAACAATTTTTTGATCATTTTACAACAATTCAGCTGCGTCATTTTCTAAATAACTTACCAAAAGGCATTCTTAATAACACTCACGTTTTCATCTTTATTTCAGCTTCAATCTCGGTTTAATTTTAGTCAAAAACTAATTTTAAATTTATTAGGCGAAATCGCGATGTCACGTCTTGCCTCATCCCCTTAGATTAGCCCGAAGTCAATGAGGCAGGTCTGGTTTAATACTAAAAGACCAAAATGAATTCGTTCATACTTTGTTACAGAATTGGATAGGGAACAGTGGTCGAAATGTTTAATTTTATGAGGGTAAAAGACTTAAGGCACTTTTATTTGTTTAATCTTCTAGTTTTTCAATAAGGTTTAGTAATGATATTATTTTAATTAACGATCCGTTCTTTAGAATAGATGTAACTTTGATATTTCGTTAAAGTTTATAGTTTCCGATATAGTTAGTATTTTGTTCTCAAATACACGATTTTTTTAATGTATTTTCCCTTACAATGAAATGTTCTTTGAGATCTGCATCTGATTTGTTATATTTTGTAATATATTAGCAATACCAAAAAATATCCAATACCTATTTTTTTACATCCTGAATTGTATTTTTAAGGAAAGATACCTATTCTTAAAGTTCATTGCTGAAAACGTTTTTTGTTTTTTTTTTAGTTATAATTTAAAACGCTGTTGTTTTCACAGGAAATACTTGCATTTTATGAAGTTAATGAAAAATTAATTCATGTCAATTTCGTAGTAAGGGCTTTCTTCGCATTTTTTCAATAAACGTATAAATTTACTCAATTCGGAGAGAAACTCGTTGACTTAACATGATAAAATTTATTACGGTATCAACTTCCCTTTTTAAATTTTATGAAAGTAAACAAACATTAATTTTTAACCGACTTCTAAAGGAAGGAGATTCTCAGTTCGTCGTCTATGTATTTTTTTATGTATGAACACCGATTACTCCGGAACGACGGCACCGAATTGAACAATTTTTTTACGTTATGTTCAGGAAGTTACTGCGGTGGTCCCATATTTTTTTGGATGAAATTGGTGCAGTAATATCCAAGATGGCGCTGACAATATGGCAGCCAAAAAAATTAAATTTGTCCGATTTGCTCCAAAAATGGTATGAGGGAATTTTCGGGATTGTATCCAACAAATTTAAAATTATTTTTAAAAAATTCAGTATGGTGGATCCAATATTCGCATTTTTTCAGATTTGGTATTAAGGGGTTTCCGGGGTCGAATATTACGAATATGAAGTTAATTTTTTACAACTATTAGGATGATAAGATACAATATGAGGAACGGAAAATTTTACATTTTCCGGCTTTGTCTAAAATTGATATTGCGGGATTCTTAGGGCGTATACAAACTCAATATGCAGTATAAAATATATCGGGCTAAGGAACTTACGTATCAAGTTCTTTAAATATCGATATTGGGAGGTTTTGGGCCTATATTAGCAATCTAAGTTAATTTGAAATTTAAGAGGGTGGATTTACTCTAACAAACTAAATGTTTGTTTGACACGATTTTGCTGGTATTTGGAGAACTCTAAGAATCAAAGAATTTTTAATGGTTCATTTTAGGGTGATTTACAACTTTGGATAAAATGGGTACCTTTTTGCCACCTTGGAGTCATTGCGAGGTACTATGAAAATGAATTCAAAACCAAAAATCGAAAACGAAAAAAAAAATATGATTCTACTTTTAAAAGTGCGCTAAAAAGTGAAAAATAACAACGTCGGCGCCAAATTATTTCTGAGTGAAATAAATAACTACCAATATATACAAATTATGTTAAGAAAGCAATTACAAATGCAGTATTTTTCATGTGTTTTTGCGAATCAGATTTTGTCAGTTATTAGTTTGGCACCGACTTTACAAAATTTAATTTCATATAAAAATTTAGTTTTTTTCACTTTAAGGCGCATTTTTAATAATATATAGATTTCTAACAATATTGCCAACCATTAGGAACATTAAGTATGTAGCATATAGTGTAAATCTACCTTTTCGAAGGATTAAACTACCCTCTTTCAGCTTTATGAAATAGGTTCAAAAGTGTGTCACTAATTCCACTTTTTCTGCGATATGTTAGAGCATATTCAAGAATATTTATATTTTTTACATTTTTTAATTGCATTTCTAGAGGATAAAAACTACTTTCAAATTTCATCCCTACAAACAGGGTTTCTTCTGGGCTAATTATTTTGTGCAAAGTAAATTGCATATTATTAAGTTTACGAAAAAATTTTCATGTCATTCCATCAGTAGGGGTATGTTTTTTTAACTCTTTCAACTGCTTTAACTCAATAAATGAATAAATTTACTTAATTCGTTGAAAAATGTGTTAGCGTACATGAATGTAAAAATTAAGTTGATGTGTGTCGGTTTTACCACTATAAAATTTGTCACATTATGTTAATTATGAGGTGCATGTATTTCATCAACTTTTCTAAGGTTCTGAGAATGACAATGGCTTTTAAGCCAATAATTTAAAAGAGGAGAAGGGACCAAGATTAATAGTTAAATAGCCAGTCTCTGACAAATCGTACTACTCTCAAATATTTTGCGTTGTTTCTCCATTGGAAATGGATAGCCGAATATCAGAAATCGGAAACCTTGATTTTATTAACATAATCATCTGAGATTTGTCAGAGTTTAATTTAATTTTCCAGTCGGTCATCCATTTATCTAACTTGTTTATATGTCTCTGCATCCTTCGAATAATAATGCGAAACGAATCCGAAAACATCTCAAACGCTAGATCGTCAACGAATAAGTACAGTTTGTTGTATAGATCTGTGGAAATATATGTCCTTTATAGATTGAATAGAGTGAGAACACAGAGTTGTCTGACGATAACACGAAAGTTCTGAAACTAGTCTTATGAGATAACTTAGTATTCCTATTCTTAAGAGCTTTACTACAAGCCTATTATGCCTTACCTTGTCAAAGGCCTTGCTGATATCAAAAACGACTGGTATGGAATTTCCGGCTGAATCCATGTGTAATAAACGAAGCCACTCTGGTGGTCTGCTGGATGCTACTATCTAGCATATATCCCTTACAGCTTTTAGAGGAAATTTTAAAGAGCCAGTCTCTGATTCTCATTAATCATATTTCACGTTTCATGCCCATATTCTTCATGTGTGTGATGTAAAAAATCGCTTCTAAAATAGTATTTATTTTTTTTACAACTAGAGAATTTTTGGCCCAATAAAATAAATGTATATATTTCCACCCCTAAAAAATGTAAAGCAAACTCCCATTCAAACTATTTCGTCTTCAAAAAGTTTACATTCACGAGACAAAATTCCTCTTTAAAATAAAATTTCGGAATACCATTTCAAAAGTTAACATCGGGGGTGATTTTCACTTCATCGATATGCATTTTAGGGTATAAAAATACATGTCAAGTATATATTATTTTGTAAAATATAACATATCACAGAATAAGAGTTACCAGAAATAGACTTTTAAAAAATGGCAACAGAAAACCCTAAGGAAGCTTTTAACCCCCTTAGAGGGGTGGCTTTCCACTAAATGCTATTCGTAATTAATTTTCATCACTATATTAGTTCCTTATTCATTTTTTTTTTTTTTACTTGAGGGGCTGTTAACCTTTTCAATCTTATAAAACAGTACAAACAACCTCTTACGGAGGAAATGATATTTTATTTAACAAAATTCAGCCTTTTAAATCTTAGTTGAAAAGAAAACATTTTTAGCTATGAAATTTGGGGGTAATTATCACCCCTCGAAACGCCATTCAGCACGTAAAAAGAATACGTCCTGGATATTTTTTGATATAATGCAATATCAGAGTCGGACCATTGAAAACCTCTTCTGGTTAGTACTGGTCGTCGAATGAAAATCTTTCAACGTTATTTTGAAATGAAAACAGCACTCTATAAGGTACTACTGACGTTTTTCTTTTATTTTATTTACTAGAATGTGCCTTTTTTTTATTAAAAGCAATTTCTTTAAGAGGTCGATTATAGAACCGCAATTAAGAGTCACTTGTTCCCCTAATCATAAACTTAAAATTTAAGATGAGTCCAGTTAGATCCTAAGATTCTAATGGCTAGCTTTCAGCTGTATTTCTTGAGAACCCTTTCACCAAACCACAAGATAAGCGGCGTGATACGTCGGAACCGTTTTGTTAAAATTGGATCGTGTTAGGATCAAAATCATTCAGTTTATACCAGAAATAATCATTGCGTCAGGGAAAAATGGAAATATTTTTATAACAATGTTTTTTTCTTTATCATCGAAAATACAGGGTGGTTTTTGGCAGTGGTTTTCAGAAATTAAGCCAAGACTACTGCAAACTCTTTTCACCTTTACAAACTGGAGTTTCGAACTTTTTCCAAAGTCCCTACAGCTTTTTTTCCTGAAAAATCTTAAATGGAGTAATTTTTCCCCCTTCTGAGGGGACGTACTGCAGGACATCGATGGTACCTGAGTTTCTAAATTTATTTAAAAGTACTAATTCTGCTTGATTTAAGGTTTTTTCTTGTTTCTCCGAGTCCTATAAGCTTAGGGGGAGTTTATCTTAAGTGTACAGGGGTAATTTATAAGTATTATATCGAACCCAATGCAGTTTCGTATCACCAACAAAACGCAGGCCTTTCGAGCTTTTTCAGCAGTCATTGCTATTTTGGTTCAATTGTTTTATATAAATGAGGGGTAGTTCTCACCCTTTCTTGGGAATGTATTACAAATCCACTATATGGATGCTGCTGTTTAGCATATAATATACTTTTAAATTTTTTATAGTTTGATTTGTTAAGATGGAACAACTATTTCGTAGCTTAATTTCATTTTCACCCCATTTCAAGAGCATTTTTAGTTCTAGCTAATGATTTAAGGGGTGTAGAATTTTTTTTTATATCGGATTTGGACTTAACAACCAAAAATACATAAAAATACATGGTTCTGGTTCGCTGGTCTGAACATTTTTTTTTGTGGGACTGTGTTATTAATCCTCTAACCTAAAAACTATTTTACAATGAGAAAAATTAATAATTTAACGTGATAGAATGAGAAAAGTTTAGTTTTTCATACTTTTTTTCGGCGTATGGAATAAGCCATATTGAATTTAGTGAATGAAATATTGTATTGTAATTGAATTGACTCAAAAACAATTTACTATAAAAAATTAATAATTTAAAAGAATAAAAGCTGATAGAATAAGAAAATTGTTATTTTCTTCATAGTTTTGGCCGCCATATTGGATATTCCATATTGAATTTTGCGAGTCTAATAGTTTGCATGAGATCATTGACCTTTAAAAGATAAATACCAAAAGTTCTTCAAAAATATTAATTATTAAATTTCGCCGCTGACAAATTAAATTCACAAAAACACCTTTTTTCGCATCGATCAATCATATACAATTATAAATTTTCAAAACATCAGGAACGTAAAAGTTAAAACTCTTAAATACCTAAAAATGCAAGAAATTGCGGAAGTTTACACGAAATACCACGAAAATTATAAAAAATACAAAAAAACAAAGGACGCCATTATAATGGCACCTGTGACTGAAAGGGTTAAAAACATCATTTAATTTTAAACTGGTCTGTTGATAATTAAAAGTGTAAATTAACAAATGCAACAATAATTCAGCCCTGTCCGATTTTTGAAATATCCATCGTAATAACCCATCTTTAATCTCACTTAATACATAGGTATATAACTTGCCATTAATAACGTAAAGTTAGAGACAAATCCTAAAAAATACCCAAAGTGACCCACCCGAACCTGCAATACATAAATTTAAAATTTTCTTTTACAAATGACGGGCAATTATCTTAATACCTACGTTTTAGACTTTTAAAGCTTCAGGTGCTTGCGTAAAGCGACTAGCTTAATTTAAATTCTTCTGGGAACGTCCCGGAGAAATTTCATTTGCTACGATTACGAAAACGTCGTGCAGTGGTCAAAATGAATTGCTCACACCGGTTTCTATAATAGTACCTATTTTGTAAACGGCGAATTAAATTTGTATTCGACGAAAAACAACAGATAGTGAATATACAGGATGTCTGGCAAGTATATGTTAAAATAACCCGATTTTTGTTTCCTAAGAAATGGGGATATGGCTCCCATTTACCTTTTGACTTGCAGTTTCTATGCAGGCTTATATAAACAAATTGTGACATATTTTATAACCGATAAAATCCCAAATACAAGGAAAGGAAAAAATCCCGAGTTAGAAAAACACATTCTGGATGAGATTGCTGATAATTCTTCTAACAACGTAAAAAAGCTCGCAGCTTTAATAGACTCAACAAATTATCCATTAACTTTTCATATATTTATTATATATATATATATATATATATATATATATATATATATATATATATTACCCGGACAATAACTTATCTATTTATTTATTTACTTGTTTGGCTTTGAAACACGCTAAACGGTACACTTATAGGGGGTTTGTTTGGTGCGACACGTGGCTTTTATTGCCAAAATTAGCAGTATGTCTGGTTGTCTAGTATCCAATAATGAGACCCCTATCCTTTGAGCAGCGCGTTTCGTGTATTGGATTTTATGGATTTCTGTTTTAATTCACCCTCGCGCCACCACATGGCGGTTTTTATAAATTTTGTTAATTTGTGTGGTTCTTGTGTCATCAAGTGAACCATCGAGATGTCGCCTTTGTCGTCCTGTTTGCTGTTTTTAATTTTAAATTCAGCTTTATAGGTTGCAAAGGCGATATGATGGTTTGTACCGAATGCGGTGGCCTAACGAGTCCCACATTAGGACGAAACAGCGCTGTCGCCATCTTTCGGACACGGAGTCTTTCCATACTTTGGAGTGCTCCGCACTTTTTAACACGAGAATAATGTAGATTGAAAAATTTCACGTCCGCTTAGCCAAGATTTTATATTATTTTTCTTTATAGCATTCCGTGTATGTGCTGAGTCCCTCTCAGGACTGTAAGGCAGCTGATGCCTGCGACTCCAGTGCTGTCGGTACCGTGTGCGCGTCGGACGCGTTCGTTTTCCGAATGGTTCCGGCCCATCAGGTTGCGAGACCTGCTGCGCGTCATCGGCCCTGTTGCCAGTGTTTGGGGTTGCGTTGCCGAGTTGTAATCTGTTTCGTTACCAAGTGGTACTGGTTGATGTTTTGTAAGCAGATTTTTCCAAGTATTAGGCACACGTTGGCTATCATCTCTGCTATTTAAGTTGTTGGGCCTCTTTGCAATTTCAATGGCTTCCCTTAGAACTCTTGTGGACAGGTATTCACATCTCGATTACATTTTTGTTCCCGAGAAATTTATCTTATGTCCTGTGTTTAACCAGTGTTGGGCCAGAGCAGAAGAAGTTGTTTTTTGCTTGACAGCGTTCATATGTTCGTCTCTTCTGGCTCTTATTTTACGGTTGGTTTGGCCTACGTAAGATGAGCTGCATTCTCCTCATGGAATTTCGTACACTCCCTGGTTTTCTAGAGGGATTCTTTCTTTAGGTGTTGGCAAGAGATCCTTCACTTTACGGTCTGTGGTGAAAATGGTTTCAATGTTGTGTCTCTTGAGAATTCTTGCGATCTTGTCTGTGGTGCCTCTTACATAAGGAACAAAAGCTTTGAAACTATTCTCTTGGTTTTCGCGATTTTTTGGGGCCAAGTGTTTGTTTTTTAGCGCCTTGTCTATATGTTCTTTTTTATAACCAATCTTTGTTAGGGCGTCTTGCAGTATGTTCATCTCTTTGTGATAATTTTCTGGATCTGTAAAGGACTGCGATCGAAACGCAAGTGATTTCACATTCGTACTTTATACCCTCGCAAAGCACTCAGTACCAGTTCTGGACAAAATTAAGAAATATAAGATATTTAGTCCGCCATTCTGAATTTAAAAAAAAATTAAATCCGTATGGGCCAGCCCAAAAACTCCCCTATATCAGTTCTGGAAAAAATTGGACAAAATTAATTTATTTTGCGCCATCTTACTTATTGAACCAATTTTGACCAACGTGATATGGGACTACTGCAGAATCTTCCTTAACAGAAAGCAAAATATTTCATTTAAATCTTTACAGCTGTTCCAGAGTAATCGGCCTACATAAATAAATAAGTAAGTAAATAAAGAAATTTATATATATATATATATATATATATATATATATATATATATATATATATATATATATATGTATATATATATATATATATATATATATATATATATATATATATATAGTACTCTTTCAAATCCATAAAAACTCTTCAATATAAAGTGATCGTCTAATTCATGGCAATATTTGTTTTGTAAATTTAAAAATATTGTAAACGGAGGGATTAAAAACTCTGACCCGTTTTTTGGATTTACTATCCAACACGGCAACACTGCACCGTCTCATGTCTTGTTTTTTACTGCTATTTACTATAACAAAATTTATTGAATGAGTCGGATTTAATACTTGGAAATTTCTCATCTTGCGCTCTCGCCAAAAAATAGCAAAAATAGTTGCCAAGGCGTCCATAAGTGGTGTAAGTCTTGTGTTTATCTAGTCAATGCTTTGTACAACATTGTGATAATTTCCGTAACAAACTAAAATTTACAACAAAATCCGAAGTAAATATATATATATATATATATATATATATATATATATATATATATATATATATATATATATATATGAAGTCAAATGCGAACAGTAAATGCAAACTTCGTTCCATCATATCCCTTCCGTGTTAGAGTTTGCACAAATTAGATAAATTGCTATAGAACATAATTCTTCCTATTCCACCACCATCTCGACGGAGTTGCATATAGTTGTACTTTTGCTGAATGTGATTTTAGCACTACAATGGTATAATGTCCATATATATCCACTCCTATTGCATCTCACACGGAGGAATCTGTGAAAGCCGCATAATATATATATATATATATATATATATATATATATATATATATATATATATATATATATATATATATATATCACTACATACACTATAGTATCGAGTTGGTATTATTTATGTATTTTAAGCTGGTGAATATGATTATGAAACTTGATGTGCCAAATAGGCAGGTCATTAAAAACAAAAGGGCAGATAATTTCGTAAAGTCAAATAAACTCAATATTAAAGACAAAAGAGCCCTATTTACTATTATGCCCAATAATTTTTATGTTTTCTACAATCAGATCATATATTATTATATATAAATTACATCAAAGCATTTAGCATTACAAAATCAATGCATTTAGCATATTTTATTCCGCCAGAAGGATTTTAGGCTATGAAAAATATATCAAATAACTTTTTATGTCATGAAACAGTAATTTAGTTTTATTATTGGTCGCAATCAATGGTTATTTATGTATTAGCAAATAAATAAAATAGAAAGTTTGGTTTTATATGCATTCAACATCAATTTTAGGTAGCAAATATGGAGTATAAATTTGATAGATGGTATTGCGGGTCATTAATAACCAAAAATTTATCACTGATCTGAAAATTATTGTGGTAAAATAAGAGAAATCAATAAAAATTCGGGTTTGCCAAAAACTTTTAAAATATTATCGCAAGAAATGATAAAATAGACTTGTTCTCGTTCCAATTTACAATTTCTTTTTAGTGTCAAAATGACATGAGACGAAATTATACATATTATTTTAGTCTAATTGAGTAATCAAAGTCTTATAACAAAGAAATATTTCCAAATTAAATTAATTAATACGTATTTATAATTTTTACTTGGTGCTAATTTGAACCAGGCAAAATTTAATATTATAAAATACATTTATAATTGTGAATTTTAATTGGCGCCCCCGAAAAATCTGTAGAAATTAGCAAATTTAATATTGGTGTATGGAGCTGTTTGTGTTTTGAGAAAATATGCTTTTCTTTAATTAGTGGATAATCATAAATAAAAATTACTTTTTTTAGTATGTATTCCGAGAAAGTTTCAATATTTGGAAAAATACATCTAAGATCTCGAAGGATGGAAACATTTCTCTGGATGTTCTTGGCAATTATCTAAAGTTCCTAGGATATTCCCGAGTCTTATTGTTAGAAGTCAATTGAGTTTTTTTTATAAAAATTTTATATTTCTATTTTAATTTTGAAATTGGTATGATATCTATAAATTATCTGAACTAGGTGTACTAAGCGAAATATATAAAGTATCTTGCAATGTTTGCAAGGTCGGGAAAAAGTACACATTTTTTCCAAAATTGTAAATTACACCTAACTGAACAACAAAAAATTATTTGATTCTCAAAATCCAAAATACCAGTTTTGAATGAAATTTAACCAAACAAATATTTAGTCTTCTATAATAAATTCGCTAGCTTGAATTTTTGAGAGATTAATTTTAGAATCATAACTTTGGATCCTAAAACCCCCCAATACCGGTTAAAAAACTAGAGACGTATTTTACTCTGTATATTGGGTTTGAAGAGATTAATTTAAGATCCGTAACATATGCCTCAAGAACCTCCCGATTTTAATTTTGGACAAAATCGGAAAAATATAAAATTTTTTGTCGCCCATATTACCTGCCATATTAAATTGTAAAACACTAATTTCACTCGTAACCTACGAGGCAGAAAAAGCTCCTAATAATATTTCTGAAAAATATGAATAACCTAAAATTTTCAACTCACCAGAATTCGCAATACTGAATTTCAAAAAAACAAATATTTTAAACTCTTAATCTAATTTTATTCTAACCCGAGTTCGCAAAAAGATAAAGGTGGGGAACCGCTGACATATCCTATACTATATAACTGTTTTTGATTTATTGAGAGTTAAAACACGATATGAAGTAGTCTTCTTCTTCTTAAAGTGCCTATCCTCTTTGGATGTTGGCTATCTCATTGGTCCATATTACTTTATTCACTGCTTCTCTGAACAGACCTGTTGATGTCATTCCAGTCCATGTCCGTAGGTTGCGCAGCCATGATATTCGTCTTCGTCCAGCTGATCTCTGGCCTTCCATCTTCCCTGCAGGATAAGTTGGAGCAGGCGATATTTCTCATTCCGCATGATATGTCCAAAGTACTCCAATTTTCTGCGTCTGACATTTGTAAGGTATTCCAGTTCTCCACCGATACGTTGTAAAATGTTTTCGTTTGATACGTGTTGTATCCAAGGAACCCTAAACATGCGGCAGTAGCAACAGTTAATTATCATTTTATTAAATGCTGAAAATGCCTCTCATTGGTTAGTTGACAGTAGTCGGAGCGATTTCTAAATTCATTCTGAACATTTAGGACTGCTTCTGTAGTAAGTAACGGTATTTCTTGAATAATCCACTTCTCTTAGTCTTCTGTCAATTGATTTATTTTGGAAAACTTTATCTTTAAGATAACTCCACAAAAAAAAGTCAAGGGAGTTTAAGTCTGGTGATCCCGGTGGTAAACTCAATTTTACTCACTGTTAATTATTATTAATATATTTTTCTTGAAGTAGCTAACACACTTCTAGGTTTCTTATTCCATCACTATGTCCTATCATCATAAGAATTTCTTATCCTCTTGCTTTACAAAGTTTCATTTTCTGTATAGGATGTACTCAAAGTGACAATTTCAAAAATGTGATAAAGGAAGGAAGGAAGGAATTGAATCAGTTATACTGGTAAATAATTATTGTATTTCATGTCGAGTTTTAACTGTCAAAAACCGTTATATTTAGGTATAGGACTTTTTTAAATAATGAATTTATCCGAACTTTACGTCCCCATTGTATAAAAAATATTAAAACTGACACCAGAAAATACAACAAAAAAAAATTTTAATGTGCATTACGTATTATAGAAAAAATAATTATAAAGAAAATGATTTGAAGCCCTTTGTATTCATCGATCTGCATAAATTCAAAACCAATCATTACTCGATTCCATAATGCCATGTAATTAGTACAGCTAATTCTACCTAATTAATTTGTTTTTCATGCAAAATTTATAGACAGAAAGTGAGGCCTTTATGGTTAGTTTTACTTTGAAATTGGTATAATTATCTATTGAGAATCCGCCCTGAAAAGCGCACTAAAATCGGTTTGGAATATTGCTAATTATTACTAGCTTAAAATGCCAATTAAAATTTGTTATACCATTAAGCTCCGTACTCTATTGTGAAATTCTTTTAATAATTTGTAAACAAAAATGTTTGTACGAATTCGTTCAAAATTGGTTTAATATTAATACAAAGCAAAAATATTAATGAGGAGGAAAATTTTATGAAAGACAACTGAGAACGGATCTCTTGTCATTGATTGGTACAATCAGTATCTAAGGTAGGTCTATCTGTTTCAAAGATTTCAACTTTTATATATACAAGGTGCGCCAGATTTGATGGCGTATTACAAGTATTTACAAAACCACTTGAGATATTTTTCTAAAATTTTGTTTATGGTTCTATCTATCTATCTAATGAGGCTCAATCATCCATCTTTGGATATAAGCCTCCTCTTGTTTTCTCTATCATTCTCTATCTTGAGCGGTTTGTATCCATCTTCGTCCGGCTTGCTTTTTTAAGTCGTCTGTCCATCTTATTTGCGGTCTTCCTCCTCTTCATTTGTGTTGCCAGGGTCTCCATTCTAGGATTATTTTGTTCAATCTATTGTCTTTCTGTCTTAAAGAATGACCGGAAAATTTCCATTTAAGCTTGGCTACTTGTGTCCATACATCGCTTACTATTGTTTTGTCTCGTATCCATATGTTCTTTTTATCTATAAGTCTGATACCTAGCACTTGTCTCTCCATTTCTCTTTGTGTTTTGGCAATTCTATATATATTCTCCTTGGTAAATGTCCATATTTGGGATCCATATGTTAAGACAGTTGATTGGACACTCTAGTTTTTAGATACTGCGGATATTTCTTGTTTTTTAGGATGTATGAGAGTCTACCAAATGATATCCGGGATAGTCAGACTCTTCTTTTTATTTCTTCAGTTTGATTGTCTTTATTTAGTTTTGGTATTTGACCTACATATATATAAATATATATATATATATATATATATATATATATATATATATATATATATATATATATATATATTTTGTTGCGTAGTGTTTCACGGATGGGAACATGTGATTCAATATTAATCCGGGAATACATCCTTTCGTTCGTTTGGTTCTCGGTAGAAGTTTGCAGACGTTTCACCAAAATCCTATTTGGCATCCACCTCAAACCTAAACTCTGGTGTCGCTAAGTTGATGATGTACTTGTAAGATGGCCTCATGGCGAACAACTGTTCAACTGTTTCCATGAGTCTTAATTCTATCCACATAAAGATACATTTTACTTTGGATCTTGAGGAAAATAATCAGCTTCGGTTTCTAGATGTCCTTATAACCAAAACAATGGATGGAGATCTACGACACACAGTATATCGAAAACCAACACACACGGATAAAGACCTGAATGCTGATTCTCACCACCATTCCTCACAAATACAGGGCGTAGCCAATACCCTAATATCAAGATCCCTTCGCCTAACTGATGACCAAGCAAAAGAAAAAGGAACCGTCACACATAAAAGGGCCTTCCAACAAAGCAGCTACAAGACACCAACAATAAATAAAGCAATAAAATTGCAACAAAAACCAACGTAAGAAACAAGGCCACGTGCCGAGGATAGACAAATCACCATACTTCTTTACATAAAAGGCACAACAGACACAATCGGCAGATTACTCCGGAAACACAACATATCTACAGCCTAAAAACCATACAAAACAATAGGCTCTTCTTTAAGAAATCCAAAAGACAAAATCAGTCTGGAAAATCAATGCGTATCTAAAATCGCATGTGACACCTGCAACAAAACATACATAGGCCAGACCAACAGAAGAATATCAGCTAGACTAGAAGAACACAAACTCAGTATAAGAAACAAACAGACAACATCGGCGCTTTTTCAGCACCAGAACGAGACAGGACACAAAATTGATTTTGACACCGGCCAGCAAATCGCCAATATAGAATCTACAATGCAAGATTGATTCGTGAATCCATCGAAATTGAGAAAAACGACACTCTGAATAGAAGAGACGATGCACTCAATCTGCCTTCTACTTGGAAAACTCTCTTTAAGCGGGACCATTGTATCGACACGCATACCACGCTTAATCTGACACCAAAGGCGGTGCTCGAGAGGGAGGCGGAGCCAACGCCAACCAACCGTTACTATCTGCAGCCGCGTATAAAGCACGCTGCACGTTGAATTTCTTTCTGTTGATCTACAAACCTCCACAGGAAACTAAAGGAGCGAACGGATGTATTCCCGGATTAATACTGAATCATATATTTCCTTTGTCCACTTCCTCCAATTTTCTTTGTACGACCGTTATAACCATTTCTTTAGTTTGATTTGTTATTACTTTCTTTTGTTTATTGTTATAACAGATAATAATCTGATTTCTTAAAAAAACTTGAGGACGTGACATTTCCAAATCTATCACCAGCTAATATCAAAGTCAAAATTTTGTATTTTGTGGAAGATCCTGAGCACATTTTATAAAACATATCATATACCTCCCTTTTACCATTTATAAGATATAAATTATTTTGTAGTTTTCAGGAGTAAAAACAACTTTATTAATAAAAGTTACATCTTTCTTGAGACAAAAAAAAACTAAAAGTTTGAAATTTTGGCCGCAGTTTTTCAGAATATGAATACGTTATTTATGTTGCTTAATATTGAAATAAAATTCTACAGGGTGGATAAGAAAGTCAAACCTTGTTTAAAAAAATATCGGAAAATCAATTTTTTAAATGTAACCCCATTGAATTTGAATTGCCTATCAAGCTATAATATATTTCTACACTTATCTGCAACACTTTTGGAATTATTGCAAGTAAAGAAGGAACAAAAATATAAAAAACAATAATTAGTGGATAAACTGTTTAAAATTTACCTCTCAAACATTCGAGTATTGATGTTACACCCTGATCGGTTGTTGCTACTTGGTATCTTCTTGGCATCCAAAGACATAAATATTTATCCTACAGTATTGATTGAAGTTTGGGCAAACAAGTTCGTGTTCTTTGGACTAAAGATAAAAATCTAGAGGGCTAGGATCTGGTGACCTAAAAGGCCGAACTCCACAGTCCTAATCGACGAATCCACTTCTTTCACTTAGCTTCAAAGATCCTTGAAAGCTCCTTACTAATTTCATTGCTACAGTATGCTGGTGTATAATCTAATTGATACTAGTAATCGCGTAGTGACTCCAGAGGTAAATCCCCCCCTACCTCCTTCCCCTTCCCCCTTTCCTTCCCTCCCTGTTTTAATGTTATCTTTTACTGTCGGGCAGTTTTGTACTGCCAAATTGTCTCGTCCTGCTGGGTTGTTTTGACCTGTTGTGGTGTCTTAACCTCTTGGTGGCTTGACTTGGCATTTTCATACTTTCCTACGTTTTTATTTCGATTCCATTTCTATCTGTATCCAGTTGGGTTTGGCTGGTTAATTCAGAAGATTTAATGGTCTTCATAAGGATGGTATCTCTGTTTTAAATACCTGTAGTTATAAAAAATTTGGAGTAAAATTTAAATAAAGGCAGACTGAAGAAAGACAGCAACGTATCGAGCCCTAACAGTTACCTGCCGTTGTTAATACTTCCCAAAAAAAAAAAGAAATATCCTAACATATGAATAGTTAGTGAATTTTCTCTCTTTTTAACCTGGTAAAACTAAGTGGCGTCCTCTAATAAAAACAGGTAGACCGTTCGCATTGTTTTTACCAGACTCACGAGTCTCTGCCTTCTACGAGATGTGAGCTTTAATGACCACTCCAGCGGTTAAACTACTACGAGGTATAGAATCATGCTATGTAGTTTGATAGGTAATTTAATTTTCTTTTCGTTATAGTTAAAAATAGAGAGTGTTCTATTAAAACAAAATTTTCCGATATTCTCTTTAAAGAAGGTTTGACTTATATTTTTACCTACCCTGTATAATTTTATTTAAATATTGAAGGAAATCAATAATGCACTTGTGGTTTGAGGAACTGTTACAAAAATTTCTATTTTCTAGTAGTTGTAGCAAGAAAAATATACTTTTTTTATGATAATTCTGAAAATTACAAAATAATTAATATCCTAAAAATGCCAAAGTGCTGGTGTGAGATACGTTAAAGAAATATGCTCAGGATCTTCCACAGAACATAAAAACACAATAATATACAGCATGTCTTATTTAAAATTTGAACTTTGCTACCAGCTGCTAATAGATCTGGCAACGTCACATGATCACAACAAATATTTTAGAAATAAATCTCATACGCAATTGAGTTTGGTGCACCCCGTATACAGTTTAAGAATCCTATTCACCGATAACAAAAACTCCAATAATTTTAAAAAGCATGTAATATCCTAATTTGTTATTTTACAAGATTTTATATTTTTATATAAAAGAAAACATATGAGATCACATTAAAAACAAAATACTTCCATATTTCTAACGTACCTTAAACATCAAAAAACCAGAAAATATTGAATTTATTAGAGGAAAAAATTGGCTCTATATAAGTATAAGGATCCGAGGAAATATTCTGTCTATATACTTAAAAAAAGATCAAAGAGAGGAGCAAATATCAAAGACCAAAATTAGCAGAAATGCTGTTCGTTTTGTTTTTTGTATCAATTGAAATGGTTTCATTTCGAAGAATTCAGGTAACCACTGAATTGGCATTTAGAAATTAAAGTACATATCTGCAATCTATTGATTTTGAGAACACGAAATTACAAAAATAAATCACTTATGTGTTACGGGGGTAAATTAAAAATAAAACAAAATTAATTCCTTTTAATACCCTGATTAGTTCATACTATATGCAGGCATCAGTAGTTTAAAAGGCTTTGTTGTGAATAAATTATAAGCAAATAATTAAGGTAAATATTTTTCAGTGCATTTGATTTCATTTTAATTAACTCAATAATTAAAGATCTATTTCTCTTTTGAAACATACAAAAATATCTAAAAGGCACTGGTTGAAATTTTTTTATTTTCGTTTGTTTTTATGGCGATTCCATTGACTGTTATCAAGTTTAAATTGAAGAAGATGTCCTAAGATTATGTAACTAATTCGATGTTACAAAGTAATGGTTGACAAAGATTATGTTTCTCAATATTAGATCTACTGAAGATTTTAATATTATTTTTGATGTAAGATTATTCTATGCATTCTTTAAATACTGATTTCAAATTTTAATAAGCTTAATTTAAGATATGGTGGCTTTACAATTTTTTAGAATAATACTTGTCAAGTATCCGTTTTTAATTGTAATGTGTCTCCATCTTGTACTGAGGGTATCTTAGAGTATGGTTTTGTAGAACTGATTATCTTAGGAAGTTATTAATTGTTGTATATACGAGGTCTGATAAGAAATAACGGGAGTTTCAGTTTTTCTTAAAGTATCTTTATTTATTTATCAACATTAACGTTATCTCCTTCAAAGTAAGCGTCATCAAATATAATACATTTGTACCAACGCTTCTTTCATTTTTGGAAGCACGTTTGAAACTCACTGTTCGATATAGTGTTCAGCTCCTTCAGCGATTTTGTTATTTTCTTATCAGTGGTGGCGAAACGACGTCCTTTCAGGGTTATTCTTATCCTCTGAAATATTTTCTTATCAGTGGAGGCAAAACGTCGTCCTTTCAGGGTTATTCTTATCCTCTAGAATAGAAATAAGTCGCAGGAGGCCAAAAAATTACGAAGAAGCAGTAAAGTGTCAAAGGGAGTCACATTTCTGACGGTATTCATCGGACCTCATTAGTAGCTTCTCTGATAATGATTCGACGATCTTTCATAATTATTTTCATAATTACTTTCCTAGTTTGTGGGACGATGTCGTCGGTGTTAAGGCATCAATATCTTCAACGTTTTCACGGCTCTTTTCTAAACCTGTATACCACTCATAAACTCTTCTCTTACTCAGAGTAGATTCTCCAAAAGCCGCTGTTAACATTCGGGATAATGCTGCACTTTATTCAATTCTTTGAAAGAAATTTGATGCAAATACTTGATCTATCGCCTAGCATATTCAGACACGTGAATCCTTTTTGATTACCAAAAACAAATTAACCATTCAAAATGGCTGCATATGCAAACATACATTAGGAACAGGTATACCAACTAGATAAAAAAAACAGGTTTTAACAATAGGATTTACAAAGCCCGCAAAATTAAAAAAATTCTGATATTTTTTTATCATACCTTGTAGATCTCCTCTCGGCGATTTAAAGTCATTTTTAGAGCTACAGGATGGTAAGCTTTCGCATTTAAGTAAACCAAGTTATTTTTTTTTCCAATTAGGGCCAATCTCTAATCGGTATCAAATATACAGGGTTATTCAAAATACGTGACATTCAAAAAGTTTTACTTTTGAGATAAATGGGGTCTTATAGTTATTTTTAAAATTTTCTTAGCGATGTTGAACTTACTGCTACTTTATTTTTATTCAAACAGATCTCGTTTCTTTTTTCTGTCCACTGCAACTTGAGTGGAATTATATATATGTTGGGTTGCTGGAAATTCCTTTATTCAAAACGTATTCCTTTAATTAGAAAATAACTATTGGGATTCTTATTTGATTTATTTTTGTTCTGAGTGTTGTTGCCCAGTGTCATTCTTTTTAAACTGTCACTTCTTTGATACATGGCAACTGAACATGCCTAACGAAAGCCGACTAGTGTGCAAATAGAGGCTATTTTACATTGATTTTCACTTTTTCCTGGATTGATTCGGCCGAAGCAGCTGCAGAATTCCATTTTAATTTTTATTTGAAATTTTTTGGGATTTTGAGATGGAAAGTTGTTTATCATCCTGGCAATTTTTTTGAGTTTTTGCCTGGCTGACAGTTATGGTTTTTTTTTTACCGAGATAATTCTGGATTTTTGGCAGTTTGCATGTGCCAACGAAGGAATTCTGTTAGACCCCACAGACATCGGGGTCTACCGTACTAACTACCCCATTAAGTAGTCTACCCTACTGGTTATCTCATTACGTAGTCCACTCTTTGGGTTCACATATCACTTTTATCCACCCTAGGGGCTTATTGTACTACCCTCAGGGCGTACTGTGATCGCTGCCCTTCCTGTGGATGATACGGCAGAGCCTACACAGTAGCCGAAAAAATAAACAACGGGCAAGCACAGGTAAATTTAGTTATTATAATATTGTTATCAATAATTTTATTAACACTTAGTATACCTTTTCACTGCAAGGCGTTGAGATCATAATCTATGATCATAAAGGGGAAAAAACTACTTTGTTTTAGGATTTTTTTAAACTACTAAGCTATATTGCTTGAAGTTTTAGTCAACTGTTTGAAATAGTTTAGATTTTCTTTTAATTTTTATAATATATCTAACTTATGATAATATTTAAGTTTTATTTGTCCTACATGCAACTTTCGTTTGAATCTTTTGTATATTATTGATAGCTAATTTTAAAGAGTAAAGTTGAAAGTTAGTTCCGAACAACATCGTCGAAGGTTTCTGCATTCAACCTGGCTCTGATGCAGCGGCGCCCTTAATTTCCCACCTCTACCTTCGGGCATAGAGCTCAGCTCGGCATTTTTGCTCTCTGGTGCTGACACTAGCTTTCAACTACACTCTAATGATTAAAAAAAAATTAACTCTTTTCTTTTAAAGACTAGTGTAGCACACCTGCAAAATATATTGTATATCGCTAGTTAAGTGATTTCGGTAATAGCCATGGTTCTTACCCGGACGAGTCGCATGAAGATCGTCCAAGAAAATATTTATGCCGTACGTGAACTGATAATTCAAGATCATCATGTGACGCACCGTGAGATTAATATATATATATATATATATATATATATATATATATATATATATATATATATAACCTTATATTACTTATATAATATACTGCATCAATATTACGTCGAGAAGAAGCTATGTTCACGTTGGATACCGAATAATTTGACAATCGCTCCAAAAAAGGCTCGTGTTGATTAGTGCAAGAAGATGCTCAAAGAATACGATAGTGGTGCTTCAGAAAACATTTGTATGTTTGTGACAGATGACAAAACTTGTATCTATTCTTATGAGCCTGAAAGTAAACAGAGACGACCGTATGGTTGAGCTAAAACCAACAAAAGTTGTCTGAACACGAAACACTTCGAAGTAAATTGTAACCTGTTTATTCAAGAGACTGACAATGTCGCAGCCCTACATTTAGAAAATCGCCAGTTCTGAAAGGACTGTCCTTAGTTTACCGGAAGTTTTTGATAAATTGAAGAAAGCAAACCGCATACGAATGGTCCTACACCACTATGACAATACTAGCTCTCAGAAAATTGTTCAAACAAATGACTTTTTGAACAATCAAAAAGTGGAATTGATGAGTCATTCGCCATACAATAAATAGACGGATTTTGTATTTCAGTGTATATTTTATTACTATCGGCCAAGCGCTTTCGGTCTAACTTAGACCATCCTAAGGGTCAGACCCTAGAAACAAGAGAATATGGTCAGCAAATAAGCTTACTCAGTACTCACCAACCACACTCATTCGTCAAAGGGCACACCTTAACCCTGCCAGTTTGAGAACAGTCTCCAGTCGCCAGCGTAGCCTCCACACAGAACAAGTCATGTACAATTAAAATTTTTTTTTTTAAATTTGTCACAAAATTAAAATTAAAACTAAAACATTCAACACACTGCGTATATTGACATTATTAAAACAATAAACTTTTTTAATAAAAACCCCAAAAGAGTGAGGTTATGCCACCCACAGCCATAGCATAGTATAGCAATAAGACTATCCAAAAATTAAAATTATATACAAGTATGTGTAACCCTGAGAGATTTTCTGTGTGAGTTTTATTTTAATTTCTTGTCAATTGTATTTCAAATCAATAATTCATTGACAATGAGCAAAAAGAGAAAAAAGGGCAGAAAGAAAGGGCAGTAAAAGTTTATTAATTTACAGCGTTACTGTTATCGGTCATTCTGTGATATATTTCGAACACTTGGGTTCAGTGGCGTGAAATGATTTCCATTTTTGTAAAAAAGTAACAAATTACACGAACTGCGCCTATGTTGAAAAATATTTGTTTTTGTTTCTCTTGAAAAATAAATGACAAATTTCGTATTACCGTTTAGGAGTGGTTTTACTTAGATTGTACGCTCGGTATCGTAAGGCAATGAAATTACAACTGATCGCTTAAATTCTTTTTATAATTTTTACACATAATATTTGCCGTTCTTTTACAAGAAAAAAGTTTAGATAAAAAATATCACCGAATACCCCGCATGTAAAAAAATACACATGTTCAAAGATCAAACAATTTGCAAATATCAAAGAACAAAATCAGCAAAATAAAACATGTTCTTTTACTCTATTCGTATGAATTTAAATCGTCTGATGCCGCAAAATTCAGTCGAGCGGTGAATTTGATACGGATAAATCAGAGCAGATATACGTTGTACGGCCGATTGAAGTTCAGAAACAGAAAAGAGCTTTAAAATAAATTTCACTCACTTGTAGGTTCGTTCTATCATTGAACTTAAAACTTAAAACCGTAAATAAAGTAATATACATATATTTACCTATTTTTCATTTTATTTAAGAAGACAATCTATATATATATATATATATATATATATATATATATATATATATATATATATATATATATATATATATATATAAATATAGAGTTGGGGGTCTGTACACTGCGACCTGGTAGCTCTATTTTACCACCCTACGGTTTTCTAGAAAGAACTAATACCAGCCAAAATGTGATGCGCATAAACAGATTGAAAATACTTTATTTGTAATTGCTTTTTTACCATAATTTGTTTATATTAGTAGTTATTTATTTCATTTAGAAATAATTTGGCGCCGACTTCAAAAATTTCAATTTCTTATAAAAATTTATATTTATTTTTCACTTTTTAGCGCACTTTTAGAAATCGGTTCAATTTTTTTATAAAAATTTTATTTTTCGATTTTTAGTTTGGAATTAATTTTGATATCCATAAATTATTTGAACTAAGTACTAATTGATATTAGTGTTCCTCGAAATGACTCCAAGGTGGCAAAAAAGGACCCATTTTATCCAAAGTTGTAAATCACCCTAAAATGAACCACTAAAAATTCTTTAATTCTTAGAGTTGAATACTTTTAAGTTCAAAATTTACACTCTCAAGAACCCCCTATATCAATCGAATCGAAAAATGTAAAATTTTTAAGACCTATATTGAATACACCATATTCCATATTTATTTTTTATTTTTTTTAAATAATTTCAGATTCGTAATGTGCGAGCCCAAAAACTCCCCCTTATCAATTTTGAATAAAATCGGACAAAATCAATTTTTATCCGCCATATTGGATACGCCATATTGAATTTTATAAAATTAATTTCAGATTTGTTATGTGCGACCCCGAAAACTTCCCCATACCAATTTTGGAGAAAATCGAACAAAATTGATTTTTTCATCAGCCACATTGAATTTTTTAAAAATAATTTTGGATTCGTTATCTGCGATCTTGAAAACTCCCCCGTACCAATTTTGGAGAAAATCGGACAAAATAGATTTTTTTGTCCGCCATATTGGATCAGCCATATTGATTTTTGTTTAATATTTTGGATCTGTTATGTGCGATCCCGAAAACTCCCCCATGCCAATTTTCGAGAAAATCGGATAAAATTAAATTTTTGGCCGCCATATTGAATTTTTAAAAAATAATTTCAGATTTGTTATGCGCGACCCCAAAAACTCCCTTGTACCAATTTTGGAGAAAATCGGACAAAATTGATTTTTTTTGTCCGCCATATTGAATATTTTAAAAATATTTTGGATTGGTTATGTGCGATCCCGAAAATTACCTCATACCAATTTTCGAGAAAATCGAATAAAATTAAATCTTTTGTCCACTATATTGCATCCGCCATATTGAATTTCTTTAAAATAATTTTAGATTCGTTATGCGCGACCCTGAAAACTCCCCCGTACCAATTTTGGAGAAAATCAGACAAAACTGATATTTTTGTCCGCCATATTGAATTTTTTAAAAATATTTTGGGTTCGTTATGTGCCAATTTTGGGGAAAATCGGATGAAACAAAATTTTTTTGTCCGCCATATTGGATCCACCATATTGAATTTTTTTAAAATAATTTCAGTTTAGTTGTGTACAACCCCGAAAATTTCACTACACCAATTTTGGAGAAAATGGGACAAAATTAATTTTTTTGGCCGCCATATTGTCAGCACCATCTTGGATTTTACTGCACCAATTTCGTCCAAAATATGGGACCACCGCAGCAACTTCCTTTACATAACGTAAAAAATTTCATTCAAATCGGTGCAGCCGTTCCGGAATAATCGGTGTACATACATAAAAAAACATACATAGTCGACGAATTGCGAACCTCCTTCTTTTAGAAGTCGGTTAAAAAGAAAATGAAAGATGCTGTGATACAATGTTAGAAGAGTTTCTCTAAAAGTTACCTGTACAAGACTCGAATAGGAACAATTGTCGGGATAACTTTTTCAAGAGACTGACAAGGTATTGCTCCCAGATTAATCCTGCGTCTAGGTGTACTCCCAGAAATTGGGCCTCCATTGCATATTGAAGTAGAAAAGGTTGTACAAGTCATTTTCATGAAAAATAGTAACATATTTAAAAAATTATACTTAAATTTTTCACCTGACTTCCTTGAAGTCAAATAGTGACCGCTCCAGAAATAAATTATGTTTTTTTCAGTTAATAAGAATTTTTTAGGATATGGAAGTCAGAAAGACGATGGGAGAATAAAACAGTTGAAAATAAAGAAAAGGGAAATATGTTAAAAAACTACTTAGTAAAAATTGATAGTAAAAAGTCTAGTTACAAAGAAAAAATATGTGATACATACATTCAGAATGTAACCCAAAATTTAAAAAAGCTGGTAGACGAAACAAAGATTGACAAAAACAAGAGTAAAAATAATTATTCAGGGAATGTTTTACGATAGACACACGTGCTTAGTGACACATACCCTTTACGATTTCTAACATATATAGAAACAAAGACAAAATTTACTATCAAATCCATCTAAAAAGCAAATGTTGACTTCCACTTTTAGAGAAATCTAGAAGCAAACAAATTAATTTAAATGATATTATTGTCGGTTAATATACGATTAAATTTAATAGGAACCTGCCAGTTGCGGTAAGCTTTGCCGTTAAGGCAACTCAAACGTGACGTAGTAAAATATAAGTTCAGAATGCACATATTAGCATTCATGAATATTTACATTGTATTCTGGAACAACTTTTGAGTTTAAGGGAGTTTAAACGCTAAGTTTTGAAAATATTTTAGAGAAAACAAGAAGGAAAGAAGCAGAGATTTTTAAAATTTATCTCTTGATTAAAATTAATTACAAATTTACACATTTTCCTTATTATTCAGAAATATCTTGATATACAGAGTATCGAGAAATAACATTAAGCAAAAATTAAATAAATATTAAAACAGTGAAAACAGGGAGTAATGAACAAGGATATATCAGATAAAGTTTTGATTTACTAAAATATATACAGGGTGGTATGAAAAGATTTAATATGTAGAATGTTAATATGATAATTTAGCTTATACAAGGTGTCCCAAAAAATAGTAGCCCATAATTTGTAATACTTGTAAATGTAACGATTTTTTTTATCGTAGCTAACATCCCATTGAACGCCCTCTTCAAACCCTGAATTTATTTTTCCCCAAAATGCAAAGTTGCCAAATTATTAAATTTTCAAAATATGTTTGATCGAAATCAAATTTTACTTAAATTAAAATACTTATTCCGCGGTTTTATACTTTTTTGAAAAAATGTGTAAGAAATCTTGGCTGGCCTTATTTTACCTCACAATAGTAAAATAATAAGTTTCTTATATAGGGTGCCCAAAACTATTCTTGAAATACTGATATTTTTAATTTTTTTTCTACGCTATTTTTTAAAATGAAAAATCAGGTATATTAAACGTCAAAACTGACCTTTGGTGAACAAAACTTAGAAGAAAGAAAATCACGACGACGTATTCACTAGACATCTCCTGATTTTTAATTGAAGTAAAATTATGATTTCAAGCCAAACGGCTTCGCACTCCCTCCAGGACATATTGACTCATACGAGGTATATAAAGATAACAAAAATATGAAACTCTGTGGGAACAATTTCCATGTTATCGAGTCCTAGGTAACGTGGTCTGCTGTACTTCCCACATAATAATTGAAGTAAGTATTAAAAATTATTAATTATATTGACTTTTTTATTATTTAGAAATCTACAGAAGAGAATTTTATAGAGCAATAAAGTGTTTATTGGGTTTTATACCTCATATAAACAACCATAATCTGTTCCCTTCCTCGTAAAAGTCGTAATATTCGTTCATAGGTAAAAACCGATAATTTTTTGTTTAATAGCAAACTTTAAGAAAACTACTGGAGATAAAAGCATATTGGTATCAACTTTAAGCTGAATAAATACTCTGGCAACATATATAACTATATATAAGGTGTTCCATTTAAAAAAAATTACATATAACGGACTAGAAAATATCAATATTTAAATATCACTGCAGGAAATCTGTAGAAAAAAAAGGTATCTATTAGACTATTATGAGATAAGATAATCCTATTAGATAATACTACTTACAAATTTTTACAGAAAATAGATGGTATTAAGATTTAAGTAAAATATTGATTTAGATAAATAATGTTCAAAAAGTTTATAATTTGGCAACGTCGCACTTAAAAGAAAAAAGTTAGGGATCACGAGAGAGTTCAATGAGACTCCAAATTCGACAAAAAAAAATGTAGGTCGGTACATTTCGAAAGCTGACATTTAAAAATTGCCGAACTTCGCGATGATAATGAGGCGGAGCACCATCCAGTTGAAGCCACATAGTTGTTCTAATATTTAAAAGGACATCTTCTAATAACACTGGAAGTTGGTGTAAAAGAAAATCGCAAAACATCAAACCACTGTTATGAAAAGTATATTCATCATTAAACAACACATTATGGAAAAAGTGTTCATTTTCTGCCATTTTATTAACATCCATAAGCACAATTCAGTTCGGTTGTGAAAATAATTTCCGTGAAACTGGATTTTATAAGGATCAAATTTGTATTTGTTAAGAATCCTTGAAACACTTGCTTGGCTAATGGATATATGATTCTGGCTAATATTGGGATTTTCGATCACTGAACCAAGTACAGTAAAAACATTTTCTTTATCTTCAGTGACAGGTTTTTTAATAACAGTTTTTTTATAACTAACACTTCCACTCTTCCGAAACTGATTTAATAGTCTCACAAAAACGGCTGGTTTAGGATCATTTCTTTCAGGAATCCTTGGAGCATAGATTCGAGAAGCCAACAAACAATTTTGATGACATTCTCCAAGGATAAAAATCATATCAATACGCTCTTCCTTTGGCTAAATCTTCATTTTAACAAAGCAATAACACACCAATATTCAAATAATTCAATTCAATAAATGAAGTTTCACAGTGACAAAAAATAATACCGCTATTATAGCAACAGACTTTGCAAACTAAACTGATAGATTAAATGAATAATCTGACGTTTCTAAATGCCATAGGCCTCTAGATACATTAGAACATCTACTCAAAAACATAAAACGGTGCAGAACATGATTATTTGGCGTATTCTGTAAAAATGCGAAGACTTAGCTATAGAACCCCCTTAGACAATTCGATAGGTATTTAAAAGGTACATTTTCTGGTAAGTTAAAAAGTATAGCGTTCTATTTAAATTAATCAAGTTATAACCACTTAAAATTCTTATTTGATCAGTTTTAATTTTTGGATACCCTGCATAATATAGCAAGTTTACTATAACTGGGATAAAAAAATATGATTTATTGTTACACTTCTGTAACTTTCGAGTACATAACTGAAATACTTCTTAAGTATTTGAAACATGAAAATTAGGTTAGATTTTGTCAAAATTCAAATTATTTAAAAACCGCTAAGGTTTAGGTAATATAAACCTTATTAAAATAAGCATTTGTTTTGATCGGAAAATCCAAAACTGTAATAATATACACGGGGTTATATTTGAAAAAACACAACTTTGATACTTTCAGCGCTTTTGGGACACCCTGTATGATATGAAAATAATTTTAAAAAGTAACTATATTAGACCCCTATATATCCCAAAAGTAAAACTTTTTGAAAGTCACGTATTTTGGCACAAAATTCCGTGCCGTATAGGGTGAATAACTCTGTACAGGGTGAGTCAACGATTGGATGAAGTAGGTTTGTGCCTTTTCGGTGAAATTAACAAAGAAACTATATTTATTGTTTGATACAGTTTATTTTTACGCAAATTTTAAAAATATTTAGGACTCTACAGGGTGAGCCAGAAAACTAGGACAGCATAAAGTTGTATTTTTTTTAAATAGAACACCCTATATACGAATCGTATTTTCGATTTATCTTATAATTTTAAATCTTTTTTATTAAGGGTTTACTATATCAAAACTTTATAGTTTCTGAGATAATTAAGTTTAAAGAAAAAAAGTCACATTTTCAAGCATCAATTCAATCCTAAATAACGTTTTCAATTTTGTGACAAATATATTCAAATTTGGAATTTAGCAAGGCCAAGGACAAGTTAACATAATTTTTACCTAATATTTGCAATAAAAGCTACAGGGTGTTGAACACATCGGCTCAAATTTGAACAAGTTTAAATGAATAAATATCTTTTTTTTTAAATGGTACATCCTGTATATTTTCATGTTATTTAATAGAGTAATAAAAACCCTAAAAGTTTTATTCAATATATCCTATACCTATTTATAATAGTTTTTGAGATATTTCAGTTTTTCTTATTTTCCATAGTTTTCATTATCATAGTAGCCATGGCAAAAACAATGTGAAAGAACATTTTTCTGTCTGTCAAATTTATAACCGCAATCGCTTCTTTTGGTTTTTATGTAGTGTAGTTTGGATTTTTTTGCATTCATCTTATATTGTAAAATGAATTTTCCAAAGAATGAGTTAATATATATGATTTATACAAAAGGAGAGGCTCAAAAAAATTGCCTTCTTGCTCAAAGAATTTACAAAATGAAGTATCCTGATCGACGCCAGCCTAATACCCATACTTTTCAAAACTTAATGCAAAGATTTGATTCTTCTGGTATTGTTGATTATCCAAAACGTAAAGTGGTCAACAAACCAGTAACTAATGAAGAAAAAGAACTACAAGTATTGTTAAATATTCAGGAAAATCCTTATATTGGTAGCCGTCAGTTAGCAGCATTATGTGAAACATCAAAATCCAACGCTAATCGTACTACCAAGAAATATAGGTATCATCCATATCACATGGAATTACACCAAGAATTGCATGGACAGGATTTTGAAAGTCGTGTAAACTTTTGTCGTACAATAAATGCGGAGATTCAATTAAATCCAAATTTATTATGCAAGGTAATGTTTAGTGATGAAGCTACTTTTAGAAGTAACGGTGCCGTAAGTAGACGCAACATGCATTATTATGCCACAGAAAACCCAATTTGGATTAGAGAGGTGCAACATCAAAACCACTGGTCATTAAATGTTTGGTGTGGTATTCATCATAATCGAATTATTGGACCCCACTTTTTTAATGAACAACTAAATGGCCATAGTTACCTGAACTTTCTACAAGAAGAACTACCCCAACTGCTTCAAGGTCTCGATAGGGATGAGCTCGACAGTATGTGGTTCCAGCACGATGGTGCGCCTTCGCATTACCATCGTGAAGTTCGTGCGTTTTTGGACCAACGATATCCGCAAAAATGGATTGGACGTGGGGGTTTCATTGAGTGGCCACCAAGGTCTTGCGACATCACCCCATTAGATTTCTTCCTATGGGGTTATATTAAAAATAAGGTGTATGTTAATCCTCCAACAACAGTGGAAGATATGCCAAACAGGATTAGGGATACCTGTAGGACAATAACGCCACTAATTTTGTCCAGGGTCCGAGAAAATCTGCAAAAAAGACTAAATTTGTGCATTGCACAAGAGGGTCGTTTATTCGAACACTTATTAAAAAGAAATAATTAATCTCAGTATTTAAAAGGTAATTTTTTGTTTCAATTTAGTATAAAAGTAAATATGTATTTACCTTGTCGTTATTGTTGTGTTAATTTTTTCACATTATGTTTAATTAAACTATTGCCGTTGTAATATAACGAATAATGTATTTCATCATATTTAACCACATTCGGTTTGTTTCTGTAGTTTCTTTTTATTATTTTACATGGCAACTATGATAATGAAGACTATTTCTGTAAAAAAGTATGGAAAATAAGAAAAACTGAAATATCTCAAAAACTATATTAAATAGGTATAGGATATATTGAACAAAACTTTTAGGGTTTTTATTACTCTATTAAATAACACGAAAATATACAGGGTGTACCATTTAAAAAAAAAGATATTTATTCATTTAAACTTGTTCAAATTTGAGCCGATGTGTTCAACACCCTGTAGCTTTTATTGCAAATATTAGGTAAAAATTATGTTAACTTGTCCTTGGCCTTGCTAAATTCCAAATTTGAGTATATTTGTCACAAAATTGAAAACGTTATTTAGGATTGAATTGATGCTTGAGAATGTGACTTTTTTTCTTTAAACTTAATTATCTCAGAAACTATAAAGTTTTGTTATAGTAAACCCTTAATAAAAAAGATTTAAAATTATAAGCTGAATCGAAAATACGATTCGTATATAGGGCGTTCTATTTAAAAAAAATACAACTTTATGCTGTCCTAGTTTTTTGGCTCACCCTGTAGAGTCCTAAATATTTTTAAAATCTGCGTAAAAATAAACTGTATCAAACAATAAATATAGTTTCTTTGTAAATTTCACCGAAAAGGCACAAACCTACTTCATCCAATCGTTGACTCACCCTGTATATATGAAATTTGAAACACTTACACTTCCAGGCATCAAATCATGTAAGATGCCGAAAAGTTTTGATTTTTACAATCACACCGGGCACTAGAAATTAAATTTGAGAAATGCCTAAAAGTTTAATGCATAAGAAAGAGTAAAAATAAGATGATGAGAATTAATACTAATATAAACCTATTAATATAAATTAAATAATTTGAAGTTCATAATCCCTAGCTAAAACGTACAGATACACAAAAGATTTTTTATATGCTTTTTCCGATAAAGCATTTTTCTGTCTGATTTCCTAAGTCTAAAAAATACCACCAAATTACTTCATTTTGATGTTAATTGAATTGTTTCTCGGCTACACGTCCTCCGGAACATTAATGATGTTTTGCAAAGTTCATTAAGTGTGTTTGTTCCTGAACCACTTTTGCCGCCGTCTGACATAACGTCGCATACATTTATGACGTAATCAGGGCTCTATTCAGACTGTAGGCACGTCTTTGATAGTGTTTCCCTACTAACATGATCGGAATTTTGCCTGGCGCTTTATTATTTTACGTTTGAATTTAATTACTTTCATTCTTTCCACTGGAGATCCTTTTGTGTTTTAGATTTCTTATTCTCATACTTATATTTTTACTATTCTTTCTTATAAAAATAATCGTTTTAGTTCCTTAATGCGTTAACTATTTGTTATCTTATATTTAACTTTGGACTTCAGATTTTTTAACACTTCAAATACTCAAGCACCACAAATTTTAATTTCTATCACATTTTTATCTTTCAGTAGCCACAAAGAGCCATTTTTTTTAAATTTTGTTCGTAGGGGAAAATATTTTATTAGGCTTTCTAAGAAAATGAACGTCTCAAAAATCAAAATGCTGATTCTTGACAAAGTTTCAGTACTGGACTATAACAATTTAATTAATTAGTACTTTAAAAACGTTTGATTATTGAATTTGACACCCTGGAGCGATGGTTTTTTCGAGGAGGATGCGGGCAGGTACATTAGAAAGAGTGGGATGTAAAATAATAGCTCCGTTTGTTTTAATTCGCATCTTGAAGTGAACCAAGGTGGAGCGTTCGTTCGCTGTCGAGGCTTGCTTTTCTAACGGTCGCTAAATCATTGCTATGCACCTTGCACTCTTTTCCCATTTTAATATTACGCCCTGTGGTCGTTTTCTTAACCGGCAGTCGATTGTTTTATAAGTAAACAACATCAGGCAAATTGGTGATGTGATGAAAAGGAATCTGGCCTTTCACGAACAGCAAGGTCACCCCAAAACGTTGACATGGTAAGGGTTTCTGTTTTGCGATATCTTCTGTGCTTTGCCCGCATACATGCAATTGCTGTTGGGTCGTCTGCCCGTTCTGTGAGGCGAATCTTTCAAGAAGAACTAAAGTGTTATCTCTACAAATTGGTTGTGGCGCAGGAACTTAATTAATGCGATTTTGTTGCTTGAGACAATCCAGGTGAGACGCTTCTTGGCATATGTTACGATACACTTGTTTTCTTCAGTAATGAGGCTCGCTTTCATCTTTCGAGATCTGTAAATAAGCAGAACATGCACTATTGGAGCCTTGATAACTCCAGACAACTTCATCAGCGTCCTCTACATTCACAACGTGCAACTCTTTGGTGTGAACTATTGCGAGTTGGAATAATTGGTCCATATTTTTTTTGAAGAAAACGAACGGACAGTTTTAGTGATTTGTGATCGTTATGTCCACATGATTCATTAGATTTTCCGGCCAACACGTCCAATGAGCCGAATGAAAGGTGGAAATAGGATCGAGATCAGGCTAGTAACCGCGGTCTGTGTACTACCGAACCGCTAGACTTAGCGGAACTGAGAACCGCAGTACGGCTAAAACCGTATTGCTGTTTAGTCCTGAAATCACTTTTTGTTCTTTCTACTCTTTCCGAACCAAACAAAACGAGTTCAGAGGTAAAACTTTCCCGTCATTTAGTTGGCGAGGCCAAGTGTGGGATAATAGGCCGGAGGCCGCAGACCACACTACACTCATAGGAGTTAGACCTGCTCTCGCACTTGACCTAGCGATGGTATCGTCCTGAGATGAGGCTGTAAGCCAATCTCTCATGAATATGGCGTGAGACAATTTCACGCAGAAAGTAACCGAAGGCCTGATCTACGCAATGAAGGACAGTAAAAATTTTGTCTCCTGGCTGAACATCGACATCGATTAGTGAACAGTTACGTAGATATTTTCGTTCATGAAGCAGTGTCCTACTCCGGGTACTATCCTTCAGTTTGAGCCAAGCTACGTTCGTCATTCTCGCATTGAGGTGTTCCGAGTCGAGTACTAGTGTTCGACGGTTCGTGAGCAGCTTATACCAGTTTCCACTGCAAGCGCTCGATCTCAGGCGACGGAAGGAAGGTCCTTGATCATGTATGCTCAATCTCATCAGTTCAGAAATCAACGTTACAATGTACTACGGTTAAAGCTGGTTATCGCGATACCTAATAAAACTTCAACGCGTAACATCGCTTAGGCTGCAATATCGCCAAAGATGATTTCTATCTGCAACTGCCTTGCAGCGATACGCAACTTTCACTTTACGTTAACTTTCGCATGGCGAAGAAGTTTTGTGTATCAGAAGTTAAGATATAGTCGCAATGTCGTCTCGTTATTCCTGACTCTTCAGACGACTGGTGTCAAGTCGAGACGACGTGTGATTTTTTTGTCATAATGTTGTCTAATTGAGCCTGTACTGTCTGAGGCCGGGTAAGACTTCCTTAGAAAAAATTTATAGTTAAGTTTTGGTCCGCAAACGCCATTTTTGATATAAAAATTTAAATATGTCTAATACGGTGAGACTTAAGTATAGGACATGATATATAAGATATGCCTAGAATTTTACGTTAAAATCAAAAATGCAATAATATATAGGATGTCCTATAAGCAAGTTGACATATGTGGCCTAAAACAAGGAGACGCACTGTCACCCCTTCTCTTTAATATAATCCTGGAAAAAGTAGTGAGAACAACACAAATTAGAACATAACTAATAATAGTAAATGGACCAAAATTACTACTAGCATACGCGGACGACATTGACAAGGAAACTTTCAACAAAATATAGATAGAGGCAAGGAAAACCGGTCTAATGGTCAATGAGGAGAAAACCAAATACATGTGTATAAACAGACAAAAGAATCGAGATAGAATAGGACAAAATGTAACAATAGACACATATAACTTTGAAAGAGTGGAGCGTTTTAAATATCTCGGAGCGACAATCACCGCAGATAACGATATCACAGAGGAAATAAAAGGGAGAATTCAGGTAGCAAACAGATGTATGTATAGTCTCAACATCAGCATCGAATCCAAGAACCTAACACGAACTTCAAAAATCAGGATATATAGAACAGTGATTAGACCAGTGCTCATGTATGGCTGTGAGACGTGGACGCTGACAAAAGCAATGGAAATGAAACTTAGATGTTTTGAGAGGAAAATCCTTAGGATTTCGGACCCTATCACGACCCCAATACTAATCAATACTGAATAAGAACAAATTCTGAGGTCAAACAGATATATAACGCTAGCGACATCGTCCAAGAAATTAAATCCCAACGCCTAAGATGGGCTGGCCATGTCCATAGGCTCCCTAATAACCGCCTTACCAAAAAGACCCTTAGGACGCCCAAGAATGCGATGGAGAGATAACATATGGTCAGATTTAAGAATAATGGGGTTACCCACTGACCCAACTATCATGGACGACCGTGTGAGATGGAAGCAAGTTGTGCAGTCAGCCAAGACCCACCCCGGGTTGTAGGGCTACTAAAGAAGAAGAAAAAGAAGTTGACATCTACTTCCAGTATAAGTGGAAGTGCCGCCATCTTGATAATATTTTAATCGGCTGTCCCCTATGCACGTTAGTACACTGTTAAATTTTTAGATTCTTCCTAATTATAATTTTCCCACAATTGATTGATAAATTTCCCGGAGTATTACTCTGTATTACTGCTTTTAGAAAAGAACGTCTTGATGGTACATAACCTCAAATATAGGTCAAAATCCCATTTTTTGCACTTTTAGGTAAGGATATTTAAAAAAAAAACTGATGTGATGGAAAAATTCGCATAGTGCTCTGTAATCCAAATAATTTATTTGCTAAATAAGAGTCATTACTGCAGTGCATGCAGAAAGGATCTTTCCACAGTTAATACAATATCCAAAGATGATAATACTTAACGAAAGTACAATAAACAACAATTTTTTAGACAATATTGCCAATAAAATCAAATAAAGACAGCAATGAATAAAAGGAATTTTATTGCTGCATCAATTCGAGACCCCGTAGCATACCTCGTTCTGATAAAGCAATAATAATAAAAACCCACTGCCAGTGAACTCATATTTCAGTTGGAAATGAAGTCTTCGTAACATGAATGTCTGAAAAACGCTAATGTTCTAAGATTTAGGGATGAAAGGAAGACGAAACCTAATAATAATTATAGTAGGAGGTAGCAGAGGAAGAAAGAAGGAAACAATAATGCTTTTGAGAAATCGATATATGGGACGATGATAGGAGTTAGAGGAAATAAAAATCGGTATATAAAAAGTGTTTGCAAGGGTTGAGTTTCATTAGATTTGCATAATATCAGAATAACGAAAATTTAACTTAACTTATAAAGAAGATATCCAAAGTGTCCGGTTCTGATTTTAATGAAACTTCAAACTTTTTTTTATCTGTGGAGATTAATTGTAAGAGAGTGAAAACCGCCCCTAAAGTTCACGTCTAAAAACAGTATTATTAAAATATCTCAGGTTCTAAGTGAGATATTTTTACAAAACAAAATGAGAATTATTTTTTATTCGAAATTATGTTAAACTATGGTATTTTCACCCCCAAGGATATCATCCCTTATTTCTTATTAGGGTAAACCATATATTTACATACGTAATTTAATTCTAAAGATTACGATATTTAATGGAATTGTTAGAAAATATTTTTTTCAATAATATCATAAGTAACTAAAGTTGACGGGTTTCGGGGTTTCTAAAAATAAACTAGTAAAAGAGGGTGAGCCACCCCCGAATACGTTTTCTTAAAATTCCAAATTCTAATTGAGATATCTTTACAAAACAAAATAGAAGTTGTTATTTAAAATTATGTTGAATTATGGTATTTAACCCCCAAAATATATCATCCCTTATTTCTTATAACGGCAAACCATCAATTAGCGCACGTTATTTAAATATAAAAATTACTAAATTTAATGAAATTGTTTCAAAATATTTTTTTCACGAATACCATAATTAACTCAAGTTGACGTCTTTCGGGGTTTCCAGAAATAAACTAGTAAAAGAGGGTAAGTCACCCCCAAGCATTTTTTTAATAATATTTCCAGTTCTAATTAAGTTAACTCTACAAAACTAAATGGAAATTATTTGGTATTCGAAATGATATTAAGGTATGGTATTTTCACTCCCAAGGATATCATCCCTTATTTTTTATTAGGGTAAACCATATATTTGTGTACGTAATTTAATTGTAAGAATTACGAAATTTTAAGAAATATTTGAAAATATTTTTTCCACGAATGCCATGTCACTTAAGTGATCGTATTTCAGGGGTTTCTAAAAATAAACTAAGAAAAGAGGGTGAGCCACCTTCAAATATTTTTTTTGCATCTCAAGTTCTAATTGAGATAAATTTGCGAAATAAATTGGAAATTACTTGTTACTTGAAATGAAGTTAAACTATAGTATCTTCACCTCCATGTATAATTATTTTTAAAATTGCCAAATTTTAGTTGGTATGAACGTTACAGAGTTTATCGATTTTTTTTTAATTAATAAGAAAATATAAACGTATTTCATTAGTTAAGTATTCATGTCTTTAAATTATTATAATTCATGACAAATAGTAATTTCTTATTCTGTAACGTTCATTTAAATTAAAATTTGACAATTTTAACAATAATACTATATGTATGAAATTATGGTTTACTTTTACAGAAAATAACGAATAATATCCTTGGGAGTGAAAATACTATAGTTTAACATCATTTTGAATAACAAGTAATTTTAATTCTGTTTTGTAGAGATATCTTAATTGGAACTGTAGATATTTAAAAAACGTATTTGGCGGTGGCTCAAGCTCTTTTACTAGTTTATTTTCAGATACTCCAAAATACGTCAACTTAAGTTACTTATTGTATTCGTAAAAAAATACTATCAACAAATTTGGTTTAATTTTGTAATGTCCAGAATTAAATTATGTAAATGAATAACAAGATTAACCCTCATAAAAAGTAAGGGATGATATCTATGAGGTTAAAACTATATGGTATAACCTCACTTCAACTAACAAGTAATTTCCACTTTGTTTTGTAAGATATCTCAATTAGAATGTGAGATCTGAAAAAAATGTATTTGGGAGTGACTCACTCTCCTTCACTACTTCAATTTTTGAAACTCCAGAACATATCAACTTGAGTTAATTATGGTATTCGTGAAAAAATACTTTGGAACAATTTCATTAAATTACGTGCGTTAATAGATGGTTTACCACTATAATAAATAAGGAATGATATATTTTGGGGGTGAAAATACAATAATTTAACATCATTTAAAACAACAAGTAATTTCCATTTTGTTTTGTAAAGATATCTCAATTAGAACTTGGAATTTAAAAAAAAACGTATTCGGGGGTGGCTCACCCGCTCTTACTAATTTATTTTTAGAAAGCCCGAAACCTGTCAACTTAAGATACTTATAATATTCATGAAAAACATATTTTCAAATAATTCCATTGAATTTCGTTATTTTTAGAACTGAATTACGTGCGTAAATATATGGTTTACTCTAATGAGAAATAAGGGATGATATCTTTGCGGTTAAAAATACCATAGTTTAATATCACTTCGAATAACAAGTAACTATCATTTTGTTTTTTAATAATATTTTACTTAGAACCTGAGATATTTCAAAAATACTGTATTTTGGGCTAAACTTTAGGGGCGGTTTTTACCCTGTTATAATGAATTTCCGCAGATAAAAAAAAATACGTATCTCTTATTTTTTACCCTCTACAACATATTGAAGTTTCATTAAGATCAGAGCGGGACATTTCGGATACCTTCCTTGTTAGTCAACTTATAATTGGTTGACTAAACTGTGGTCGGACTTACATTGTCTTTACTTTTATTTATTTTTATTATTATGACGTTTCGATTAGGTTGTATCTCTAATCGTTATCAAGTATAAACTTGATTATGTATTATACTTGATAACGATTAGAGATACAACCAAATCGAGACGTCGTAAAAATAAAAATAAAGACAATGCAAGTCCGACCACATTTTAGTCAATCTTCAACATTATAATTGGTTATCAACAAATTTTAGATTGTTTCATATTATTGGATATTATTTTGAAAAACTATTGTTATGTTGACATTAACAATAAAAGAGAAAGTAGCACAACTGGTAATGTATATATAATATAAGTCGTGCATTAAATTTTTAACCTGATTTTAAGAGAAAGTTTTCTAACTGAAATATATTGCTTCTTCCTCTTTCAGTCCATTCGCGTCCAAAATTGAACCTAAACCTCCCGTAATTCCTTATATTTGCTTTTAATGTCTGACGTTTGGATCCATACCAATGAAGTTACTTTTTTCAGATCGTCATACCATCTAACATTGGGTCTGTCTTTTAAGCTTCCTTATTTGTCCTTGGTCGCCATTTTATAATGTTGCCCTTCCATGATTCATCGCTTATATATGTAATGTATTCTTCAAAGTCCCATTAGGAATAATATTCGTTTTGTTATCTCTACCATCCTTGCGTTCCCTGAGTTGTTACTTTCTGACCTTGTCTCTCAACATGACGCTGACACTGTTTGGTAATTGTCTATATCTGTGTTCCGTATATTATATAGTTTGGTCCGCAGATGCTGGGGGATTTTCTTTTTTATTAAATTATATTGAAGTTTGCTAAAAGCTATCCACCCCAGTCTTACCCTAATATTAATTTGTGTCCTCATTTTCCTTACTAAGAATTAGTTTCTATCTCAAATATATGCATTCTCATATTTCGTAATTCGTTGTTATAATCGTATTCTTAGGCCATACTATTTTGTCTTTTCCACGTTTATTTTTAACACTATTTCTCTAGACTCTTTATCTAATTTTATAAGCATATTCTCCCAAGTGGTTTCATTGTCTGCAAACAAAAACACACCAGCGAACCTTAAGTAATTTAATATTTCGCCTTTATATTTGTACCATGACTGAACCAATTCATTTCCTTGAATAATTGAGCCAGGTTGAATAGCTGTGAGAAATGGTCTTACTCCTCTTTCAACTGGTAATATATTTTTTTTGTGTAGTTTCACTAGTAATGATGTAGATATTGTAGATATTCCCTATAACACTAGTCAATTTTAGTCTTATCCTCTTCCATCATTACCCAGTTCTCTGCAAAATCGAAGGCCTTTTCCTTCTCCTAATCTATGGACGTCATGCACAAGAGTACAATATGTTCGGAGAGACTATGAGGAGCTGGCTACAAGTACTATAGTCTTGTTGAAAAGCTTCCCGTTCTATAGATTGATATTTTTTAGTTTGGCATCCATCCTATCTCTGAGAGCAGGTTTATGAGTCTGTGACAGTGCAGCATCCCCTTTTTTATATATGATCACTATTATGACATTATTCCATTTGTCTACTATTAACGTCTTTATCTAGCCCATACTGATTAGATTAATTTTGGAAATGAGAGTAGTTTCAGCTTCTGATGATAATATCTTCTAGGGCTTTTTAAACACAGTATATATTATTTTCTCTTCAATTATTTCAGGTATTTCTTCTGATTCAAGATTCTTTATTTTTAAATTGTCAGCCATATTGTCAGGTCTAGATACTTGCAATGCATATAAAATTCTTCTGATATTTCCAACAGTTCCTCCCTATTTCTATTTTTTCTTCTACTCCCGTCTTTATGTGATCTGTGATCTTTTTTTATATACATTTTATATTCTTGTTCTTTTCTATCGTTTCCTCTACTTTTTCTTCGTAATACTTTTGCAAGCCATGCTTTATCATTCGTCATCTTTGTATTTATTTGTTGTCTATTTTTCCCCGCTATATAGTATTCATCTCTTTTCGATTATTTCTTTTGTTTCTTGAGATAGTTTACTTATTTCTATTGCTCTTGTACTCCATTTAGTCATCTCGTTTAGAACGACTTAGTATTTGTATTAATTATTTTTTCTCTGAGTAATTTACTAATGGTTCTTTAGGAACAATTCACGTTTTGAACCGTTTTTTATTATTCGCATTTTCAGTTTCGCATTTATGGTAGTGACTACCTATATTAAATGAGTTTATTGTGATAACGTCTTGGACAATGCTTTTATAGGAAGAGAGAATAAGGTCTATTTCATCATGTGTTCTCCCATCAGAACTAATCCATGTCCATTTTCTCTGGCGTCTTTTATCGAAGAACCTATTCATGGCATATAACCTTCGATTTTCTAAAAAATTTACTCATATTGCCTCTTATATTTTTCTCATCTAGGTCGAACTGACTTATATTTTTCTATTATTGCGATAAAGTCCTCTATCACCAAAGTGTGAATGTATTCTTCTTTTTCCATGGCTATCCATATGCCTTCAAATAGCATCTCTACTTGGTCGCCTTCATAGGTAGATGTTGGTGCATATATATCTTGAACTTTTCTTTCCAGGTAATTTTTAAAGTTATATATGATATTCAATTTGAAATGCATTTAATAATGAGAACCAATTTTATTACCTTTTGATGTACGGAAAAACCCACTTCACCTTGGATTTCATTTTCATGGCCGCATAAATCAGTGTATTTCCGGAGGTTTATTTTATCCAGTGTTCTCCTTTTCTTTTAATTTAGTCCGATTAAATCCCAGTTTATCTTACCCAATTTATTTTCTAAGTCAACAAGTTGGTGGTCGGACAGCCATGACTGGAAACTGTATCTCGATATTTTTATATGTTCTTTACGTTTAGAGTTAATCAATTTATTGCCCTCTCCCGAATCCTTCAGGCAAACTCACCTTTTATAACTAGGGCGGTATTTAAAATACCTAACGCCACCCACTTGTGGTAATATTTTGTAAATTCATTTTTCACGCCAGCCAAGTGGGTTAGTTTGAGGATGGGTTTATAAATAAATGTAATTTGTGGGTGGAATTTAAGTTAGGACATGATTTTTTTCTCGGGAGAGATGAAATAACGCTAGCATGGGCAGAGGCGCAGTTCTGAAGTAGTCTTCTCTTTCACTAAGTTAGGGGAAGACAGACCAGCTATATTTACGACTTTTCAAATACAGTCGGTATTCAGATATTTTAAATTTTTGTATAAATTCCGAAAAAATAGTAAGTGTTTTTCACTCAAATGGAAAAAATTGAGCAACAATCTCTTTAATTTTTAAAACAGCTAATAATTAAACCAATTTCATGAACTAACTAATTTTTTCATTCTCCCATTATACGAGTACAAGAAATGCTATAATAACATTTTGAAAGACTATTTATTTTAATTTTCATATTATAACGCGTTATTTACGAAAAAAGTAATAAAAATTGCTTGTAAAGCTTTTGCTGTAATCTTAGTATCGGAATATTGATAAGAATATTACATCTACTTAAAATTTGCGAATCTTCGGGAAATGTTTAAAAATGAATTACTATGTTTTATACCACTAAATTTATTAAGAAAACAGTGACTGCAGTTTCAACTCACAGAGTCATTTTCGAACTGAATTACAAAGGTAGACTAAGTATTCAATACAGAAACATGAGAAAATTTAACAATAAATAAAAACTACCTGAGAAATTACATTATTACAAAGGGGAGGTACTAAATTTTGGGAACTAATTATTATTTGGCAATAACAAATCACGGGGAAAACCCAAGTTCTGTCTGGTCATTACGCTAATTTACATTTTTATTTTTACTATGTTTATATATTTCTAAAGATTCAAGAATATTTAACTTTTGGCCCTTTGTTGAATAATGTAATATGTCAGTGTTGCTTAAATCAGGAAAACTGTGGCTGTGGTCTAAGCAATGGTTGGCAAAGCTCGAGTCTGTTTTTTGTAGTGTATATGATCGGTGGTGTTCTGAAAAGCGAGTCTTAAAGCTTCTACCACTTTGTCCAATATACAAGCTATCACACTCTGAACATTTTAATTTATAAACTCCTGATTTATCAAATTTATTAATTTTATCTTTAGCATTGTAAAGGATTGTGGACAGATTGTGTTGAGATTTAAAGGCTACTTTTATGTTATGTTTGGAAAGAGTATTAGCTATGTTTTCTGATAGGGTACCACAGTATGACAAAGATATATCAGATGAACTAACTTTATCATTTTTTATTTTGGGATTTCTTGAATTAAAAGCTAGTTGTTTTTGATTTTTAGTTATTAATTTCTTTATGGTTTGTTGGGAGAAATTGTTTGATATTGCAATCCTTTCAATGATATTTAGTTCCTCTTGAAGATCTTCTTCAGAGAGAGGCAAAGAGAATGCTCTATGTATCATTGAATTGCATGCAGCCATATGTGGATGATGTTCTAGCATGTTCTAAAGGCACTACTAGACAGCTTCAAAAATTCTTACAATACATTAATAATTGCCATCCAAAAATTCAATTTACTCTGGAAACTGAAAATAACCATAAAATAAATTTTCTTGATCTCACCATATCTCACCTCAATAATCAGTGTAAATTTAAAATTTTTAGAAAACCAACGGTTACAGGTAATACTATATCTAATGATTCTTTTCACCCCTTACAATACAAAATGGCTGCATGCAATTCAATGATACATAGAGCATTCTCTTTGCCTCTCTCTGAAGAGGAACTAAATATCATTGAAAGGATTGCAATATCAAACAATTTCTCCCAACAAACCATAAAGAAATTAATAACTAAAAAACAAAAACAACTAGCTTTTAATTCAATATATCCCAAAACAAAAAATTATAAAGATAGTTCATTTTATATATCTTTGTCATACTGTGGTGCTCTATCAGAAAACATAGCTAATACTCTTTCCAAACATAACATAAAAGTAGCCTTTAAATCTCAACACAATCTGTCCACTATCCTTTACAATGTTAAAGATAAAATTAATAAATTTGATAAATCAGGAATTTATAAGTTAAAATGTTCAGAGTGTGATAGCTTGTATATTGGACAAAGTGGTAAAAGCTTTAAAATTCGCTTTTCAGAATACCACCGATCATATAGACTACAAATAACAGACTCGAACTTTGCCAACCATTGCTTAGAACACAGCCACAGTTTTCCTGATTTAAGCAACACTGACATATTACATTATACAACAAAGGGCCATAAGTAAAATATTCTTGAATGTTTAGAAATATATAAACATAGTAAAAATAAAAATGTAAATTTGCTTAACGATCAGACTGAACTTGGGTTTTCCCCGTTATTTGTTGTCGCCAAATAATAATTAGTTCCCAAAATTTAGTACCTCCCTTTTGTAATAATGTAATTTCTCAGGTAGTTTTTATTTATTGTTAAATTTTCTCATGTTTCTGTATTGAATACTTAGTCTACCTTTGTAATTCAGTTTGAAAAAGTTGTATAAAACATAGTAGTTCCTTTTTAAACATTTCCCGAAGATGATTAACTACCACATAGTAACGGCTACCAGCATCAACATTTTAAATTATATTTTAAAACTATGAAAATAACAGGAATGTAAAGCAAAAAATAGGTTTATAGCATTTCATATGTCATCATATAGATTCTTTCCTATAGTACATGTTATGCAAATTTCTTAATTTAAATTTATTTAAGTTTAAAAAGCAGCATCATTTCAATTAACAATAAGCTAGCACTGATAATGCCACATCAACAAGTGCAACTTTCCTCTTAATGCATAAACTTTAATTGGTATAATACCTAGCTATGATCGGCTTTAAAGGGTTGCTCTCTAGAACATTCGAGAAACTGCTAAGTGGTCCAAAACTAGACCGCTAACTCTTAAGGGTGTACTTAAAGGTTCGACTCTAGGGCAAATAGTGTATTAACCTGTATTTAGATAGTTATTTTAATTTGTACTAGGTATATCCGTTTCTTAATAAAAGAAGTGATGAACAATTATGTATTGCTAGGCATATTGTGTGTGTGTGAAAACCAGGTCAAAATTCTACATAGTTTAAATTCGTAGGTATTTATAACAAATGTTCAATTATTTTTGAAACTGAATAATATTAATGTTCATTTTATACTCAGAGGACAAATCTGATGTTTGCATTAGAGGCAAGTCTATTTTTTTTTACTTTTTTCTTATTCTTACCCAAACCGACTATCTGCTTCTTCCAAAACAGAGACCGGCAATAATACCCTTTTAGTAATATTATATAGCAACTGGTCCTTTTTGCGTGAAGGTCTTGCTATTGTAGTGACTGTGGCGACATTTTATCAGCATACAGATGTAATTCTTAATAAGACGGTAACAAAGACCTTGTTCAAGCATAGTAAGTACCTACCTCGGTTCACTAAGGAGGTAATTCGCTTATTAAAGAATAAAGAGTTGCTATGACAGAAATATAAAAGATCTAATGAGACTTGTGATTACTTATCTTTCAGGAATGCTAGGACAGTTGTAAAAAAATCTTATCCGTCCTACGGTACATAACTTGCAAATATTGAAGCCAAATTTAAAAAGAACCTCAAACGTCCTGGTCCTACATCAATCGTAGGAGGGATAATGCTACTCTGCCATCTGCTAGGTGTTATCAAGGTCAGAAAGTAACTAATCCCACTAACATCGTAAATTCATTTGCGAAATTATTCAAAGAGTCCTCTATTGTTTCTACTCCTTATGTACCTACTTCTAGTCATGGTTGCAATATCTTACCCTATCTCATTATCTAAAATAATGCCTAAAGATGTTGAGAAAGTCTAGAAAAAATTCACAGTGAGTTCTGGATCCATTCCTCCGTTTATTGTAAGGAATTGTGCTTGGGAGTTTGCTGAGCTGGTGTCTATAATTTTTAATTTATGCATTCAGAAATATATTTTTTTCTGATCTATGGAAGGAATCAAAAATTTGTTCAGTTTTTAAAAAGGATGATAGAACCAGGGTCGAAAATTATCACCCCATAGCGATAATGTGCAATTTTGCAACGGTATTTTGAGCGGGTTCTTCAGGAACAAATATTATTTTATATAGAGCCTCTTATGATCTATCAGCAGCATGGTTTTGCTTTTGAAAAGTACTATTGCGCAGTATGTCTCTGATCGTATCGATTCTGGCACTCAGATCGATATCAGTATAAATTTTTCCAAAGCGTTTGATCGACTTCATCATGGTGTTTTACTTTCCAGATTGTCACACTTTGGTTCTAATAACAATCTTATTAGATTTTTCGAAGGGTACCTATTAATTCGCTCTCACTATGTTGAATACCATGGTCAAAGAACTAGTAATTTTGTAGTAACATCGGGTGTTCCTCTGTTTTTGGGTCCCTAACTTTTTAACGTTTTTACTAACAATATCACAGGTAGGTTAAATAACAGCTGCCTACTTTATGCCGACAATTTAAAAATATTCCGGGATATAAGGAATCCTGGCGATTGCTTGAGCCTTGAACTCGATCTTATGAAATTAAATGCTCGGTGTCTAAGAAACAAACTGCCTCTGAACGTAGACAAGTGCAACGTTATGTCATTCTCAAGAAGTAGAATGCCTCTGCTGCATGATTATGGGATCAGCGGTGCTTTTCTAAGGCGAGTTAACAGCATTAAGGACCAGGAAGTCACGTTTGACTACAGACTCACATTTGTCAATCATATTAATGATACAGTATTGAGATCTTACCGAACGCTGAGTTCTCTAGTAAAATCTAGTCATGAATTTCAATCGCTCCAGGTCATAAGCACGTTATATTATTCTCTTGTACCAAGCAGATTGGAATATGCCTCAATTAGCTTGCATCCGTATTACCATGTACACTCTCATAAATTAAAAAAAATTCAGAATCGTTTCTTAAGATTCTTAAACCTTAAATCAGATGGATTTTACCCGCTGCCTACTATACCTCGCAAAAGTGTAATAGCAAAAATTAATTTTACAACTCTGGAGAAGCACAATAACCGGGCTCGTGGCCTTTTTTATATAAACTGGTTAATAACAAAGTTTTGTCAACTGATTTGCTCAGAAGAGTTCACCAAGAACTAATGTATTACAATTCTCCCCATTATACTCGCTGTATTCCTTTATGATCACCTGAAGGATAAATTTGACATATTTTATTGCAATTATTCTGTTGTCAAATCGTTTATTTAAAACTATCTGTTGTTAATTTATAGGCTATGTTATACTTATTGTACTGTCTGTACTGTGTATATAACTTTAGGATTTATATAACTCTGTTCTTTTTTCTGCCTAATAATAGAGACTCTGGTTCTGTAGGGCAGTGTAAATAAATAAGTTAAAAAAAATTAAATAAAACAAAAATTATCCGGAGGTAATATTATCAATCAATTTTTTAATGGATAATTTCAAAAATCTGCATATCAATTAATGAATTATCATTAATTAAAAAAATGGAATCGTCAATTACTTCATCAACTGATAATAATAGAAATAAAATTATCCATTACCAGTGTAGTGTACAATTTTATTTTTCAAATTACCCATTACAAAAGTAATTAATAACTAATTTTTCCAAATTATTGTGATCTTAATTGGTTATTTACCAGAATTAAATTAAATTCTGTTTTATTGAAATACTCCATCTTTTTAGATAAAGTAATTGAAAATTAGCAGTAGAAAAAATATGTCAAATGCATGATTTAATTCCGCGGGAATATCTTAAAATTTTTTTTGGTTCAATCTAAAATAAATAATAAATTGGTAAAAATAAAATGACAATGCTTCAGCCCCGTCTCATTAAGAGGGTTCAAAATGGTCGGAAAAGGGGTGACAAAATTTTTGATCACATACTTAAACTAACCTTTTTACAATAATTTCATATTTTTTCGTATCCTTTAATTAAAATATTGAGACACCAACGCACCGATGTACAAGCTAAGCCCATTTTGTTCTCGGAGGGTTTAATAATATAAGTATGGTCATGGTTTGGTTTATACATATTCTGTTCTGAAGTGGAGCTTGTGGAAAAATACATATACCTTGGATACAAGAGATAATTAAACATGAGAGCTCCGGAGAGGAGTAAATCTCGCATGGGCCGCCTATGGAAAACTTAAAGACATCTTTAAAAGCGATATACCAATTTCTTTAAAACGTAAAACATTTGATCAATGTGTGTTACCGGTTATGACTTATGGTGCCGAAACTTTGACATTGACAACAGCAACTTCTAAAATGCTGCAAATAGCTCAGAGAAAGATGGAAAGGTCAATGCTAAGTATCTCGCTGCGTGACCGAGTTAGAAATGAAGACCTGAGACGAAAGACAGGAGTTACCGACGTAATTTCCCGAATTGCCACACTCAAATGGAACTGGGCCGGAGATGTCGCCCGAATCAGTGATGGAAGGTGGACGAAGAGATTACTCGAGTAGAGGCCGAGATTAGACAAAGAAATAGAGGAAGACCCCCTACTCGTTGGACTGACGATCTCAAGAGAATTGCAACAAATTGGATGCAAATCGCTCAAGATAGAGCACAATGGACAAGAATGAGGGAGACCTATGTCCAGCAGTGGATGCAAAGGGCTGGATGAAGAAGTGGTGTTTTTATTTGAAGCCAGTAGGAAAAATAAGACGAGAAAATCGTAACTATATTTTTAGTTAAATAATAGCCTTTTTAAAATCTTTGACCGAGTGTAGTACCTTAACAAACAACAGAGAAAAGGTACTGCATTATTTTTATCATTCTTCGATTTCTCTTTCTACTTTTCAGTCACAAATCCTAAACTCTGGTGCTTTACATATTTTATATTTTTACAGAAAAAACTCTAAAAACCGAATAATTTTCACATAGTTACACACTAGACACAATAACAAAACAAACTAATAAAGTTCTTTTTTAATTTTATTTCCTCATTCAAAAAATAAAAATAATAATTGTCTAATTAGAACATCGCGTGTTGGCAAAAATACAATTTTCGAAATCAAATTATGTAAATTTGCCCCGTTATTCATATTTCCGGTGAAATCGCGGATGAGAAAAAAATGGCGTCCGCATAATAACGAATAATAAATACATTCATGAGTTGATTGCGATATTTCAAAAGTTCGAAATAACCGTTTCCCCGTTGGGAAATCAGAAAGAGCGTAAGGCCGAATAATTAGCTTGAAATATGAACATGCTCACTCACTCTTTAAACTTAAAACATCCGGACGTAGATATAGCTTAAATGTTGGTTTAGTTAATATTTGTTCGAGCGAGCAAGATGCTGCAGTTTCTGTGTAACTTTGCCCTGGTCTTTTTGGAAGTATGCTCGTTGAAAATTATTTTATAATAAAACGGCAATAGACTCGATAATTTAACGTAAAACAAATAAATTTTGGTAGAAATTTGTTACAAAGATTGATAGAATGGATTATTATGGAAAATTATATTTAAGTACTCTTTGAGAACTGGAAATTATTAGGTCTTTCCTCTTCTTCCTCTTGTTATAGGCTTACAGCCTGTTTTTTCCAACTCAATCATTCATCTCATTTGATGTTGAAATCCAGGACTCTCTTCATCTTTTAGGTGGTCTACCTATTGGTCTTCTGGTGTCCGGTGTTCCATCTCGGGCGATTCTCGCTATCCTATTTTGCGCCATTCTTTCTACGTGCTCATTCCAGGCTCTTCTGCGCTTCCGTCCCCATCTTACTATATCCTGCATTCTATGTTCCTCGCGTATTGTTGAATTGCGTATGTGATCTCTTAATGTGTATCCCGATATTCTTCTTAGTACTTTCATTTCGGCAGTTCTTAGAATTGATTTTGTTTTTGTGTTGTCAGCTCTCGTCTCTATTGCGTACGTCACTATCAGTCGAATATAGGGCTTGTAGATTTTTGTTTTTGCGTCGTTGCTCATGTATGTGTTGTGCCATATTATATCCGCCAGGCTTCCTGAGATTCTATTTGCCTTGTTTACTTGGTTTCTTACTTCTTTTGTTCTGTCTTGGTTTTGCGGATATCTCCACTCCTAAGTAATTAAAGGTCATGAGTTGTTCTATTGGTTTGTCATCCACTATTAGTTTGCATCTTAAGGGCACTTTGCTTATTACAGTTGACTTAGTTTTATCTATGGATATTTTCATGTTGAATTGCTTGCTTATGGTGTGGAATGCAAATAGAAGTCTTTGGAGATCGTCTTCATTTTCCGAGACTATGACGGCGTCATCAGCGTAACATATTATTGTTATTTCCCCGGTATTCATTCTGTACCCTGGTGCCGCTCTTTTGACGTTCTCAATTATTTGGTCCATTACTATGTTAAACAGTAATGGACTCAGAGAGTCCCCCTGTCGTATGCCCGACGCTATCGATACATCCTTAGTTAGGTTGCCGCTTACTGAGATTTGTGTTGTGGTGTTGGAGTTTAGCTGTTCAACTATGTTAATTAAATTGTTTGGGATGCCTTTAATTCGCATTATTTGCAGAATATCATCTAGTCTCACCCTATCAAAGGCTTTAGTGAGATCTATAAAGCACATAAAAGCCGGCTTAGTAAATTCAATAGATTTCTCTGCTATCTGTCTTACGATGAATATGGCATCTACTGTAGATCTGCGGAAACCTTGCTGTTCTTCTAATATTCTGCAATACTCAGTTATTATACCTTCAAGGATCTTGGTGAACAATTTCATTATTGAATTTAATAAAGTTATTCCTAGTTTTTCGTGATTTTCTTATCACCCTTCTTGAAAATAGGTACTGTTATACTTTTCTTCCAATCTCGGGGTATCTCTTGGTCTTTAATTATTTTGTTAAAGAGTTTTGTTAGTTCTTCGTGTAATGCATTTCCACTATATTTAATTAGTTCGTTGGGAATATTGTCGGGTCCTGGGGCTTTTCTCGTTTTTAATTTGGCTATCGTGTCTTTCGTCGTTTGGAGGCTTACTTCCTTGGTGTAATCGTCATATTCAGATGCATTTTCGGGTGGGTAGTTGTTCTGTTGTGATTGATCTGTATTTGTATATAGTGTTTTAAATTATTAGGTGATGAAAAAAATTAAGAAAGTGAGGAGCCTGACCAAGTCAAAAGCGGGATCTTCCTTTTTCAGTTTAAAACTTTTCTGTGAACTACCACGACGCTCACAGCAAGCTTAGCAAACTGATCGGCAACCTAAGCTACGACGTCCTGCATAGGCTGTCACGCAGGACTGTAACCTATCACTGTAGCATAAGGAGATATCTAAACACAACGGACATTTCTACTGAAAAAATAGTACAGTGAACTCTCTCTTGAATGGACAGCACTTGTGTAGCATAAAGTGTCCTTTGAATGGAGGTGTCCGTTGAATGGAGAAAATAAAATAAACTTCAAATATTTAAACATGTATATTACGTATATGTAGTCAATGTTTAAATGTTAGTTAGCAAAAACACAAGTTTTTAATACTAAATATGTATATAACCTATGTATATGTAATTAAAATATGCACATAAATCATTTGTTATTTAAAAAAAAACTTTCAAGGGTGGTTTGCTTAAGGCCATTTAATTTATTTTTAACAATTTGGGTTTCTACTGAACTTACAGCTTGGGAGATTTGTTGTGCAATGTTAGAATTTCCCTGTAATACAAAAAATGTTTCAATGTCTTTTAGTTTTTTGTAGGCTTCATTAATGTCTTTTATATTCGAAGTATTCGTTTCTTCGTCGTCACTTTCACTTTCAGATAATGTTTCAACAACCTGATTCACCTGAAACTCACGTACACACTCTTGAATACTTAAATCGGGATTTTCAGTCAACAAAGTTCCATCAATTTCCGTATAACTTAATAAATCAATGGAAAAGTGTTTGTTTTTTTTCCATAATTCAGAAAGTGGCAGATCGTCCTCGGAATCTTCTTCAGGCTCAACGTTGTCCTGTGTACCGAATCCAGCTTTAAGAAAGCAATTGTTGATAGTTTTCGGTTGTACTTCCTTCCATGCAGTTACAGTCCAAATCAAGGCATTGGTAACGTTAATAGACTTCTCAAGTTCCCCTATAGAATCAGACTCTTCTATCGACGATAGCAGTCTTCGGATCAATAACTTTCTGTAGTAGCTTTTGAAACATTTTATAATCCCCTGATCGAGGGGCTGGCATTCAGATGTAGTATTAGGCGGCAGAAATATCAATTTAACATTACATAATACAAGTTGTGGATGAGACGCAGCATTGTCTAGGAACAAAAGCACTTTTCGATTTTCTCTCTGCATTTTTCTGTCAAATTTATTTAGCCAATCTGTCATGATTTCTCTTGTCATCCATGACTTCTTATTGTAATACCATTCGATAGGTAATTTTTCTACATAGGAGTTCTTGAAACAACGAGGATTCTTGCTTTTTCCAATTACCAGTGGCTTTTCTTTGTTTCCAATCATATTGGTGCAAAACAGAATTGTGAGTCTGTCTTTGGAAGCCTTACCTCCAGTGCATTTTTCTCCTCTCAGAGCATATGTTTTGTTAGGCAAGGCACGAAAAAATAGTCCCGTCTCATCTGCGTTAAAAATATCACGAGGAGAGTATTCTTTCATTATAGTGAGCAGTTTTTTCTTCCAGTCAGCAACCACTGATAAATCTACAGCCGCTGCTTCGCCACATATAGATTTGAAGGAAATATTGTGCCGCTTACAAAACTTCTCGAGCCATCCGCTGGAAGCCTTCATGTCAAAATTTAGTTCCGTTGCAACTTCTAATGCTTTTTCTTGAATAATTTTACCAGAAACAGGAATGTTTTTAGAACGCACTTTACAAAACCAATCGAAAACAATTTGATCTAATGCAGCACCCTCAGTTTTCAAAAATTTCCTTTTCTTTTCGGTGTTTCCGCTCTCAGAAAACTGCTTAATTATATCACTCTTACGTTTTAAAATTTCACTAGCTTGACTTTTTCCAATTCCAAACTTTTCTGCTAACTGTCGAACACTTAACTTATTCGTATCCGCATAATGGATTACATCGACTTTTTCTGCCAAACTTAAAAACTTTCTTTTGTTGGTAGCCATGTTATTCGCGTCACAAAACGTTTATGCAACTAAAATGATATTATCCTTTCCGCAGCAGTTTTAACAATACGTACATAATAAAGTAAAATGTGCAATAGAATTCACGTGCACCAATAAAATTCCTTGGAAAACCCTAAAACCCTAATTACCTACCAATATACCTGGCTGCCGCCTATTTTGTGGGTATTTACGCAAATAAAATGTGTCTTTAATAAAATTTAAAATTTAGGCAAATATTGAAAGGAAAATAGTAAAATATTTGTCCGTTAGAATTATTTTTTATAACTAATTTACTGTCCGTGTCCGTTGTTGAGAGCGTCCATTGGAGGGAGGTTTAAAAGTACAGACTGGTATATACGAATGGTTTTTGTCTCAAAAATTGCCCATATAGAAGAGGTGTCCATTGAATAGAGGTGTCCGTTAAGAGAGAGTTCACTGTATATAGACCATATGGGGAAGAAGGTGAAATACACCATCTTCAAATGTGAGACACCTTCGAGGATTGATGAGTTCTGTATGTCTACTCGAGAGGACCAAATCCATAGTGGCTACAAAGAAAACTTCATCAAAATTATGTGCGAGGAAAAAAATTCCTTCATGAAACATGCGTGGAAGGAAAACACTCAACGATAAGTGCGGCGAAAAAAGTCCTTTAATTAAAATTGCGGCGAAAAAAATCCGTTTTGTCAGTGCCGTGTAAATAATTACAGTAAAAGCGACATAAAAAATCTCTCGTATATTGCCCCAAAAACTTATAGGCTTACGGAATTTCCCACCATAATCCAGGAGGGGATTTTCCCATTGTCCTATAACTATATTATAGTCCTTAAGTTATGATCTATATATGTATGTTGCAAAAATACTGTCCATTATATAGTAGTACATTATATGATATTAAGTCAAATGGTTTCGCACTCCCTCCAGGGAACATCGACTCATACCAGGTACACAAAGATATCTAAAGTATGAAGCTCTGTTATCGGGTCCTAGATGACGTGGTCTGCTGTATTTCCTATGAACTTTCGGACGATTCGCGCGGTTGCAAGGAGAACTGCTTTTTGAATTGGTTTATATAGATGCTCACAAGGGTCCAGTCCCTTGATGTTCTGCAGGAGGTTCTTTGGTATCACCCCAGTTGTTGATACAATTATGGGAATTATTTCGACGCTGTTGTTTGCCCATTGTCTTCGGATTTGCACCTCCAGATCTCTGTATTTGGCGACCTTCTCGTTGTATTTGGTCTTACGTTGTTGCTAGGTACAGCAATGTCCATTAGTGTAGTTCGCCTAGAAATTTTATGTGTTAGTATAATGTCTGGTCTATAATGAGCAACTGTTTATTCCATCAGAACCGTTCCGCCCCAATATAACCTGAACTGGTTGTTCTCAAGAATAGGCTTCGGATTGTAATAAGGCACTTTTCATACCTGCACTAGGTTTAACTTATCTGCTAACTCTTGGTGGAATATCCTAGTGGCTGAGTCGTGTTTTTTCTTATATTCGGTTTTGCGGCAAACGCTTGGCATCCTCCAGTTATGTGTTGGATTGTATCTGATGTTCAACAGCCATATCTACATTGGTCATTTTCTATTGGGGGATCTCTGATGATGAACTTTCGATAGTTCTTCGTGGGAATAACCTATCCTGGAATCAATCAGTAGTTCTACGCTGTCGACATTATCCTGATGAACCTTATTTGAATACCGTTCATGAAGTGGCTTCTGTAGTCAGGTTTGTAACTTCTCTTGGTCTGTATGGTGGTGAGAATCAATATCCTGTTCCCTCTGCTGTAATGGCCTTGAATCATCTGCTTCGCATATTGCTCGATGTAGCGTGGAAGACTCGGCTAACCTGTGGACATATGAATATACATCTATTATCTGTTAGTCGAGCTGCTTACCAATATCCACCAATCCTCTTCCTCCTGGATGTCTTAAAGGCATTGTATGTTCAATAGTACTTTGAAGGTGATGTTTCTTTTGTTAGGAGTGTTCTTATTTTTCTTTGCACATTTGGAAGTCTATCTTGTTTTACAATTCCAAAAGAGTAGATAAGTGCAGAGCAAGCGTACATGCTGAGCGCCTTAAACAAATTATTACTATTTAAGTTAGTTCATAATACCCGCCTTACCATCCTGACAAATTCGGTTGTCAATTTGGCTTTCACAGTACGATGGTCAATTCTTTTAGCCTGTTTCATATCTAGGTATTTGTATGTTTATTCTGCTTCCATTGCAGCTATAGTTTCACCGTTCTACATTTCAACTGCTCCTGGTTGTATCTTACCTTTAACGGTGTTCAAAATACGGCACCTGTCAAATCCAAACTGCATTCCGATATCCTCGGAGAACTCCTCTACAATCTTAAGCATTTATTCCAGCTGGTTTCTCGTAGCAGTAGCAGGTAGTACAATATAGTTGTACTATATTATTAGATAAGAAATCTAATCGAGCTTTGTATTAAGTGTCAAGAATTTAAATGAAAAAAGTATTAACATTTTTTATCGTTCAAGTAAGCTCCGTAACGGGCCGTAGCTAGGAAGTATATTGAAAACAAGTTTATGCTATTTTTAAAATTTTTATATTGGTGTTTGTGTTATTATTGCAACTCAACGTGATAGTTACTATATACTTATCAATATTATAAGTCGGGTATAGAAAAGTATTTGGAACAAACCGCATTTTAATTATAAGTAGTGTAAGGTATTTGTAAGAAATGTATACAGATTTTACATAATCTTTTTGAAGGTTTAGTTTAAAGTGTCGGTAAGCTTATAAAAAACTTTGAAACGGTTTAAGACTCGATATTCTATTTATTAATACGTAAGCTTAATTAGCATAGAAAATTTATATATTGGATGACTTTTCCATCAGATGGCGGCATATTTTTTACCGTTTTGTATGGAAGCAGATATTTAATACAACATTCAAATATTGCAATTGCAATTTTGAAAATTGAAGCGCACTGCCCACGCCCCCTATGTACTTCATGTCATTGCTTTTATATTACCGTAACCTGTCGAAATGGTACGTGGGCTTGTTACTTTTAGAGTAAATGGGACTTTCAATTTCATCATTAGGTATGCTAGAAGTCCTCAACTACGACAATTCTACATAATAAATTTGTACGCATGTAAAACTTTAAACACGTTTTTCTCAAAACAACTTTTTTCAAACTAGGAAAAATGTAGCTTAACAATCATATTGTCTTTCCTGCTACATAGAATTTTTTTTGATTAGATGAAAACTTTTTTTCTTATAAACAATTTATTGTTTTATTTTTGAAAGAAAATCAATTTTTTTTTCAAAAGTGCGCCATTTTTACAAAATCGATTTAAAAAACCCTCATCGGGAAGCCAATTATATAAACTCTCAATTTTCTTTGTTTTTTGTTCCAGGACTCAGTTAAGGCAAAATGTTTTCGCCCGTTTTTCAATTTCTAAAAAAGGTGATTTCTAAGATCGGCTCTGTCGCTGCCTTTTTATATTAAAATAATAATAAAAAACTTTTTTTTATACTTCGGTATGTGCTGAATGAATCCTCTGAAAAGAATTTTCTTACTTCTCTTCCACAATCCCAAAAAAAAATTGTCAAAAGTAGCCCTATTTTTCGACCGTTACCCCGAGTATTACCTCTTAAGTGCATAACAAATATCAAGATTAAAGACGTAGAATGAAACACAAAATTTGCTTTTAGAAAGTTTTTAAACTCTTTAGCAAACAAATAAAAAGTGTCAAAGTACCATATCCTCTAAAAGCACCAGAAATAAAGTCCAATAGTTTAATTAGACATAAATAAACTGTAAATCCAACCAAATTAAGCAATGACATAAATAAAATACGACAATTTAATATCCTAAAGCAAATACGGAATCTCGTTGGCGCAATAATAAAATGTTTTCAATTGCTCACCGGTAACACAACTTATATAAAAGCATTTCTAATCAAAATAAGTGCAACGGGGGGGATAAAAACCCGAGAAGGGGTACAATAAACCGTATCGATCGGCCAACCTGGTGTTTGTCAATTCTTCAACATGTCAGCATTGTGTATTTTGTGTCCCGGTGTGTACCAATACCATTTCACTTTATTAATCTTTATAAGTGAAAGTTTTCTTATATCGGAAAATTTTGTTTATTTAGTGCTCGAGGTTGTTAGCTTAGTCTTCATGATTACAATGTTTATAAATTTCAGTAATGTTTCACCGAAATAGGGTAAAAAAAGCCTTAAATGTCTCTCGTCCATGCTAATATTGTATATTACTTTGTTGCAATTAATTACAATAGCTTGTCTCACAGAGATTTTTTTTTATAAGTAAAAGTCCTTTATATTAAGTGCTTTGGATTATTAATTAATTATTATTATAAAAATAAATTAATTTAATAACATCCCCAAAAAAGAAAATGACACATAAGATAAGACGTAATTATTATGATCATTCTGAAGGTTTCTAGGTAGTTATAACTCTACTTGCAATAATTTTTTTCCAGATGCTAATTCCGCCATATTAGAATACTATGTAAATTTAGTTAAATTAAAAGCACATTGTCTTGATACAATAAACTTTTACTTACTGTTCTTTTTCTAGTATTTGGCAGGACGTCAATACTTACCTATAAAGAAAAAGAAATATTTTAATAATAGGTAAATGAAAATTAGTTTCAGGCCTTCATATCCTGCAAAGCTCTATAAATAATAAATCATAAATCAATAATTCAGTAAAAATACCATTATTTAATTAATAAAATATATCAATTTTTATATCTAAATAAGAAAGAAGTTCTTCGATAGTTATTTTAAAGGCAAACGATAAAATAATATTTTGTTTTTATAGTTATTTTATAACTCATGTTTACTGCAAGGTACAAAGTTCAGAAGATAAAGCAGCAGTAAAGGTTAAGCGTAAAAATTTAAAAATAGCTTTAAGTAAAATTATTTCACGTTATACTATAAATATCAGAAAGTCAAGAAAATTTCAGAAAATATGTTTCTTATTATATAAAGAAGATTACGGTTCGTGTTTTTTTATAGAAAACTGTAAAATCTACTTAACTAGCCGGAACCAAATGTTAATTCATGTTTCTTGACATAAAAAGAAAGGTTTAAAGCTATATTTTATCTGGAAAAAGAAATGAACTCTCATTAAAAATAACGTTAAAAAGATAACATTTCAAAGCGTGGTCTGTTTGCTCTCCACTAGGTGGCGGATAAGTTATGAGGTACTACAGTAATCATAGGTTAGAAAGATATTTTTTAATAAAAAGACTATTTCTATTTCTCTTGTACACACATTTAAGAAGCCAATAGAAATAGTATAGACAGAGCAGATAGTACACATATTTAAATTCTTTATGTAAAACGTTTTGTCTTAATTCATTTCTCACTATTATTTAAAGATGAAACGTGTATTTGCAAAAATTTCAAAAACTACTAAACTAATTATCACTAAATTTTAACTGTAGCTTTATTATATACTCCAAAGTGCCATATATTATCAAAAGATGAAAAGTTATTTATTGAAATGTATAAACATTCAGATCATAATAAGCTTTAGCTATACATTTCTTATTTAGACCTTCTTTCCTTATGGCAAGCCAAGATTGCCAGATTAGGGAATTTGTTCGTTTTTTGGGGTAAAATAAAATAATAGAAAATTTTTGGGGAAAATATAATGAAAAAATCTTGGGGAGAACAGCTAACAGTTCCATCTATTGGGTAATTGATCAAACGACCCTGTCTACCTCTACACCGTTTCGTTATATTGGTATGATGATATTTTCATCATTTGTTATGATTTACAAGCCAAACGGCTTCGCACTCCCTCCAGGAAATATTGACTCATACCAGGCACACAGAGACACCAGAAGTATGAAGCTCTGTGGGAACCCTTTCCGTGTTATCGGGTCCTAGGTGACGTGGTCTCTTGATGTTCTGCAGGAGGTTCTTTGGTATCACTCCAGTTGTTGACAGTACTATGGGAATTGTTTGGACCCTGTTCATTGCCCATTGTCTTCGGATTTGCACCTCCAGATCTCTGTATTTGGTGATCTTCTCGTTGTATTTTGGTCTTAGGTTGTTGTTGTTAGGTACAGCAATGTCGATTAGTGTAGTTCGCCTAGAAATTTTATCTATTAGCATAACATTTGGTCTATTATGAGCAATTGTCTGATCCGTCAGAACCGTTCGATCCCAGTATAACTTGAACTGGTTGTTCTCAAGAATAGGCTCCGGATTGTATTTGTAACAAGGCACTTTTTCTACCTGTAATAGGTTTAACTTTTCTGCTAACTCTTGGTGGAGTATCTTAGCGGCTGAGTCGTGTCTTTCCTTATACTCGGTTCCGGCAAACGCTCGGCATCCTCCAGTTATGTGCAGGATTGTCTCTGATGTTCGACAGCCATATCTGCATTGGTAATTTTCTATTGAGGGATCTCTAATGGTGAACTTCCGATAGTTCTTCGTCGGAATAACCTGGTCCTGGATAGCTAACAAGAAGCCCTCCGTTTCCGGAAACATCTGTTCTGAAATCAACCAGTAGCTCGACGCTGAGTTGTCGACATTGTCCTGATTGACCTCATTTGGATGCCGTCCATGAAGTGGCTTCCGTAGCCAGGTTTGTAACTTCTCTTGGTCTGTTTGGTGGTAAGAAGTAATATTTTGTTCCCTCAACTGTAGCGGCGTTGAATCGTCTGCCTCGCATATTGCTCGATGTAGTGTGGAAGAGTCCGCTAACCTGTGGAAATATAAACGTAAGTTTATTATTTGTTGGTCGAGCTACTTACCAATATCCACCAATCCTCTTCCTCCCTGGTGTCTTGGAAGCATTGTACGTTCAATAGCACTCCGAGGGTGATGTTTTTATGCTTAGGAGTGTCCTTATTTTTCTTTGCAGGTTTTGGATGTCCATCCTGCTCCATTTTACAATTCCAAAAGAGTAACTCATCATGTGTTATTTGTAACATTTTATTTAGTATAATAACTGAGTTTGTAAGATATACTGTTAAACTATGTTTCAATATAGCGGTTAAAGCTGTAAAAAACAATCGTCAGCTGCGTTCGTCATACCCGATAGTTTTTTTTTTGAGCATACATTTTCTTTTTTTATCTTTAATTTACGACAGAAAAAAAGTTTAGGAGAATAATATTATTTTGGGGAAAAGTAAAATACAGTTTTGGAAAGTGTATAATTTTCTATCTTGCAACCTTGCAGTAAGCCATTCCCACAATTAAGTTGACTTGTGTAAACCCTAAATATCTGTCAATCAGTTTTGCCAACGGAAGTTTTCTAAGTATATTACTATTGAAAAACATAGGATAAGCACAAAATAGCTCAATAAAAGTTGTGACAAGGGATGCTAGTAAATTCTATAAAGCGAATCGAATTATATTTAGATAATTTGTTTTTTACGCGTACAATAAATAGAAGAGACTAAAGAAGAAAATAAAATGAACAAGATGATCGGCATATTTGTAACGCAATTATTTCTGGGAAGCTATAAAAAAAATCCAAAAATCTGCAGCTTTTCTATTGCAAATAACAATAAAATGAATTTACTATGGTTAAAGGTCTATCAAACGGCTTTAAAAACCTTTACAAAAATAAGATATTGTAATTTAATAATTATTTTATATTCACATCCAATCTGAGCAATATAAATTGGTAAAGAAAAATATTTAACTACAACGCAATTATTTTTAATTGAATTCATTTATGTCATTCATCAACATATTATATTTTCAGAACAGAATCTGTTATAATTGGCCTTTATTTAAATTTCCATAATATATTCATACACGAATATATTTTTCTGCTAGAGGATAATTATAAGAATGTTAGTACAAAGCGACTATACACAAGAAATTTTGACACAACTTAAATACAGAATGAGTGGATAGCTCCTTTTTAAAATGAGAATTATTTACGAAAGATGATGATCTGTAGACTAGCACAAGAGATTTTAACACAATGCAATAGCAGACTATTGAATAATAATTTACGCTTAGGTCCGTAAGGCTTGAGCCTAGAGCGACAACATTTTAGGGGCCCCAAAATTTTAGTGGCAAGAAAATTTTAGAGGCTGCAAAATTGGCTTAGTTTTGCAGTGTGTCAAACAAAAAGCTCCTTAAATTTTTTTTTTAAACACACGGTATATATACTTCTAAACCTGAAGTGTTTTTATATTATTAATAGATAATGGAAAGCTATCTTTCTTTTGTACTTTAAAACTAAAATCATAAAGTATGAAATATTAAGTTTTTTATTTGTAGTGAGTTTATTCTCACAATTTTCTTTTCACTATTTAATGAAAACAAAGTAAATTTATAGATATTAAAAATCTTTTTGGTAATGGTTTAGAAGTGAGATCACCTATTTTTGCTTATAAAAGTAATTCTTTATTAAAAATTGAAGATTTAGCTTTTTTTATATTTAATTCGTCAAATCAATAAAGCAATTAAGAAAAAGGTCTGGACATAATAAACTCTCGTATTCACTCTTATGATATGCGGGACTTCAGGCATGAATTAAAACAATTAATTCTTTGGCAGAATACTGTACTTGTGCTGTACATTCATTAAATTTAGGGGCTTATGCAGCTGAATCATCATCTGAAGCAATCGATTTTTTTGCTACTTTGCGAGAACTTCAAAAATTTTTAACAATACCTACAATCGTTTAGCGATTTTGGGCAGCATACAAATCTAAGGCTCAAAAGTATTACTCAAACTCGTTTGTCTGCTCAACATGATGTATGTTATGTTTTGAAAATAGAGTAATCTGGAATACTTGACTTGAGAAAATAAAGAAGAGAAACTGAATACACGATTTGAAGCTGTTGAACTTAAAAAAATTCATCTGTTGTCCAAATTTAGAGTTATCTGGTTTCTTTTGTTCAAAATATTAGAGTCCAAAATTATTACGATTATGGTACTTGTCGCAAAAAATTTAATCTCACGTAAAAACGTAGACAAACAGCTTTAAGTAGACTTTAATTTTTTTGATAATTTATCTAAAATTGATAGCAATTAGTTCCAAAAGATTTGGAAGAGACATTATGTAATGAATGTATTTACTTAACATTATGAACTCAAGCAATTATTAAAGAGCAATTAAAACGTGTGCTCTGCTCCAAATATATGCATTTTTTTACATTCACTGCGATATTTATTCTAACATAGACATTGCTTTACGCACTTATTTAAGTATTCCAGCTACAAAATGCTCTGGAGAAAGATCCTTTTCTATCCAGAAAAAAGTTAAAATCTATTAGCGTACAAATATGGGCCAAAACAAACTTCTGCCGTTGCATTGTTATCTATTGAAGTAAAATTGGTGTTTTCTTGTGAGCTAAAGCAAGAAAAATATGTTTATGTGATATGTGATTAGTTATAGAAAATGCATTTCTTGATTAATTTTAAGAAAGTTATAAATATCTAAAGTAATAAACCTCAAAATAAAATATTGTTAATATTCGTAAATTATATGTTTTATTATAATAATTACTACTATGAAACAAAAAAGGTGTTATATCGGACGGGACCTAGTACAGTCGAAACTGAGTCCACCAGTGCTGGAAATCGTTGTTCCTAAAATTGAAAATAAAACAAAAAAAAATTTCGAAATCGTTTCGTATAAAATAATTATTTGACTTGGTACGTTGTAAATACCTTTGGGAGAATTACCGCAAATATTTCACAAAACTGTATGAAATGCTTCCAATTCTATCTAGATAAGAAGTTATTCTTTAAGCGAGGGTCAAATGGACGCAGCGAAAGATTAAGGAAAAGAAATTCCGGACATTTACGGAATCTCAAGCAGGAACAAAGGGAATTCGATATATAAAATTTAAAAATAATCTTTCCGATATTGTTATTCTGGTGAGTGTACAAAGCAAAACACATAATCTTTTAAAGGTTAAAGACTGGCATTTTATTTAGTTATGGCAGTCACATTAGGTGATTTCTCTATGAAAAATTTTTATAATGTTTATTTTAATGTACTTTTAACTGAAATTGGTATAGTTAAAGTAAATTGATTAATTCACGAACTGTATAAAATTTCATTTCTGATATTTTAATATGCTTTCAAATACAAAAAAAAAGAATAAAAAACTCTTTGATGTTGGAAGTACAAGAGAACAAATTAGGGAATCTATGTAGTAGAACAAGTCGTAAAAATCATTATCAAGTGATAGGACCATTTGGAGAAACAGCCACAAATAATAATCATTAATTAATCTCTGAACAAACCAACGATCTTAAAATAACCAATGGAGTCTTGCAACACAAGAGAATGCACAGAAATTAATTATCGACTATATAATTATAAGACAGAACACACAACTTTGAATTCAAGATATAAGAGTCTATAGACGTGCTACTTATGGATCTAATCACAACCTATTGATATCAAGAATTTATTTACCAAGTTATAATAGCAACTCACCTGAGGAAATTAATATCGATTTAGATAGAAAAACACCGAATTATCCTAATTAGAACCTGGATATCTTAGAGAGAGAAAATACTAGATAGTTATACCAACGGAGATTAAATGAATACTTGGATGAATATAAACAAAAGTTTTTGGAAGTATATCAAGATATTACTGAAATTATGCACAGTACACAAAGAAAGAAAAACAAGCAACAAGTCTTGGTGGACGAAGGAGATCAAAGTTCTAATAAAAATAAAGAAACACGGGTGTACGAAATGGTTATGTACAAAAAAATTCAAGTGAAAAAGAGGCATATGTGGAAATCAGGAGAGAAATAAGAAGTACTGTCTACTTGAGAAAAAACTCATTGTGGAATAATAAGTGTAAAAAAATAGAAACATACATTGGCGGAAGAAAACGCTTTGAAATTTGAAAATTCGTAAAAACATAAAGAACACAGGACAGGAAACAGCATCAATAGAAATATCTGAAAACCATGTGTATGTATTATCAGGAATTGTTAACTGAAAAGAGTAATTGAGTATATGAAAGAAATAGCTATAATTAACATACAAGGACAACCCGTAGAAATAGATAGTAATAATATGTTTAAATCTATAAAAAATCAAAAATTGAAAATTATGTGGACTGGGGAGCTTCTATATGGAATTACTAAAAAGTCAAAGAAGAAAACTTTTAACATGCTTACATGGATATTCAATAAATGTCTCAATGGTCAAGACCTCTCTATACAGTGGAAAGAAAGTCACATTATCTTTACCCAGAAAAAAAAACAGTAAAGAAAACTTCCAGAATTACAGAGGTATGACGATAATTAGCTCAAAGGCGCGACTCTACGAATAAATACTTTTTAACCTCATTGAAAAATAATACAATGAGGAAAAAGGACAGGGCGAATTTCGTGGTGGTAATTCCTATAATGATAACATTACATTTTGGTGATTCCTCTTAATTTATTTCGATAAAACGGGCGGTTTTTGAGATAAATCGGTTTTTATGAGAAAAACTTAAAAGTTGTTAATGCTAAACATAAACAGGTAAAAATAAAAAACGTAAGGTATGCTGATGTGCTTCAATTTATTGGGAAGCGCTGCCTCACTTTTCGAAGGCATGAAGATGTCATGTTGAAAGATTTCCAGCTCAGATATTGTCAAGTCCAGAAACCTTTCAAAAAGTTGATCGGGGCTCAATTATAAACCAGTTGGAGTATTGAAGTCTTGCGGGATAATCATTAGGAGACATTACGTGTACTTTTTCAACGTGCTATAGGTGAAGCAACTGTTTTGTTAGGGTTTCATGTACAATCCATTTTATAATACTGTTTTGTGTGGCGAGCTATCTTATGCTGTTTGAAGGGTTGTCAGCAATATCCTACAAAATTTGTTCCTCTATGTGAGATTCTCATGCTCTCCTGAGAGGGTCCTCACCGCCACGTAGAGGGCAAAAATGATTATGAATAAAACACGTAAAAAATTAATTCATTAACTCTTATAATTATTTTCTAATCATCTTTTACCTGTTTCTCTTAGGCTTCGATCAACCCTTTGAAAGGTTTATGGACTTGGTGTTCTTGCATTCGAAGAATTTGACAGCGCTTCACCATAAATTAAATTCATATCAGCATACTCTGCCTAAGAATATTCTTCCATTTTTTAAAATGATTTTTACTTGAAGGCAGTTCCGTCAATAGTAATTCATTATGTAAGCATTAACAATAATAACCTGATTTTTACCTGTTTGTGTTTAGCATTAATAACTTTTGGGTTTTTCACATAGAAACCGATTAATCTCAAACACGGCCAGTTTTATCAAAATAAATTAAGAATACCTTTTTGAAGAATGGCCAAAGTATTTAAAAATCAGTTATTAGATCTGCAAAATAACAACTGTCAAAAATTAGGGCCCAACGAGTGCCGATGCAAGTAACTTCCTGACTTCTCTGATGGTCTAAAACATCTACTGTAGTATGGTTTAATGAATCTTTATGGCCACTATAAAATATTAAAATTTTATTATATTATACAAGTCGGTTCAAAATTTAGAGCGGATAAGTTAAAACGTTGGGTATCCCTTTAGGACTCCGTAAAGGGACACTTTAGGAATTTTTTTCTATGACAGTGTACGGTTATTTTGACATCCCGAGAAATTAGGAGATACCTACTGGACGCCCTGTATTGTAGATTTAGTCAGTTGTAGGCAACTCCTACTGTATACATGTATTTGATGCCGACTTCAAAACTTTCAATTCCAAAATTAAATTATTATAATTATATTTTGCATTTTAACTTTCTTTTAAAAGACGTTTAATTTTGTTTTTAACTTTATTTGTTTTATAGTTATTGTATATAATAGGTATAATATGAGCAAAAATAAATTATACACTTTTAAAGCGATAAATCCAAAATAACATATTTTCACGGTAAAATAAGAAAAGAAAATTCCCAAAGAAAGAAATTCCAAACATAGAAGGAATTTGTAACAGGTGCGAAGGGAATTTCGAATATAAAATTGGAAAATAACCTGCCTAATACTACCAGCGTAAGTTTACCAAGAAGACAAATTAAATTTTTAAAGATTTACATAAATTTGTTCAAATGTTAATGAAAATTATGATAGAATGAAAATAGTTTCACGTATTATAAGTAGTAATTATTTGGGAATCAACAAAAAAAAACGTCAAATGAAAAACTCCACTATGGATTTCATTTTTGAAATGATGCTTTTAATAATTTCTTTGAAAAAATTTCGTAAAAATGTTATAGTTAAAACTTTTTATCGCCCTGGCAATACACAGCAAGCTTACTCTTGCGTGGGTACCAGGACATCAAGGCATGCTAGGCAGTGAAAAATTGGATTAGCTTGCAAGAAAAGAATCTGTTATCTCATTTATTGGACTGGAACTAGTATAGAGTAATACTAAGCTTGCTCATCGCAGCTGGTTATTTTGATGGATAAACCATCAATACCAAACCTATTGGAATACATTTGCCTGCCACAGGTACAGCAATTTATTGCTGAGAAAATCGCGAAATTCTGCATTTCAGCAGACAACATATTAGGTTGAAATAGACGAAACAGCTTCACACATCGTTTCTGAACGCAAAAACCTAAATTATTGGAGACACCTTCAAGAATCGATCAATCCGGAAAGCCTATACCCAGAGGATAAATTAGTGAACAGGCTGTTAAAGCTGATTAAGGCCACATCAACCTGTTCACATAGAACAGATATAAGAAGCAACATAATAAGTAACTAGGTTGCAGTATAAACGCAATCAATATTTATCATTTTTTAAAATTAAAATTTAGACATAAATCTTCTGTGCTTAAATGATTGCCTATATGTATGCTCCTTTCAAATAGATAAAGGGAAGAATATAAACAAATAGTTTCTTTTCTGCAACCTCACCTCATCGTCTCGTAAGTGGAGCTGTATCGAACCGAGTGCAACATTCACAGGAAATCACCGCTACATAAAATATGAATTACGAAACATATCGGTAAGATATTAAAAACCTACGACATCTTGGGAAATTTGGAAGTGATGATGGGGCGCCTCCACTTAATAGTCATTTATTTAACAATCATCTGCAAAATTTGTTTTATGAACAATGGATAGCTAAGAATGGGCAACATCTTTGGCCATCTTGCTCCTCCGATCTAAAAGTGCTTGATTTTTTTTTATTTGAGGGACAATCAAAAATAAAGTATACAACACCGCATTAACCACTATGGAAGGTTGCATGCAGCTCGTCAGAATAGCATTTGAGGAACTTAATCATCAGTCATGAAGAGTTCCTCCTTACATGCGAGAAATGTTTGGAAGTTCAAGGGTGTCAATTTCAACATTTACTCAAATAATTTTTGTAAATTTATTTTATTAGCACCTCGTTTATTTATATTTCTTTTAGCTTTTATAGATCAAAAGTACTTCAAGTTTTTCATAATATTTTTAACAGTTGGTAGTGTTGGTTTCTATTTCTTCGGATATCGGATCACGAATGTATCGCATGTTCTTGAAATAACACTCCATAAGATATAAATAATCTTCGTGCGTGTAATTTAATAATAATCATGATTATTATTAATGAATGTCAAATGGCAAGAAATAGTAAATATTCTGTAGGGTTCGATTATTTTATTTTCGCCACGCCTCGCCAACTAATGACCCAACTTAAAAGCCGTATAGTATTTTTACAACAAGAAAAATGTTAAATTGCAAATATTTTGAAAACTACAAATTTTTGGAATAGACAACCTTACACAAAGTTACCCTTATTTTTAATGCTTAATATGATAAAATTATTAAATAGGTGCTTTCTATTGGAAAAAATTGACTTGTGACGATTTTTTAAATATAATTTTAATTCTTCTTTTTTGACCACTCTGTACTAGTAATTTTTAAAATATCATACAAAGCCTGTTAAAGTCGATCTTCGTCTACAAGAAAATTAAACCAAATTAAATAATAAAGACTTTCGTATAGGAAAAATTTATAGGTAAATTTTGGTCCGCAAAAGTAATTTTTGACATAAAAATTTAAATAAGTCCAAAACGGTGAGACTTAAGTATAGAATATTAGACATAAAATATATCTAGAATTTCGCGTAGAAATCAAAAATGTAATAATATATAGGGTGTTCTATTTAAAATAAGCAAGTTGACATCTAAAGGGTGTTTTTTATAGAGGTATAGAACTTTAAGTTGGCAACACTTTTTTAACTGGCGGCCATTTTGTCAGCTGTCAAGTGATTTATGTTTAGTTTGGTTTGGCATTTCAACATGAATAGACTGACGCCTGAACAACGCTTCCAAATTGTGCAAATTTATTTTGAAAATCATGGTTCTGTTCGAAATACGTATCGCGCACTACGTCCATTTTACGGTCAACATAATCGTCCATCATAGCAATTAATTCGATTAACTATGGAACATTTTCGCACCACGTTTACTCTAAATGATAATACGCATCCACAGAGACGTCGTGCAGTGCGTACAGAAGAAGTCATTGCTGCTGTAGAGCGTAGCGTAGAGGAACACCCGAATCAGTCTATCCGCCATCGTGCACAGGAATTGGATATGTGTCCATTCACTTTATGGAAGATTTTGCGGAAAGATCTTGGTTTGCGAGCTTACAAAATCCAACTCGGGCAAGAATTGAAGCCACACGATCATCTAGCAAGATGTAGATTCAGTAAATGGGCCCAAAACAAGATTGCCGTTGATCCCGATTTTCATAAGCGAATTTTGTTTAGCGATGAAACTCACTTTTGTTTTAATGGATACGTCAATAAACAAAACTGCCGTATTTGGAGTGATGATAATCTTCAAGTGTATGTTGAGACACCGTTACATCCAGAAAAACTGACTGTTTGGTGTGCTTTATGGGCTGGTGGAATCATTGGTCCGTACTTCTTTAAAAACGATGCTGGTCAGAACGTTACAGTCAATGGTGACCGCTATAGCGCCATGATTACTGACTTTTTCGTTCACCAATTGAACAACCATGATGTGCAGGAGCTGTGGTTTCAACAAGACGGCGCAACATGTCACACAGCTTGTGCCACAATTGATGTATTGAAGGAAACGTTTGGTAACCCCATAGTTTCACGTTTCGGACCCGTGAATTGGCCTCCAAGATCGTGCGACTTAACGCCGCTAGACTATTTTCTGTGGGGATATGTGAAGTCGCTAGTCTACGCCGATAAGCTCGAAATGATTGATCACTTGGAGCACAACATTCGCCGCGTTATTGCCGATATATGGCCACAAATGTTGGAAAAAGTCATCGAAAATTGGACCTCCAGATTAGACTACGTCCGAGCCAGCCGTGGCGGTCATATGCCAGAAGTCATATTTAAATTATAATGCCAGAAGGTTATCTTCCGAATAAAGTAAATTTCATGTCAATTTAAAAAATTCATCTTTCTTTTATTCCATTTAAAAGTCCTATACCTCTATAAAAAACACCCTTCACTTCCGGTATAACCAAAAGTGCCGCCATCTTGAACATATTTTAGCCGACTGTCCCCTATGCACGTTAGAACACTGTCAAATTTTCAGATTTTTCCTAATTATAGTTTTCCCACAATCGATCGATAAAGTTTCCAGAAAATCACCCTGTATATTCTTTCCTTTATCCGCTTGAAAGGAAAATACATCTAGGCAATTAATATTTACCATGCCATAATTTAATTATAATTTAAATGAAACGTATGGAGTTTTTTATTCTATCCAAGAACAAATTATTCTATTTATAAACAAGTACACCTGCTGGAAAATTTGAAAGTAATTTCCCCGATAATATTACTACGGTGAACGTACAAATTTATCCTTTAAAGGTTAAAGGAAACAGAAGCTGTTTCCTCCAAAAGCACGACATTAAATTTTATTTCATTACGATCGTCGTATTCCATTGTTTCTCTCCTTAACGCCTGTTTACGGTGTATAAACTCTTCCAGATTTTAAAGGTTAATTTTCCGTTTTGAGACGTTATCAGGATTGGTAAAGTACGTAGAAAGAGAAACCAGCAAAAACGTATTAATTATAACCTTTTTTCTATATTCTGAAATCTTATAATTTTTACAAGAATTAGCATCACGAAAAAGCTCGTTTTTATTCAAAATTTTATGCCTGAAACAAAACTAGTTTAGTAAACAAAAGGGTTAAACCGTTATATCGTTACGAGCTGCCACTGACTCAGATCCGTTTTGGGCGAAGAAGAGAGGAAACTGGAGGCTTGAATTTTAATTAGTACTTTGTATGGGCTTGGCAGATGAAGGAAACGAGGAGCAGACTACGGAGGATATTGGAGCGGGCTCCGTACAAGAGCTTAAAAGGATTTTTTATTAAGTCTGCGAGTGTGACATAATTGTTTTCTGCTGGGGGGTAACGCGAAGGTATCCTAGTGGAAAATAAGGTAATAATAACCTGTGTATAATGGTATTATGCCGTAAACTAAATTCGTATAATTAAATGAGGACAGGTAACGATGTTATAGTATGGTATAACGATAATATAACAATATTATATTATGGTTTCTGCTTAAGGAGATTAAGTAGTAATTGTAATTTCAAGGTCATGTCTATAACAGGGGTGTATACAGGGAATAACGCTATTATTAGTGTGTACATACATAATTAATTTTTAAATCAAAAAATTACAAAATAAATTACTTTATCAATTGACTAAATAAACACAAGACTGTTATTCCAATGCTATAATTTGGACGCTCATAAAATGGACATAACTGATTCATAAGTACAATGTTGCGAATGATTGAATGTCAGTAATAAAATGTTATATATATATATATATTTATATATATATATATATATATATATATATATATATATATATATATATATATATATATATATATATTATATATACATATATATATATATATATATATATATATATATATATATACATGCCTTAGTAACCTGTATAAAAGAATTTAAATTGTTGGATTTTCGTTCAAAACGTGGCAATATTGCATATCCCTTCTTACCGAATAAAGATGGATAAACTCCTCCTTGTTATTGCACGGTTGCCACTTCCTAACGACCTTTTATTGAAATCATCAGTCCTAATAGGGACTCAGCACATACACGGGATGCCCGAAAACCTTCGATTACATATATATATATATATATATATATATATATATATATATATATATATATATATATATATATATATATATATATATATATATATATATATATATATTTACTTTGCGTTTCGATCGCAGTCCCTTTCAGATCCAGAAAGTTATCACAAAGAGATGAACATACTGCAAGACGCCCTGACAAACGGTTATAAAAAAGAATATACACTAAAAAATCACGAAAACCAAGAGTATAGCTCCAAAGCTTTTGTTCCTTATGTAAGAGGCATCACAGACAAGATCGCAAGAATTCTCAGGAGACACAACATTGAAACCATTTTCACCACAGACCGTAAAGTAAAAGATCTTATTGAGCTTTGAAAATGGTGAATGAGATTTCACCGAAACGTCAGCTGCCTTACAGTCCTGAGAAGGACTCAGCACATACACGGGATGCCCGAAAACCTTCGATTACACATCACACCCGTGAGAATATCCGACATATATATATATATATATATATATATATATATATATATATATATAAATTTTCTGCTATGAATCTTGCATTAAAATCATTTAGTTCAGTATTGTACCATTTTAAACAATATGAAATTTAAAATAGTAAATATTTGGGTCGTTTCAAGCCAAATCGGCAATTAACCGTTATAACTCAGACTTTCTTCAAATTTAAAGGGTGTATAAAGAAAACAAAACTGTGGGGATATCTAAAATTTAGGAACTTTTGGTATTTTTTGTGAATTTTACAGCAAAAACAACACAAATCACCGAGTTTTAATCTTTGTAAACATTGATACCCACGACTGAGTACAGTGGTTTATGGATAAGTGTATTAGAAGGATTTAGAAATGGTTTAGGAACAAGAGAGGCACTATTTTGTATGCGCGTTCTCCTACAAAAGAGCTGTGAATTCCAAAAGAATATCTACGTCTGTTTCATCGACTTTGAAAAGGCATTCGACCGAGTACACATGATAAACTTTTTGAGTGCCTACAAGTAACAGGTCTAGACCACTACGATATATCAAGTAGCCTCTATCCAAATTGAAAACACTCTTACTCAAAACCTACCAATCAAACGTGGAGTAAGACAGGGTTGCGTTCTGTCATCCTGTCTTTTTAATGTATACTCTGAAGAAATCTTTAGGGAGGCTTTGGATGACAGACAAGAAGGAGTAAGACTAGGCGGAGGAGTAATCAACAATATTAGATTTGCTGATGATATGGCCATTCTTGCAGAAAGCATCGAAAATCTCCAAACATTAGTAAACCTAGTCAATGAAGCGAGCTGCTGAAGAGGCCTTAAAATCAACATCTCAAAAACAAAGTGGATGACAGTTGGAAAGGCTACTGTAGATGAATGTCAACTTTGGCTCGATGGGAAGAGGATAGAGCGTGTAAACCATTTCAAATACCTAGGCAGTTGGTTGAATGTAAATGGGGACTCAGATGAAGAGATAATAGCTAGGATGGAAATATCGCGGAAGGCCTTTATGACATGGAAACCAGTTCTGTGCAACAGGAACCTATCAATGCATATTCGTAAAAGGGTCCTGAAATGCTATGTATGGTATATTCTATTATAAGGTTGCGAGACATGGACACTAAAAACCACAACGCTAAACAAACTGGAAGCATTTGAATTGTGGTGCTACCGTTGAATCCTAAAGATATCATGGGTTTCGCACACTTCCAACGAGGATGTTCTCAGAATGATGGATACAGATCGACTGCTCTTGAACATTATAAAGCGGCGGAAAACAGAATACTTCGGTCACATAATTAGAGGACCTAAATACCAGCTACTTCGCCTTATTATACAAGTAAAAGTGGAAGGAAAAAGATAGATAGGCCGAAAGAAGCTTTCATGGCTGCGTAACATCAAGCAGTGGTGTGATTGCACTGTAGAAGAACTATTTCGCGCAGCAGGCGATAGAGAAAGATTTCAGGAAATTGTAAACATGATGACCACCAACGTTTGAATACAGACATGGCACCTAGAGAAGAAGAAGTAATAATAGAAGAACACAATATACACTTATCTAGAAGTTAATCGTGATTTTCCTACAATAATTAAACCAAAAACGTAAAAATTTTACTTATATCAATTAAAGATTGTACAATCTAAGTTGTTTACAAAATTATAAAAAGTTTAATTACCAATCACTTTGCACTGAAAATATTAAATTTTTAATTTACTTCAAATTATAACTTTTCATGTAAGGGTTCAACATGACGATAAGGTTTCGAAAATCAATACAAACTTGTTTAAAGTATTTAGATAGGGCCAGGACGGCCCGCTGTTTATTTTGTCCCGGGGATAGGCCCAAATTTGCAACCCAAACCCATTTTACTTTTCTGACATTTTCAACCGATTGCTGAAAAATAATTAAACTTTTGAAAGTCTCAGATTATTTTTGATTGAAGTGAATCTGTATAAAATTGGTTTTAAAAATTAATATATATAAAACCAAAATCTCAGTATACTTTTGATGATAAAAAACATATGTCCAGCAGAAAATTTGGTGAAATGATGTTTTTCTATTTGAAAAAATTGTACTAATTTTCCGAGGATGTAGAAATACATTTTTCAACATTTTATTAATAAAATTGTTTAGAAGATTACTTTTAATATACAAGGTGCCTCACGACAACCGTCCATTAGAAGATCTCGGGAAATAATGCGATTTGAATCTTGCAAATATGTATAATTGGGCTTTTGGTGACTATCTTTTTAAATGAAGGTCTAGTGATCTTGAGCGAAATCCGGTTATACCGTAAGTTGTCCGAAACTTACTTATTTTAAATGAATCTCCCTTTATGTAATATTTATTGTATTCCTTTCTTCCGATAACTATTGCTCAAGGTATTTTTTTTTTCAAGTTTTGCCTTTAATTCGTAAAATAATGAAACTCAGAATTCCAATTATGGCTTTAGATAAGGAATTGTCAGAAAATGATATTTTAGACACAAGGGAAGTGGAAAAGTAACAAATTTTAAGCTTTACAAGCAATTAAAAAAAAACTTAATTTTTCTAAATTTCATGCTACGTTGTTGATTCATAGACAAGAACATTTCCTATCTGTACAAGAGATCATTATACACATTTTTTTATTCTTTATGAGTTTATATGCATTATAAAAAATCATTTCAATTATGATAACATTTTATATAAAATTGCTTCGAAGCATATTAAATGATGATAAATAATAAGTAATAATAAGAAACAGAAATTGCTTTATTGTTCCCTAGAGATACAAATCTAATGGTGTTAGATCTGGTGGTCAATTCCACGGTCCTAGAGGCCTAATTCATCTATCTTCAAACATATTATACAACTTCTCGTTTATCACATTGATACCAACAGTCTCTTCTATCCAACGGTATATTATCAAGAAAATTTGTCACTACTGTTTGTATAATGGTCAGGTATTTTTCAGTATTCAATACTCTCTCATAAATACGATAGGGTACTTGATCATGCAGAATTAGCAAATATATTTGCGCTAAATCTCTTTTAAAAATTTCTCCCCTGAATGACATGAGGATTTTCAATGCTCCAGCAGTGAGAATTATGTCTATTAAAAATACCTTCTCTTGTAAATTTTCATTCGCCAGTCCACATAATTTTGAATAAAAATATAGGATCTTCTTGTGTTCGTATTAAAATGATTTCACACAATAGCCTGAAAAAAGTTGAATTTATAGGGGTACATGCCATATTTTGCTAAAGTTCTTTGAATAGAAGGTTGTTAAACCCCTAAATCTTATTCTGCTGCAAGAGTAGGAGTTTTGGGATATAGATAAAAATACGCCAACAGAAATACAGAAAAATATAATATATAGGGTGATCGATTTAAAATTAGTAAGTTTCGGACAACTTCCTGTATAATCGGGCGAATCATGGTGAGATTGCTGATGGAATATTGTCACCTGCGAAGGCATTTTCATAAGATTAACATTGCAGATGACCCGGCATGCAGATGGTGCATGGAGGAGGATGAAACTGTGAACCATATTGTCAGGGAGTGCTCCGCACTCAACGGACTGAGGCAGAGATATTTCAGGGATACAATAATATACCCAAAGCAGTCAAGTAAATAAGTTGCTTGCATTCGCTAAGGTGATCGGCCTCGAATAAGTTACAGTCATGGTCTCATTGAGGTCTGAGTATGGAAGATCGAGTTTCATCACTCTTCTTCATTTATTCAAATATAAACGTATGCTACAAAAGAAGCTGGAAATAATAAATTGGTACTACAATATAATGATTTCAAGTATTAGTAAAATACGAGTTAAATTTTATTGCGAAAAATTATGTTTCTTGTGCGTTTCACCAAGTTGGTCAGGTTTTAAATATAATAAATAATTATATGGAAAACCGCACTTTAAATTACAACCTTGGATGTGAAGCTTATTCTTTATATGGGCTTACAATATATCGACAATGAAATAAAAGTACTGAAATTATTTATATAGAGTTATGGTCGACTTCAGAATAGTTAACATTGAATATAATTTCCATTTTCCTTTTTCGTTATTTTCAGTCGATTGCTGAAAAGTACTTGTACTTTTAAAGTCTTAATAGTCTGGTTTTGATTAAACTAAAAAAATGACATTCAATTTATGCTAAGTAATAACATTCTTGGAAGTTTTTATGTACAAAACTCCATTTTATGTAATAATTTGAGAGAAATTTTAGAAATGCGTGAGAATTGGCCCGACTATACACTGTGTCAAATACTAGTTCCGTTGCTTAGAAGATTTAATGTTACTAGTTATATTTCTTTGAAAAAGCCTATGTACTAATTACTTATATCATAAACTTCTTTATTTTGTTCTAATTTGAAACTTTCTATACTAAGTTTCAATGATTCAACATGCCTGCAGAATTTAGAAAATTTATATAAATTTATTAAAACACTTAGGGAGAATCGGGCGCCAAACAATCTTAATCCTGCAACCCATGTCTATTTTGCTTTTCTGACAAGTTCAGTCTGTCGCTTAAAAATCTTTTTAAAAGTTCCGTAAATTTACCTTAGTATTAAACCAAAGTTATTTATTTATATGGTATTGTTTTTTCAGGCAACAATTTCGATTGAAATACGTCGAGTTTATAATGTATAAACTCCATGCCGAATTTCATAACAGATAACCACTTTGCTTGTTGGTATCTTCAGCGGACTGGTGAAGATCCATTGAACTTCTAAAAGTTTCAGTAGGCTGCATTTGTTTGAAGTAAAACATATTGCCATTTAACTAATGTTAAATAATAAAATATCTGGCCACACTTCACAAAATAAGTTGATGCGATATTTAGCAAGCCATGACAGTACTTAAAATTTGCATAGGCTATTTTTTCATAATATCTTGTGTGAAATACTAATTAAATTACTTAGAGAAATCAAAACAAATATAAATATTTTTTTTTAGAATGTCAAATTATTAATTACTTGAAATATCTATTTTAAATTAAAACTTTAAATGGTTTTCAAAATTAATATAATTTTATTTAAGGTATTTTGGCAGGAGCAGGAAGGTCTGCTGCTTATTTTGTTCACGAAATAGTAGAAATCGTAACCTAAACCTAAAATTAAGTGACAGTACCGTTTCTTCCAAGAAAAAACTTGAATTAAAACAAGTTTATGGTCTACATACTTGATGCTTAGAAGTAACATGGGCGACATATTTTTGTTACTAATTTTCATATCAACAACCAGCAGTATGACTGACTGACTCCGCAGCACTACAACCCAGGGTGGGTCTTGGCTGCCTCGACTATCTGCCTCCACCTAGAACGGTCTTGTGCCAGCTCCCTCCATTCTCGCTGGTCAACTTCAAGGATAGCTAGGTCCTTGTGGATCTTATCTCTCCATCTAAGCCTAGGTCTTCCCAGTGGTCTTTTTCCTTGTGGTGCTTCCTCCCATACCCGTTTTATTAGTCGATCGTTTTGACTCCTTTTTATATGACCTGCCCATCGTAGTCTTCTGGACTTTATTTTTTGAATGATGTCAGGGCTTTGATATATTTGCGCAAGCTCTATGTTGCTTCTCATTCTGTGACGGCCTGTTTCAAGGTCTCGGTATGGGCCATATATTATGCGCAGGATTTTTCTCTCAAACCTTCTTATCAGCTCCGTGTCGTGGACTGTCAGGGTCCATGTTTCACTGGCGTAGATTGCTACAGGTCATATTATTGCTCGATAAATTTCGGTTTTTGAATTTATAGTGATAAATTTTGACTTAAGCAAGGTTTGTATCGCAAATGTACATTTATTTGCTTGTGTGATGCGCTGTTTAACCTCTTTCTGCATATTATTGTTTGCCGTTATGACTGCCCCAGGTACTTGAAAACTCGCACATGCTCAAAATTATAGTCATCCATGGTGACGTTCTGCCTAATTCTGTCTCGGGCGGGGTTGCGGGAGACATGCATGTATTTAGTCTTTCCTTCATTTATTCGGAGCCCTATTCTCTGAGCTTCTTTTTCTATCTTTATGAAGTTTTCCTTCACACTGACTGTACTTTCTCCTATCGCGCCCATATCATCCGCGTAGGCCAAAATAAGTTTAGGGCCACTTGGCCCAAAAATCTCCGTGTCAACTGATACTGTTCTTACGGCTTTCTCCAGTGCAAGATTAAACTGGCGACAAAGTATCTCCCTGTTTTAATCCTCTGCTGATAGGGAATGTTTGGTTACCTTCTCCTTCAATTTTGACACAGCTTTTTGCCCCCTCCAGGCACGCTCTACACAGTCCAATCAGCTTGTGCGGGATTCCAAATTCTTCCATAGCTTCCCACAACCGTATCCTAATAACACTGTCATATGCTTGCTCGAAATCTATGAACAAGGTATGTAAGTTTTCGTTAAATTCCCAACATTTCTCTGGCATCTGTCAGATAGTGAACTGTTGATCTTCCGCTTCGAAAGCCACATTGGTAGTCTTCGATAATCTCCTCGGTATACGGAGAGAGACATTGAAGGAGAATGCTGCAGAATAATTTGTAGGCGTGGCTTAGTAAAGCTATACCTCGGTAATTTTTACATCGCATCTGGTCCCCTTTTTTGTGGAGTGGAATTATTACCCCTTCTTTCCATTCATCAGGAATGATTTCTTGATTCCAAATTTGTTTCAGGAGGTTATGTATTTGTGTGATTAGATCGTTCCCTCCATGTTTCAGACTTTCTGCCAAGAGATTATCTCGACCTGCCGTTCTGTTATTTTTGAGCTTCTTAATGGCTCTAATGGTATCTTCCATGGATGGAGGTGGGATATTAACCTCTGTCGTAGCGAATACTGTAGCTTCAGGTTCTTCCTGCGTTGGCACCAGCAGTAAGCTGATATGAAAAAACTGCAATATATAAAGAGTGTAAATTATTGACTTATTTTTCAATAAGTACACTACTTCAGACTATTTCAGTTTTCCAATGTTTAAGTATTTGACGCAAACAGTAGAAAAACTGCCATTTAATCGCAATTATGTTTCAAAAATATGGAAAATACAAAACACTGGTCGATCAACGACTCTAAATATACTTCCTCTATATCGCCGTTCATCTGTTGATAGCAAGTTTCATACACCTTCAACTTGATAGTAGGATATATTTAACTTAGTACAAGAGCAATGTAAGTTATCAGTTTTTTGATGATTAGTGGTAACAGTATACAAAAACTCCAATATTTTTCAGTCAGTTTTATATTAAAATCTTTTGTGTAACACTAACAATTTGCTTGCATTGTCTTTATCTTCATTTATTTCTACGACTTTTGATTAGGTTGTATCTCTAATCGTTAACAAGTAAAAACTGAATCTTTTGTCTTAAGACTACGAGCTTATATAGGGACTGTGTCCATTGAAGTGCAAAGTTTCACTTCATTGCACACACCTCAATGATTTGATGTTACAAAGTAGTGGTTGCCAAAGATTTGGTATCTCAACACTCGATTCACTGAAGATTCCACTATTGTTTTTAATGGAAGTTGCTTCTATAAATTTTCTTTTTTTCATGTTGAGTTCCATATATAATGCCGCAGCCTCAGACTACTTTAAATGGTGTTGTTTATCCCAGGGTACCTATTCTCATTCTTGAGAGAACGATCACTTGATGGAAAGTGGGCGTGGTTCTCACGAAAAAGTAAGAAACCGTATTCTGAATACGTTTTCCTTACTTTTTCGTGAGAACCACGCCCACTTTCCATCAAGATGATCGTTCTCTCAAGAACGAGAATAGGTACCCAGGTGTGTTCTACAATACCTAATCTCGACGTTTCCCCTTTCTGTGTATGAGTTTTATGTTCCTTAATTCTAACTTCTAGTGGTCGTTTGGTTTCTCCTGTATACATTTCACCATATTCACATGGAACTTTGTAAACACATTCTTTCTTAACGTTAGTTTTTGGTTTTGTTTTTGTTAAATGAGCTCTCAGTGTATTTCCTGATTTAAAGGCTGTTTTTATATTAAAACTACTGGCAATTCGTCTTATTTTCTCCGAACTTCCCTTAATGTACGGAATTATGAATAAGGAATGTGTTTCTTGTTATTCAATGTTCATTATTCTAATGTTATTTAGAATCTAGGAAGGCTAGATGTCATGGTGCACGGTTCAAACGAAACTATTAAAACTTTAGAATACAAAAGGCCAACACATACTGGACAATATCTTAATCATAGTTCTAATCATTCTGTTGTAACAAAACGGGGAATTATACCTAACTTCTAAAATGTCGATTCCTTTAAAACTAATTGACAATGTTATAAATAACTTTAGAACAACGAACACTGGACAACAAGACATACATTCCTTCTTCACAATTCCGTACATTAAGGGAACTTCGGAGAAAATGAGACGAATTGCCAGTAGTTATAATATAAAAACAGCCTTTAAATCAGGAAATACACTTAGAGCTCATTTAACAAAACAAAACCAAAAACTACCGGTAAGTAAGAATGTGTTTACAAAGTTCCATGCGATTGTGGTGAAATGTATATTGGAGACCACTAGACTTAGAATTAAGGAACATAAAACTTATACACAAAAAGGGGAAACATCGAGATCAGGTGTTGTAGAACACGCCTGAGATAAACGACACCATTTAAAATGGTCTGAGACTGCGGCAATATATATGGAACCCAACATGAAGAAAAGAAAATTTATATAAGCAGCGTACATTAAAAATAATAGTGGAATCTTCAACAAACCAAGTGTTGAGATACCTAATCTTTGGCAACCACTACTTTGTAACATCATATCATTGAAGTATGTACAATGAAGCGAAACTTTGCGTTTCAATGAACCCAGTCCCTATATATATATATATATATATATATATATATATATATATATATATATATATATATATATATATATACTACAGTTTAGTCAATCTTCAACATTGTCTACAACCTTCAAACAAACCCTTTCTTCTTTTTAAAATAGTCGATTTCTGAAATGTAATTAAATTTGTAAAAGGGCGAATAAGTTGATTAAGATTGAGGTAAACCACTAAAAAAAATACTATTGAAAAACATAACTTTAATCAATTCAAGAAAACACAATTATCGAGTCAAAAGATCGATTAAATTTGTTAACGTGGGGAAATTGTGATAAAGTAGTAATCACATTTTGAGACAAGCGTTCCCAGTTGTGTCAAGTTTGTGCTGATATATTCACTGCTCCATAAGAATTAGGGATATTTTTGAATAACTAAACAAACTGGGTTATTTCCATTTTAATAAAAAAATATGATAAAGATACTTAAGATTTATATATTTTTTTCAAATTTCCTAATAAGATAGTAGAGGTTTCAAATAAGAAATTGCAAACAATTTGTTTGGTAGTAAGGGGTCTTTTACGTTACAATTTTTCAAAAATAAAAAATTTTTATTAATGTTTTTTTAATAGAAAGAAAAGAGATATCATTTTATAATTTTGCACATATATTTATTTGTACTTTTAGTATACAAAAAAATTTTTTTTTTGATTTTTTATAGGTTTTTTTACCCATAACAATTTTTTTAAAAACACATCAAAAAATGACGGCGGACGTGATTCCAGGTGACTGAATCGTCTGAAAAAAAAAAAAGAAAATACCAAATTAATCCTTGTTCAAGTGTCCATGGTCGGTACTGAAATCACTTTGATCGGTAACAAATTTTCCGATTTTTACCCGATTTTTCACCCTCAAAAATGGATTTTTTTTTCAAATGGCCGCCATTTTGTTATTTTTTGATGAAAAAAAATCATTCTGGTACCGACCATGGGCACTTGAACAAGGATTATTTTGGTATTTATTTTTTTTTTTTTGAGACGATTCAGTCACCTGAAATCACGTCCGCCGTCATTTTTTGATGTTTTTTTTTTAATTATTATGGGTAAAAAAATCCATAAAAAAATCCAAAAAAAATGTTTTTGTATACTTAAAGTACGAATAAATATATGTGCAAAATTATAAAATGATTCTTTTCTTTCTATAAAAAAAAATTACTAAAAAAAATTTTTTCTTGAAAAATTGTAACCTAAAAGACCCCTTAATTTAAATGAAGGTTGAAAAAATAATAGGAAATATAGCCCCCTTATGCATTAATAACCACGTAGCAGCATATTGGCCTCTTATAAATATGATTGTTGCACATTTTCCGTGAGATTTCATTCCATAGCGGAGGTAAAAGAGCTCATAGTTGTGCGAAAGTTCCAAATGCCATTCTGTGATAAGTTAACCTTGGCTGAGGTATACCTCAAGCATGATCAGTGCAGTTAAGATCTGGTGATAAGAGCAATAGAGGTTAAGGGCAGAATACTGCCTTTTTTAAAGCATATAAAGTTTTGAATTATCGTCCAAAAAATGGAAATCTCCGTCAATGCAGAAAATTAGGAGATTTACCACATATCATATTTGTCTGTAAAAATAACCTTATAAACCTTGAAAACCTTCACCGCCTGTTGACACCGCTCTTCAACAACCTACAATTTTCCAACGATGAAGTTCTTTTTTATCTTTTAACTTCATCTATCCCGAAATCTACACATTCCTTTTTTCATGCTAGCCAGATTAAATATTATAAAGCAATACTTGTTTAAAACAAGATCACCGCTTAAAATAGACAATGTTATAAGTCCGATAAAACAGAAGTAATAATGGTTTACCCTAAGTAAATACTAGATCCCCAGGAGGAAGAACCCAACCTGAATCATTTAAACAAGTCATAGAATTTACTGCTTTTGGTCAGAATGGCCATAGCACCTTAGACCATCGAGCAACGGGAAATAATAACTACAATAAAAATTATTATTCTTTGACATCTTTTATCCAAAAAAGTTATATATAGATGTCGCTTCGAGCAACAGTTTCTGAGATACTCAAATTTAAATGTATTTATATATCAACAAGCTAATAATAATAATGTAAGAATGAAATGATAAATAAAAAAAATAAAAAACCGAATTAGAAAATTTTTATTTAATTTTTTAATTAATTTCTAATAAATGTTGAAATGACCTCCATTTTCAGGTACATAATGATTGATTCTAGGGAGGAAGTTAAACTACATCTTTTCCCTCATCTGCATCTAAGCACTGAATTTTGTATTCGAGCCCAAAACTTTTGTTTGGTGTTTACAGGTTTATAGTATACCATCTGTTTAGGAGTGTCAGTATTTCGTCTTGTACATCACTAAAGCTTACAGTCAGCTTAGACATTGTGGTGCAAAAACTCCTTCTTGAAGTAACATAAGAAACTAATGGACCATAAACTAGTAGAACGAAAATCAATACAAAGGAAAAAGCAATTAAGGTGATGCTCGTCTTATAACTTGGCTCTTGTTTTCTTGCTTGAAAAGTGGAGCTTATTAGTAAAGGTGTGACAAGTGACTTTTTACTTCTTTTGTTACATTTTTTTTTTGGTTTAGTTAATATTTTCGGTGAAATGTTAAAAAAAAATACGTGTAATTAAACCTCACACATTGTTCTTGGCTTCGATATATTTTTTCTTATGTTTTCAAGTAATTGAAATACCGTATTTTCCTTCATAGTTTATACCAGAATCCCCCATTGCAGCTTCTCTCGCAATATTTTTGTGACTGATTACAGGAGCCAAAAAAACTGCGGGAGCGGCTTGAAAAGCAACTTTTCATCTTTATCTAGCCTATAATACTTAGAAATAAATACAGTTAGAATTTGGTGATGATTGATTTAGTAGTTGTTGAAATTTTTGTGAACATACAAGCATACGTTTCCCTTTACCTGATAGTGGTATAAGAGGTTTTTTATTAATTCTGAAAATGTCCGTAGACAACAATCTTTGGCATGGCATGTTATGGTCGAATTATTTTATAATTACCTCGGAATTACGTATGACTTATACTTAAGGTATCACCATACCATAGGAGTCCAAAAAAGTGATATTTCCCCGTTGTGAGACCGGGAATAAAATTACAAATTTTTTGAAGAATTATTCGCTTAATTTACACATAAAATTTGGGCAATTTAGACACTAAATTTCTAGGATCCAAATAGTGTTCATGGATGTCATGAAAAAAGTCATTCTTCATAAAAAGTTTTATTGTCAAATATTTTAATGTTTCATTAATATTTTAAGATCAGATTTACAAAAACATGAAAATCTTTAAGATAAAAGGTAAAGTTATTTATTATTTTACACAAAATTTTAATAATATGAATTTATTTAAAACTTAAATATAAACTAAATATACATTTTGAATGTTCAGTGATGTTAAAGGGGGGAGGGGGCTGCAGGGACAGGGGAAGTGCACGATGAAGGCATAGGAAGATCACAGTACTGCAAGTAAACAAGTCGTTTTTAACTGATTTCTAAAAGAAGGAGGTTCTCAATTCGTCGAATATGCATTTTTTTATGTATGTACAGGGTGAGTCAACGATTGGATGAAGTAAGTTTGTGCCTTTTCGGTGAAATTTACAAGGAAACTATATTTATTGCTTGATACAGTTTATTTTTACGCAGATTTTAAAAATATTTAGGACTCTACAGGGTGAGCTAAAAAACTAGGACAGCATAAAGTTGTATTTTTTTAAATAGAACACCCTATATACGAATCATATTTTCGATTTAGCTTATAATTTTAAATCTTTTTTATTAAGGGTATACTATAACAAAACTTTATAGTTTCTGAGATAATTAAGTTTAAAGAAAAAAGTCACATTTTCAAGCATCAATTCAATCCTAAATAACGTTTTCAATTTTGTGACAAATATATTCAAATTTGGAATTTAGCAAGGCCAACGATAAGTTAACATAATTTTTACCTAATATTTGCAATAAAAACTACAGAGTGTTGAACACATCGGCTCAAATTTGAACAGATTTAAATGAATAAATATCTTTTTTTTAAATGGTACACCCTGTATATTTTCATGTTATTTAATAGAGTGATAAAAACCCTAAAAGTTTTGTTCAATATATCCTATACCTATTTATAATAGTTTTTGAGATATTTCAGTTTTTCTTATTTTCCATATTTTTTACAAAAATAGTCTTCATTATCGTAGTAGCCATGGCAAAAACAATGTAAAAGAACATTTTTCTGTGTGTCAAATTTATAACCGCAATCGCTTCTTTTGGTTTTTATGTAGTGTAGTTTGGTTTTTTTTTGCATTCATCTTATATTGTAAAATGAATTTTCCAAAGAATGAGTTAATAGATATGATTTATACAATAGGAGAGGCTCAAAAAAATTGCCTTCTTGCTCAAAGAATTTACAAAATGAAGTATCCTGATCGACGCCGGCCTAATACCCATACTTTTCAAAACTTAATGCAAAGATTTGATTCTTCTGGTACTGTTGATTATCCAAAACGTAAAGTGGTCAACAAACCAGTAACTAATGAAGAAAAAGAACTACAAGTATTGTTAAATGTTCAGGAAAATCCTTATATTGGTAGCCGTCAGTTAGCAGCATTATGTGAAACATCACAATCCACCGCTAATCGTACTACCAAGAAATATAGGTATCATCCATATCACATGGAATTACACCAAGAATTGCATGGACAGGATTTTGAAAGTCGTGTAAACTTTTGTCGTACAATAAATGCGGAGATTCAATTAAATCCAAATTTATTATGCAAGGTAATGTTTAGTGATGAAGCTACTTTTAGAAGTAACGGTGCCGTAAATAGACGCAACATACATTATTATGCCACAGAAAACCCATTTTGTAAATTCTTTGAGCAAGAAGGTAATTTTTTTCAGCCTCTCCTATTGTATAAATCATATCTATTAACTCATTCTTTGGAAAATTCATTTTACAATATAAGATGAATGCAAGAAAAACCAAACTACACTACATAAAAACCAAAAGAAGCGATTGCGGTTATAAATTTGACACAGAAAAATGTTCTTTTACATTGTTTTTGCCATGGCTACTATGATAATGAAGACTATTTCTGTAAAAAAGTATGGAAAATAAGAAAAACTGAAATATCTCAAAAACTATTATAAATAGGTATAGGATATATTAAACAAAACTTTTAGGGTTTTTATTACTCTATTAAATAACATGAAAATATACAGGGTGTACCATTTAAAAAAAAGATATTTATTCATTTAAACTTGTTCAAATTTGAGCCGATGTGTTCAACACCCTGTAGCTTTTATTGCAAATATTAGGTAAAAATTATATTAACTTGTCCTTGGCCTTGCTAAATTCCAAATTTGAATATATTTGTCACAAAATTGAAAACGTTATTTAGGATTGAATTGATGGTTGAAAATGTGACTTTTTTCTTTAAACGTAATTATCTCAGAAACTATAAAGTTTTGTTATAGTAAACCCTTAATAAAAAAGATTTAAAATTATAAGCTAAATCGAAAATACGATTCGTATATAGGGTGTTCTATTTAAAAAAATACAACTTTATGCTGTCCTAGTTTTTTGGCTCACCCTGTAGAGTCCTAAATATTTTTAAAATCTGCGTAAAAATAAACTCTATCAAACAATAAATATAGTTTCTTTGTAAATTTCACCGAAAAGGCACAAACTTACTTCATCCAATCGTTGACTCACCCTGTACACCGATTACTCCGGAACGACGGCACCGATTTGAATGAAATTTTTCACGTTATGTTCAAGAAGTTGCTGAGGTGGTCCCATATTTTTTTGGATGAAATTGGTGCAGTAAAATCCAAGATGGCGGCGACAATATGGCGGCCAAAAAAAATTTGTCCGATTTTCTCCAAAATTAGTATGGGGGAATTTTCTGGGTTATACACAACGAATCTGAAATTATTTTTTAAAAATTCAATATGGCGGATCTAATATGGCGGACAAAAAAATTTAATTTTGTCCGATTTTATTCAAAATTGGTCTGAGGAAGTTTTCCGAGTCATACATAACGAATCCAAAATATTTTTAAAAAATTCAATAAGGCGGATCCAATATAGCGGACAAGAAATCCATTTCGGCTGACCTTCTCCAAAATTGGTAAGGGGAAGTTTTCGGAGTTGCACATAACGAATCTAAAATCTTTTTTTTTTAATTCAATATGGTGGATCCAATATGCCAAACGAAAAAATTAATTTTGTCCGATTTTCTCCAAAATTGGTATGGGGAAGTTTTCGGGGTCGCACATAACGAATCTGAAATTATTTTTAAATAATTCAATATGGCGTATCCAATATGGCGGTTAATAAATTAATCCGTTTTTTTTTCAAAATTGATATGGGGGAGTTTTGATATTATTTTAAAAATATTCTACATCTCTAGATTTTATCTAAAATCAGTATTGGGGTATTTTTGTTAGTATTAATTACGAATTTAAAATATATTTTTAAAAATCGAATCTGGCGGCTTCAATACGGCATCCTAAATATTTCATATTTTTCTATTTTCTCCGAAACTAATACAGGGGGTTCTTCTGGGTGTAAATTATGAACTTAAAAGTATTTTTTCAGGATCCAATAAGGCGAATATTTGGGTGACTTACAACTTTGGCTAAAATAGGTACTTTTTTGCCACGTTGAAGTCATTGCGAGGTACACTAATCTCGATTAGTACTCAGTTCAAATAATTTATGGATATCATTATGAATTCAAAACTAAAAATCGAAAAATAAAATGTTTATAAATAAATTGAGCCGACTTCTAAAAGTGCGCTAAAAATGAAAAATAATCATAAATTTTTATATTAAATAGAAATTTTTGAAGTATGCGCCAAATTATTTGTAAATCAAATAAATAACTATTAATATATACAATTTATGGTAAGAAAGCAATTACAAATAAAATATTTTTAATCTATTTATGCAAATCACATTTTGTTAGATATTAATTTGACGCCGTCTTCAAAAATTTATGGTTATTTTTTACTTTTAACGCATTTTTAGAAGTCGGTTCAATTTTTTTTATAAAAATTTTATTATTGTCTTTCAAATGAATAAAATATCCCAACGAAATGATATTTTCAGTTGTATTATAAGTTTTTGAACAGCATATTATTAATAATAATTCATGAATAATTCTCGAATATTAAATGAGGTTTAGCAACAGCGCATCCATTTTTCATTACTTATTTTGGTTAGCGAACTTCTATTAAAGTTTCAACATTTTTATGTGATATATGCAGGGGCGGACTGGGCCAACAGGTAACCGGAATAATGCGCTTGGCTCGGGCAAATATTTTTCATAACACTGGGAATATTTTTCCCCCGGGAGTATGGCAGCCCCTGCAGTACTTTAAGTGCCTTTACAGGAAAATATTCTCATCAAATTATTAGTAAATTTAAATACAAGATTCCCACTTTGACCACAGTAGGGATGTATACATTCTAGGATTTTTAAATATTGGGTTCGTGGGACACCCACAGTATTCTGAGATGATTGAAATGAAAATTCTAGTAAAATTTGCTGGAAATTTTAAAATACAATATTTCCATCTTAACCGTGGACTGAATGTTTTTATTCTGGGATAAAATATTGAGCTGTTGAGGTCCCGAGATATATGGGGTTCCCACAGTATTCTCAGATGATTTAAGAGAAAATTTTACTGAAAATAATTCGCAAATTATGGTTTTAGATTCTGATCATGACCGTGACCTAGATAAAACTTTTGGATATTGACCTGTTGGTGACTCAAGATATACGGGACCTCCACAATAACCTCAAATAATGACACCAAAACTTAGGTAAAATTTTCTAGCGCCATTGTCATCTTGACCTCGGCCTAGATGAATATATTCTTTAAATATTGATTTGTCGTAGCCCAAAGTTATATAGGGCCTACACAGTAGTCTGAGATGATTTAAGGTAAAACTTTCGTAAATTTTTTGCATAATTCATTACAAAATTTTGATTCTCACTCTACATATTCTTGAAATTTTGTGAATATGGCTGTTCGATGTCTAAAACAGGCGAGGGCTCAGAAGCCCACAAAACAATTCAGGGCTCCTTTCCTCAAAGCAGGGCCCTTTGACTCCCAGTCCGCGTTGTTTATCAGTGATACTCACGAATTTAATCCAGCTTCCGTGCATCAAATCGACAGTCAGATGGAAAGGCAAATTTGTAAAGAAAGAATGTTCGAGAAATTATATTAAATTGATCCAAAATAGCCAAATATGTCTTATGATTTAAAGGGGTGCAGCCCAATTTCTCATTCTGTTGTAGCAGAGTTTAAATATAGAAACTAAAAGTGTGATGCGATCAAGTAAATAAAGAATATATAAAATCATTTTTCAAACTTACTGTTTTACAGGATCGATGCTCGAACTTTCCGTCAGAACAATCATATTTGGAACTACTTTTAGGCTTGCTTTTTTTAGCAAACATTTCGGGATTGCTTTCTACCTATTTAGTAATATTATTTCGAAGTTTAGTAAATTTTCACACAAAAATCTATAACCACTGAAGATTCCAAAATATCAGAACTTTTTAAATTTTTTTACAAAGAATAAATATTTATCGAAAAATTAATAACATTTTCTTTTCCAACTCCATGAAAAATTTTAAAAATTTCAACACGCATAATAAAAAAAATGTATTTACTATTTATTTAATTATTCATGGTATTAGAACGAAACGGATATTAGTACTTTATATATATATATATATATATATATATATATCTTCTTCTTCTTTCCTGGTCTTAAAACTCTGGGTGAGTCTTAACCGCATCCACTATCGCCTTCCATCTCCTACGGTCTTGTACTTCCATTTTCCACTGCTGGACTCCAATCCTATACAAATCAGATTCGACGGCATCCTTCCATCTATTTCTGGGACGGCCTATTGATCTTCTACCATCTGGTCTCTCAAAGAATACTGTTTTCAATAATCTGTGGTCCCCTGATCTTACCACATGGCCTGCCCATCTTACTCTATTGGCTTTTATACAACGGACTATGTTTTCACTGCCATACAGTGTCGCCAATTCAGCATTGTGGCGTCTTCTCTAATTTCCTGTTGTTTCATCTCTTTGGGGGCCAAATATCATTCTAAGAAACTTTCGTTCAAATATGAGTAATTTATTTATTTCCCGTTGATTGAAGGTCCAAGTTTCACTGCCATAAGTAACTACCGGGCGAATAATTGACCTGTACAGAGTTAGTTTGGATTGTCTTATTAACAGTTTAGATCTCAATAATGTTGTGAGGGAGTATAACGCCCTATTTGCTGCCGCTATTCTCGCTGAGAAGTCTTTTTCAACTCGATTGTAGTCTGTGATTACCGCTCCTAGGTACTTGAATTCATTAACCACTTCGAAGTTGTGTTCATTCAGTGACATATTCTGCCCGATTCGAGGTCTTGGATTCTTGGTTACTACCATGTATTTAGTTTTTTCTTCATATTACCCGCTTCTTTCTTGAGCTGTGAAAATACCTCTCGCACGTCTCTTGTTGATGAGCCACTGTATCGATATCATCAGCAAAGGCCAGCACAAGTTTTGAACCTTGATTCGCAAAACCCTTTGTCAGCCCCGACACAACCCTGCTCACTGCATGTTCCAAGGCAAAATTGAAAAGCAACAGTGACAGAGGGTCTTGTCTGAGACACTGAATGGTGCTGATGTTCTATTTCCTACCCTTACCTGTGCATATGAGTTTGTCACGCACATTTGTATTAGATCGACTAATTTTCTTGGTACGCCCATTTCTAGCATTGCTAGCCATAGTCTGCTTCTTTTCACGGAGTCATATGCTTGCCAGAAATCCACAAAGATTTGGTGAACATCTCGGTTAAATTCCCAGTTTTTTTCCAATATTTGCCCGATCGTAAATATCTGGTCGATTGTTGACCTTCCAGCACAAAAACCGCATTGGTAGTCACCGATAATATCTTCCGCATAAGGCGTCAGTCTGTTTAGTAGAGTAATTGCCAGGATTTTGTATGTTGTGTTGATAAGAGACATACCTCTATAATTTCGAAATTGTTCCTTGTTTCCTTTCTTATGTATAGGTATTATGAAACTTCCATTCCATTCCTCAGGCATTTTCTGTTGTTCCCAATCATATATTTTTTGATGTAGACCATTTCCTCCCTCTTTTAGCAGCTCTCCATTTATACCATCGCTGCCTGGCGCTTTGTGATCTTTGAGTGATACTATAGCATTTTTAACTTCTTGAAGTGTTGGTGATGGAACTCTTATAACTGCGGAATGGAATGTAATATCCTTTTCCTCTGTCCCATTTTCAATACTTAGTAACTGCTGAAAATATCGTTTCCATAGCTCGACAATTTCTGTTTCCGTCATTATTAACTCTCCTGTTTCTTTTGTCATGGCTTTCGTTTCTCAAACATTTCCACCCCGTCTCACAGTCTTTACCTCCCTAAAGAATTTCCTTACTTGGTTCATGTTCCTATTTCTGTCTATTTCCTGCATCTGATGCTCCAGATAGCTCTTCTTTTTGGTTCTAAGTAGTCTTCTTGTCTGTGCTCTTCTTCTGTGAAATTCTTCTTTGTTCTCCTCAGTGGGGTTTTTTAGCATTATCAGTCTTCTTCGAGTCTTTACTTCTAGCCTTTCATCGCATTCGTTGTCAAACTACTTTCTTTTTGGGCGTCTCTTCTTTCTAGCAATGGTTTCCGTCGCTGCTTCTTCTATGACTTTATATACATATATATATATATATATATATATATATATATATATATATATATATATATATATATATATATATATATATATATATGTTTATGCGACTTTCACGTGTGAGATGCAATAGCAGTGGATATATCCACATTATGCCGTTGTAGTTCTGAAATCACATTCAGCAAACGTACAACTATATGCAGTTCTGCGTATGAATGAAATAAAATGCGAACAGTAAATGCAAACTTCTCTCCATCATATCCTTTCTGTGTTAGAGGTCGCACAGTTAGAATAAATTGTTATAAAACGCAATTCATCCTATTCCACATTCCACATATACGCCATCCGGCGGGAGGTCGGCGAAGCCACATTCAGTATTTGCATGCTTCCTTCCGATCTGTCCTTTGCACAGCCAGGTGCATGTCGGTACCCTGATGAGTCTAGTAGAGACGAAACATGTACCTCTGCCGTACCACTGTGGCGGGGAGGGTAAGTTTTGACTTTCTTCTCGGTATGGTGGTACAGGTGGGCCATCATCTCGATGGTGGTGGAATAGAATGAATTGCGTTTTATAACAATTTATTCTAACTGTGCAACCTCTAACACAGAAAGGATATGATGGAGAGAAGTTTGCATTTACTGTTCGCATTTTACTTCATATATATATATATATATATATATATATATATATATATATATATATATATATATATAGTATTGAAATTATTAAGAAAGATGCGATCCACTTGAAAAAAGCTTCGCGAAGGTCATCCAATTGTTATGTATACCAATGTTTCTCTCACCTTTATACTCTTGAGAATAGAATAACCTTCTTATTGTAAAATACATTATTCTTTCTTTTATTTCATTAATTCTCATAAACGTCAAAAACCGAAAAAGTTTAAAAAGCTACAAAAATAAAATGATGTTCTGAGACTAATACATTTAAATTAAACTTTCATATTTTGTAACAGAAAAAGTTTTTTTTGATACAGTTGTGTACGGATAAATACAACAAAAAATGCGTTTTTTATTTCTTTTCCCAGAAGAAAAGTTTCAGCAACACCGGAGCAAAGTTGAATAATAAAGTTTGGAAAAAATTCTTTTCTCAACATACCAAAAGTAAAGATAAAAATATGCGTGCTAAGAGATTAACAATTAAATCGTAGCGAAAGAAAGCAAAAAGTTATTTGTCCCGATTCCACCTCAAGGAAAACATTCTGAAATTAAGGTTGTTTAATAAACTGTCAACTTTTGGTTTGTTTGAGCTAATCCTTTACTATAGCAACTACTGTAACTTTGGTAGCAGCTTTATCGGTATTATGAAGAGGAAATTTATCCATTAAAAACTAGAACATAAACTCCGGGTAGTTTGGGCCCATGTACGCCTGTATGGAGTGCTAGTTTCCCATTGTAAAAAGTACATATGCAAAAAGAATTAGATTACAGCCTCGGAACCAGGACAGGAACATTGAAAATAACAACTGGGAAAGTAAAAGAGCTTCGAACAAAACAAGAAGTGATTAAGGAGGTAACGACCATGGATATTGACATAATAACACTACCAGAAAGTAAAAATAGGGCAAAGGAATAGAAAACCTACAGAAATATATACACGTATACGACGGAGTACCGACAGAAGAAAGGGCCGAAAGAGGAATATCGTTACGCATAAAAAAAGTACATAAAATACAAGATAAGTTTCGAGCAAGTTGATGAACGTATTGGTAAAATTCATAGCAACTGTTTGGAAGAAGAATGTTCATTTTGGGAATATATGCTCCAACCAACAGTAATACGGATATAGAAAAAAATCTAATCTATGACAAACTACAGAAAGTCATTGACGAAATAGGAAATAATAGGAAAATTATTATAATGGGTGACTTCAATGGACGAACAGGCGTAAAAATTGGAGATAAAATGGTTGGTAACTTCAAAGAGAATGAATAAAACAACAGCGGAGAAAGGCTAATAGAAATATGCCAAAACGACGATTTTAGAATAAGAGTTGGCTTCTTTAAGAACTAAGATATCCACAAGTGTACATTGACACAAACTACCCGACAATTAAAATTAATAATAAACAGCATTGTAATATCGCAAAACCACAATTTCAAAGTAAACGATGTTAGAGGCCGTAGAGAAATAGATTATGAATAACATCATTATCTAGTGGTGGTAACAATAATGTTTCAGTACGAAGCTAAACCATATACCTAACAGAGGATGACAAGAATATGAAAGACCTAGAAGAGCTGAAATATAATACTGAAAGCCTTACATAAGAACATAAAAGATGCAATGCACAATGCCGCGAAAAAGGCCCTGGGAATTATAGATAAGCCAAGGAAGGGTTGGTACAAGTCGAATATAGATGCTAAAATCATCGACAAGAAGGAGGGGTATCCAAAATGGCTAAATACTAAAACCAACGACGATAGGGTGATATATAAAGTGAAACGAAGAGAAGCGAGAAGGGCAGTAGCAAAAGAACAAAAAGACGGGTGGGATCAAAAATGTAGAGAAACAGAATCATACATTGGAGGAAGGAGATGCACTGAAGCCTGGAAATTCATTAGCAATATCAGAACCGACAATAATACAAGACTTCACATCATACCGGTAAAAGAATGGGAGAATCACAATAGATATGATAGAATTTATGGAAGAGAATGCGCCAGTAAGAATAGAAGGAGAGCCAATTGAAGTAAATCAGGACAAGGTAGCGGAACAACAAAGAAATTGAAAACAAGGAAGGCAACATAGGGGGTCGTCTTCATTTTGAACTTTTTAGATATCACTAGCGCTCTTGTTATTATTCAGGGAAGCTAGTTTTGTCTGGGTTTACTTTGAAATCATATTTGTTACATATATGTTACATGATATTCTGAAGCCATTGCGTCACAGCAGCACACCAGTGTGTAATCGACGTAGCAAAGATAGCTGATTTTCTGACCTCCTATTGGAATTTTTCCCTGCCAGTCGTCGACAATCTTTAGCATATGTTCATTACACAAGAGTAGTGAGATCACACATCCCTGTCAAACTCTTTGGTGTACAGGTTGGTGGTCTTTACTATAACTACGTTGTTTGTATATAACTGTTGTAGCTAAATCCCAAAACTAGCTTCATTTTACAGTGTGTAATTCTTTTGAGTTCTATAGGGCATTTTGCTGCGCTTTAACGAGAGTGTAAAATTTTTGAAAAAACAAAATTATGTTTGTCCCTCATGAGGAAATTTTAGTTTGTTTCGATGAGCTCAGCACTTTTAATATAGGGAGAGAGAAAAAATTAATTAAAATTCCAGGACTTGTTCCTATTATGATTTGGTAGCATAGCTTACATTTTACCAGAATGGTTTTTGATTGTTACTATTAATATATTGAACAAATGATAACATATAAAATGAGTGAGAAAATGTATATTTTACGTGTATTATTCTGATAAAGGTACTTAAAAGCTTTTAATTGTGTATACATGTTTTTTAATTGTTTGCGATTTAGTTGGGTTGTTTTAGCAAAAGTGACACGGCATAAAATTATATTTTTAGTGATTATATAAGAAAAAACAAAGCAAAAATTGATTATTGTTCTTGAAAAAATAACAACAAAACAAAGATAAAAATATGTCTGTTAAATGATTAACAAATAATCCGTGGTTAGGAAGAACTAAATTATATTCGTTCTTATTTCACCTCAAGCGGAAATTTCCGAAAATAAAGTTGTTTGATGAAATGTCAACTTTTACTTTGTTCGGACGATTTTCGAGGATTACAACTATTGTGAGAGAGAATTATTCCCTTAAAAAGCAGAGACATATTCTCTCGATCATTTGATCCAACAGCTTGGATTTTGCTAGGTCAGTTTTGTGTTTTTTAATAATAAGATATTAAACACATACTATATAGGATAAACGAGAAGAACATCAAAATATATTTTTGCAAATTACCTTTATAAAACAACATATTAACATTTATAAAAAGTTGATGCTGGTAGCCGTTACTATGTGCTAGTTAATCATCTTCGGGAAATGTTTAAAAAGGAACTACTATGTTTTATACCACTAAATTTAGTGGTATAAAACATAGTAGTTCCTTTTTAAACATTTGCCGAATTTTAACACTTAGATTTGAGTAGAGAAAATGTATAATATTAATGAATTACCTTTGATTTTACTGGGTTGCTAATAAAATTATGAGAACTAAAAACTCCTTTTTTTAGGTATGTTTTTTTATGTGATTGTATAAGGAAACATACAATAAAAAATAAAAATTTTCTGATGACTTTTTCTCAAGGAAAAATTATAGTAAAAGCTGAGCAGTTTTGGAAAAGGAATTTTTCACAGAATTCTAAAACCAAAAATATGCCTGCTAAAAGATTAACAGTTAAACAGCGGTTAAAAAAAAAACAAAATAAATTTGTTCCTTTTCACCTCAACGAAATCTTTCCGAAAAGAAAGTCGTTTGATGAAATGTCAACTTTTAGTTTGTTTTAGCTGATCCTTGAGGATTACAACTATTGTGACTCCGCTTGCAGCTTTCTCGGTATTACAGGCAGAGAATTAACCAACTAAAGAGCCAAAACTTATTCTCTGGACGATTTGGTCTCCAGAGCTTGGATTATATTAGATCGGCTTTATGTTTTGGATGTATAAATAAAATTAGTAAGAAATAAATGTTTTTTTTTTATATTATTCCTCTAAAAGTATATAAACGTATTTACACTGAGGTATATATTAATGTATATAAGATTATTTAAAATTTGAATTTTGCATTTTTACTAATGAAAATCTAACAAGCTGAAATTACTTCATTTTTAAGTTTGTATACGAACAGATACTACAAAAAACAATAGTATGGGGGAATTTTCGGGGTCAAAGATAACGGATCAGCAATTATTTTTAAAAAATTTAATATGACGGACAAAAAAATGAATTATTTCCGATTTTCTACGAAGTTTGAGAGTTATCGGAGTCGTGCATAATGAATCTGATATAATTTTTAAAGAATTCAATATAGCGAATCCAATATGTCGAGGTCGCACATGACAAATTTGAAATTATTTTTAAAAAATTAAATACGTCAGATCGAAATATACGTCTCGTACTTTGTCAAAAATCGGTAAAGAATTAACTTCAGATTTGTAATCTACGATACCGGGAACCCCTGAATTCCAAATTTGAAAAAATATGAATAACGTATAATGTTGAACCCATCATACTGGATCCGCCACAATGAATTTCAAAAAAATAATTTTAACCTTTAATCTAATCTCAATCTGCATCAAAAAAAATCCCCTAGGACCAATTTTTGGTAAAAGTCCGAAAATGCAACATTTTTAGACCGTCTTATTGAATCTGACACATTAAATTTTCTTAAAATAATTTTAAATCCGGTATTTTCAGCTTCAAAAACCACCTATCACAAATTTTGGATAAAATTGAAAAATACTAAATTTTTAGTCCGCCATATTCGATTCGCTATATTGAATCTTTTCAAAATAATTTTAAATTTTTAATTTATACCCACAAGAACGCTCCTATACCAATTTTTGGAAAAGATCGAAAGATGTAATATATTTGGATCCGCCACACTGAATTTTTTAAAAATAATAACAGATTTGTTATGTGCGATGTCGAAACCTTCCAATACCAATTTTGGGGAAAATCGGAAAAAAATAATTTTTTTTGTCCGCCTTATTGAATATTTTAAAAATAATTTCGGGTTCGTTATGTGTGACCCCTACAACTTCCTAACATTAATCTTGAGGAAAATCGGACAAAATCAATTTTTTTGTTTGCCATGTTCCAGAAAGAATCATTCAATTATAATCACTAGTACCCCTATGAAAGACACTTTAGAAGAAAAGGAACAAAGGAAGGAAAATACAGAAGAGGCAAAAAAAATGGTAAGTCTGTACGAACCACTGAAAGAAAGAAAGGTATGAAGAATCTTAAAGCATTTGAAGATGATATGAAGGCTAAAGACAGGAAGGTACAGCTCAAGAAAGAGAAAGTCAACAAAAGTGCTACAAGGGTTGATGAAGGGTATTATTGTCTTGTTTGTAATGAAAAGTATGAAGAACCAATGACAGAAGATTGGATAATGTGCATCAAATGTAAATTGTGGGCCCACGAAAATTGCAAGAGTGGTGCAGACACATCAAGGGGATTCATCTGTGATTTCTGTGGCAATTAGACTATGTTAGTGATTATCCCATACACCATCCGTAATTACCCCCAAGCTGTGGGGTAATCCCGGACACCAGAAGTTTTGCTTTGTGTTGAAATTTGATTTTATTTTCGAAAATTTATTTAAGTTGATTATGAGAACATAAGAATGATTAGTTTAAGTAAATATTAAGCAATACATAAGCCTTGTAACTTTATTTGGTTTTATTGTATTTCAGTTCTCCCTTAAGTGTTCGCAATTAGCCCACCTTCCCCTATATTAGTACCATCTTGACTTTAACTACACCAGTTTCCTGAATAATTGATGTACATATATAATACCACACCACAGCGGTGGAATTGAGAACCTCCTTTTTTTAAGAGTCTAGATTTTGTCCAAAATTGAAACTAGGGGGTTTTTGGAGTTAAAATAATTTTTTGTTATTCACACATATTTTTTCAAATTATTACGGCATTTCAGAGGTCGTAGCTGGGGGACTAAAAATTTTACATTTTTCCGATTTTATCCAAAATTAATATTGGGGTTCTTGGGGCGTATACAAACTCTATGTGCCGGATAAAGTATGTCGGACTAAAAAATGTACATATCAAGTTCTCTAAATATAGGTTTTGGGAGATTTTCGGGCCTATATTACTAATTCAAAACTAATTTAAAATTCGAAATAGAGGATTTACTATGTTAGACTGTATATTAAAAATAATTTTTAATGGTTCATTTTAGTATAGTTTACAAATTTGGATAGAAAGGATACTTTTTTGTGACCTTGGAATCATTGCAAGGTCGCATTTCTAAAATGCGGTAAGAAGTGAAAAATAACAATATAAATTTTTATATGAAATTGAAATTTTTGAAGTCGGCACCAAATTATTTTCTAAATGAAACAAATAACTAATACCATTACGGCAGAGAAGTAATTATAAATAAAGTAACTTTTAATCTTTTCATCCGATTCACATTTTGTGAGGTTTTAATTTGGCGCCGACTTCAAAAACTTCAATTTCATAAAAAAATTTATGTTGGTATTTTTGCTTTTTAACGCATTTTTAGATGTCGATTCAATTTTTTTTTATAAAAATTTTATTCTTATAAAAATCTTATAATAGAAGAACAAAATTGTGATACACAATTTACTAAAAGGTCATATAAGATTATAAATAATCAACAATTAAACTGTGTTTTGCAAACCAAATTATATTGATACCAATTTTACCTTAAAGAAAAGATTCTGAAATTAAAGTTGTTTGATGAAATGTCAACTTTTGGTTTGTTTTAGCTGATCCTCGAGGATTACAACTATTGTGACTCCGCTTGCCTTTCGCTCGGTATTATGAAGAGAGAATTAATCTATTCAAAAGCCGAGACTTATTCTCTAGATAATTTGGTCACCATAGTTCGGATTTGATTAGATCGGCTTTGTGTTTGGAATGTACTTTAACATTAATTTATTCAACAAATGATAGTCGAGAAGAGAACGTGACAAAATAAACCTTTTTTTAAAATAAACTTTATTTGATAGAATTATGTACGGATAAATATACTAAAAAAACTTTTTCCATTTCTTTTTCTCAGTAAAAGCTTCAGTAATATAAAATAAAGCTTTTCTAATAAAGTTTGGGAAAAACTGAACACAAAACACCAAAACTAAAGACAAAAATATACCTGCCAAAAGATTAACAATTAAATCGTGATAGGGAAAAGTCGAATTATATTTGTCACGATTTTACTTCGAGGAAAAGCTCAGAAAATGAAGTTGTTCGATGAAATGTCAACTTTCAGTTTGTTTTGGTTGATCCAACAGGATTATAACTATTGTGCCCCAATTTTGTGTTCGATTACTACTACGAGGAGACTTATTCTGAGAAAAACTGGAATATAACATGGTTGGTTTTAAATTATTTTAGCCTTGACCTCCATTTTTCATTGTATCTTTAGAAAATTGTATATTGTTTAAAACGAATATATAAAATTACTTACTCGAACACTTGCAAAGCAAAGCAAGTGTGTGACTTCCAATTTTGAAGTAATATGAACTTTTCGTCGAATTTACGCCCTTTGTATGAACTACAACAAAACAAAAATAATGAGCCATGAACAGGCAAACATAGCAATACAGAACCAGAGGATAGAAAACGTCGAACACTATATATACTTGAGTCATGACATCAGACTAGAGAAATTAAACCAGGATGCTGAAATAAAAAGAACACAACTTACATGGGCCGCTTTCGGTAAACTCGCATACATCCTGAAAAATAATTCAATTCCCATAAATCTAAAAAAAAAGTATACGACACATGCATATTACCGGTGTGTATGTATGGATTAGAGATCATATCCCTCACCAAAAAGTCTGTTAAAAAATTAGAAACAGTCCAAAAAGCGATGGAAAGAAACATGCTTGGAATAGCATTAAGAGACAGGATTAGAAACACCGAGATAAGACGCAAAACGAAAGTCAAGGACATCGTGGAGGAGGTTGCAAAGATGAAGTGGCGATGGGCTGGTCACAGCCCGATATGAGGACAACAGATGGACACAAAGAATCCTGGAATGGAGACCGAGGAAGACAACAAGAAGCACGGGAAGACCTTTAAAAATATGGGTAGACGACATAAGGACAGTGGCGAGCAAACAGTGGATGAGATTGGCGAAGAATAGAGAAAGATAGAAACAATTGAAAGAGACCTACATCCAGGAGTGGATGGACAGAGGTTGACAAAGAAGAAGAAGAAGGTCCCTTAGGCCTTACGTAATTTCCTTTGCAATTAAGAAATAACTTAAGACAGTTGTATTGTAAATATGTCTTAAGTTTATTGGTTTTCGGCACGAAATTGGATTTCAATAGCTTAGACTTGCAGAATTTTACTACCTTTTGTTTTCATACATCAATGTTGTCTATACAGCAGAATGGTGGAACGCGCATAAGCAACACCTTCTAAAACACAAGGCCTCAGTACTTACGCGTGACGTCATCACATCTGGGTCATCAATTTTTACCGCGTATATACCAAAAGTCAAGGAAAGTACAGAATAATCTTTCTTTTTATGGATGGCTGCCAATTATGAACCTTATTCGCACAGCTACTCGAATTATTTCTTAAGGAAAACGAAATTTTGGAACAAGAACCCATGTTTGCTTTTAAGTATTATCTTATGAATTCTAAAATATTTTTAGGTTAAAATTCTATGCTTAGAAAACCAAAATATTAGAAAATATTCCATAATTACTTATTTTGAGGAAAGGTAATAAATTGTCACTAAATAGTTAATAAAATGATACAAGCTCTAACAGGCTGTTTTTTACTTTTACTTGGAATTCCGCAAGAATCTGTATGCCTCTCGCCATCTATAGGTATCTGTTTTAACTGGAGTTGCGATTTCGCCAGATTTTTATATCGGTAACCTCCGTGGATTCTTATGACCGAGAATTACCTATTTTTTTCTGTTGCAGGTTCAAGTGAACAATATTGAATTTTGGGGATACGTTGTGTCGAATGTTTTTCCATTAATTAGGATGTGATTTTAAAAATCTGCACTTTGCGAAGTCGAGTATTGACATTTTGGCGAATTCTGTCATTTCCTATGTAACTGGTCGTCCTAGTAGAGTAGATTTAATCAGTCCACATCAAAATATTCAATATTTCCCGTTCACGAGCACTACAACTTCTTTAAAAATTTCGAAAATACCGACTTCGATATTTTCCTTTTGGTTCAGAGGCCTGGCTTCTTAAATCCAACAGCAATTTTTTAACCAAATGCCAGATTTTATAAATTATATCTCATCATCTTTAAAACATATAAGTTATTTCAACTTTTGTTCAAGTTTTACTTTATTTTCTATAAGCTAATATCTTAGTTTCTCAGCTGTATAAGTTTTTGTATTTTGTTTTTAAACGAGGATAAGCCCATGTTCCTGAAACTTTACCATCCGTAATAGGGATACTACATACATAAGCGACAGTAAATACTTTTGTTGCCATTTTTAAGTACTTCTGAGACCATCCATTAGTGACCGCAGACCGTTAGCAAGTACTTAAAACCAGATAAGTAGCTGTACTGCTTGAATTTATAATAGCTACAAACATAAAACCCTACTGTAAAGGAAATTGCAATTTTCGTGGACAAACGGCATGTTTGCTCTATTATTATTTATAGCTACAGCTAACATGTCCTTGATATTTTAGCTTTATAATTTATAATAACTGTTAACATATCTATGTCATATTTGCTATATTACTTTAAACTACAGTTTACGTGTATTTTTATTAAAGTAAATTTCATAATTTAGTACAAGTATTTTGAGTTTTACTTAGATAATCTGAAGAAGAGTCTATCAGTAGAGATTAAGTCTTCCCGGAGATAAATATTATCAGTTTTTTGCTAGAGGTGGCGCTTGGCATTTTTTTACAACAATAATTTTTAATGAAAGTATATGAAATACTGCATAAAAATTTTGGGTGAAAAGTTGGCCCAACTTGTCGGACGTCACAGTAAATTTGAAGCTAGATACTGCCGCTTTATACTTTAAGGAGTACTGTCACAAGTTATTTGGTTAATTCGAATATATTATAAAACGTAACGAAAGTGTACAGAGCTTGCCTGCCTTTTAACTTTAGAATGTTAATCACTCACACACATAAACACATTTACGATATTGTTATTTCATCTAAAATTTTTGTATCTTTGTAGCCTTAAACTTCATTTTTCATATAATATTTAGGAAATTGTATATCGAACATAATTAAAACTTTACCCCAGATTGTAATTAAAGTTTAAACCGAATATATAGAATTACTTACACGAACACATTCAAAGCTAAGTAAGTGTGTGATTTCCGATTTCAAAGTAATAGGAATTTTCGAAGTAATGGGAACTTTTCGTCTTCTTTGCACGCTTTAAGTTTTCTTAAGCCTTAAGCAATCTCCTTTGCAATTAAGAAATAAATTAGGAGACTTATATTGGAAATATAAGTTGAAAGGTTGTTCGTTTTCGGTACGAAATTGAATTTGTATAGGTTAATACAGGTTTTTACTCTTTTTTGAATTTACAAATCGATCTGGTCTGTACATCAAGTTTTTGAAATGTGAATAAGTAACTTAAGCTATGTAGTTAAACCAAATAAAACTGAACAGAACTTGCTTAAATAAGAAAACATTAGAAAAAAACTTCAATTTCCTTTGAGAATACTGACTTTACTTGTATGCACAAGTTAGTGCAATAAAAACTGCGAGCAACTATATTTGAAGGCTCTGGGATGTTCGGTTCTTTACAAACATCTTTCATTAATTATTGCCAGTCATCACTAAACCTTTGTCAAATTTAAATGGCATCAAGGAGTAACTGCTAATCTTCGAAGGTAGGAAATACTTTTAAGCCGTTTATTGATTAATTTCTGCCATTATCACTGATTATTATTGTAGAGAAAATAGTAGAAAGAAGAGCGAATTCGAGTTTAATCGATTTCTTTAAAAAAACAGCATCAACTCAAATAAACAATTTGGTTTTAAAAAAAGCAACCATTGGACAAAGATCAATGGCAATTTTTTTGGAACTAAGGGAGGCTTTTAACACGGTATCTCACGACAAACTACTATAAAAGTTTAACAAATATGATATTATAGAAATAGCAGGAAATTTGTCGAGGGATTACCTTACCAAAACAGAGAGTACCCATAAACTTTGAAGTAAGCCTGGAGTCGGCAAAAATTATTGAAATTCTGCAGTGTACCTTAAGGCCAGTACTGTTTGAAAACATATATAGAATATCCAGGATTTGAACAATAATGGAGCTTTGAATGTTTTTTATGCTGATGACACATGGTCACAGTTGCAAAAAGCTTTTGGCAAAAAACCAGGAAAGTAAAAAATTAACAAATAGCCACAAGTCTAAACGCTGGTGCTTATCTTTCTCGCTTAATATCGGCGGATAGTTAGCAATCCACTAACAATTTATACATATGATAATATCGACTCTAAAGGAAGAATGTACAATACTCATAATATTAAATATTAAATACCTAGGATTGTAGATAGACCAGCACCTTAAGTGGGATGTTGATGTTTTAATTAATGAGGAAAACTATATAATAATTTACTCAACATCAAGGCCTTGCTGATATTAAAAACCTTCAGAAAATATATAAAGCATCCGTAGAGTCCTTACCCAATTGTGACAATCCTATATGGAGAGGAGGTTGCGATTACAACTATGAAAACTTAAAAATGTTATGGAAATGGTTTTTAAAGATAATTTACTTACTTACAATTTACTAGTTCCAAACTACTTAATAGTTCAACTTTATGAGATTTCGCAACTTTCTATATTTTGTCATCAATTAAGTATAAGTATAAAGGATTCAACATGAGAAGCCATTTAGATTAAATAATAACATAAAAGACTGGACTCAAAAGCCTAATAAAGGGAATTTGTCAAGTTTCTCCGAAACAGATGAACTTATAAATAAACTAACTACGACACTGAACCTTACACAAAAAACCTCAATGGATCTATTCTTTAACTTTGCGAAGTTGCAAAAATAAATTATTATCATCATCACAGTGCGACGAAAACCTTATCCTTACATTTTTACTAATAAGGAAGGTAACTTGTAAAACTATCGAAAATGGGACACTATGTACACTAAAATAGATATTTTCAGACGAGTTTAGCTTCTTGTGAACCGTAAGCCCAAGCTTTTGGCTTTTGACTAATTTACTTTCGGTTTTGCAACTGTTAATTGACCAACTGGAAGGCAGAAACGTGACTTAAGCGTGACACTAATACCTTCAGTTTGTTCCGGTATCGCGTTCACTTTTTTAATTGCTCAATATGTCTTTGTAATGATAACATAATTAGTCTCGTAGAGCTTGATGTGTCATCTGCGAATAAATACAATTTTGTGAATTGGTATATTTGAAGTGTACATGTTAAATAAAGTAGAAGGAAGGGGAGAATCTTGAGGGACTCCAGCGCTGACTATGTATGTGCGTAGAGTTGGAGTCTGTACATAGCGACCTGGAATATCCATTGTGCCCCCCTCCCACTGCTGCCCAATCGTAAAAGTTACCTTATTGGTTAAACCAGGTCCTTCAGTCCTATTTCCCTCAAGAACCTTTGGATGAAGGACGGCTTCAAGGTGGGTAGCTCGCCTTCTTCGATTTGATGTGTTCCCAAAAAGTGCAGTGGGTTTTCTAGAGCGCTGCACTCTGAAAGGATATGAATAAAGATTTCATCCTCCTTCTCATAGAATCTGCACTCTTCTCTTTCTACCAGCCTGCGTTTATTGAGGTGTTCCTTCAGGTGGAAATGCCCCGTCACGACTCCTGTCAGAACTCTGAATTGGTTTTTACTTAAGCTTATGCATTCTTTGAATCTCTTGCTTATGCATTCTTTGAATCTCTTCTGGTCGTAGTTCCCCAGAAGTATCTTCTTTAGTCTTAATCCTTGCAGCTCCGTCCAATAATTGGATCTTCTGCTTTGTTCTTTTATTTTTAGTTCTTCAATTACGCTGCTACTGATTCCACAGAAAGGCTCTAGCCCAAGAAATAATGTTTCAGCCCCTTTCCTCGCAAGTCTGTCTACTATTTTATTCCCCTCTATCCTGGTGTGTCTCTGTAGCCACATGAGAGTGAATGACTATTCAATTTCTACGTGTTAACTAGTTTCGTTCCGCCAATGAGCATTGGGTCATCACATACAAGTTTTCATATCTCTGAGCCTCTAGTCCAGTATCTGTTTTATTTGGCTTCCATATTGTAGTTGTGCTATATTTTTAACCCACTGTCACTCGAACTGGGAGGCTCTTTTCATGACATCTTTAATTTTTATCTGAGTTCATTCGTTCCTATAATATTTCATGTTAAAATTGACCCTAAACCAACAATTACAATCAAAATTAGATACCAATTGCTTTTAAAGTAACCTAAATGTGACTGATTTCAAATATCAAAAGGAAAAACCATATCACTGACTGAAGCCCTTCAGAACAATGACAATGCCCTCTATGCGTAACAACCAAAAATAATTTCTTTCCGATCCAATAGATAAACCATGTCAAAACAAATTTAAATATAATAAATACTTTAAAAAAATATTTAGAACAGAAATGTTGTTATTAATTATCTTATGTGCTCCAATGCCCAGTACAGTTAAAGTTGACTAAAGTGTGGTTGTCGGATTTGCATTGTCTTTATTTTTGTTTATTTTTGTGACGTCTTGATTAGGTTGTACCTCTAATCATTGTCAAGTATAAACTTTATGTTTTGTCTTAAGATTACGAGCTTATATAGGGACTGTGTCCATTGAAGCGCAAAGTTTCACTTCACTGTACACACAATGATTTGATGTTACGAAGTAGTGGTTAGTAAAGATTAAGTATCTCAACAATGGGTTTACTGAAGATTCCATTATTATTTTTAATATAAGCTGCTTCTATAAACTTTCTTTTTTTCATGTTGGGATATATTGCCGCAGCTTCAGACCATTTTATATGGTGTTGTTTGTCCCAGGCGTGTTCTGCAATACCTGATCTCGACGTTTCCCCTTTTTGTGTATAAGTTTTATGTTCCTTAATTCTAACTTCTAGTGGTCGTTTGGTTTCTCCAATATACATTTTTCCACACTCACATAGAACTTTGTAGACACATTCTTTCTTATAGGTGTTTTTTGGTTTTGTTTTTGTTAAATGAGCTCTAAATGTATTTCTTGATTTAAAGGCTGCTTTTTTATTATAACTACTGGAAATTCACCTTATTTTCTCCGAGGTTCCCTTAAAGTACGGAATTGTGAAGAAGGAATGTGTGTCTTGCTGTCATTTAATTCCTCTAGGCATTCCCAGACACTCTTGGAGCTGATGACTTGAGAGCTCTGCGCTCTGATGTCTGCTTGAATATTCAATATGATTCTCCTTGTTGAATTAAATACATATCCTAATGGCCTGTGTTTCTGCCTGGAAAATGCTTGGTGACTTACCTAAGCTTTCGTAGTGACTGATGCCGTGTCCATACACTCCTATTTCAGCTCCCTCCATTGTTCTAGAGCTAGCTGTATACCATATAGTGGATTTCTTGCTGAGTTTTTCCATGGCGCTCCTGTCCCATTCGCTCTTGCGACTCAACTTTGTCCTGAAGTTTGTCACAAAGTTAAATTTCTTTTTCATTTCATCTTGGAGCATATCCCAGATTTGTTGGTTTCTGGATAAGAGATTGGGCCTTTGTTTTATGACTTCATCTCTCATCACCCTATAAATTGTCCTCTTCGCCATATCCTCTAAAAGTATATGTAGAGGTGTGAGATTGAGGATTACTTCCATAATGGCCGTTGGGCAGGCCTCGACTATTCTATCCTCCAGAATTTGATCTTTATTGGTTACCACAAATGATCTATTGTTTAGAAATGAGGACAATAACCTAACAATGATAGAGCAGTTGTTATTGCTATAATTTCCAAAGAGTATTTTTCTTAATTCGGTACATATATATATATATATATATATATATATATATATATATATATATATATATATATATATATATATATATATATAAGAGTGTTTATTATAGAAGTATAACACTTTAAGTTGGCAACACTTTTTTAGCTGTCAAGTGATTTATGTTTAGTTTGGTTTGGCATTTCAACATAAATAGACTGACGCCTGAACAACGCTTCCAAATTGTGCAAATTTATTTTGAAAATCATGGTTCTGCTCGAAATACGTATCGCACACTACGTCCATTTTACGGTCAACATAATCGTCCATCAGAGCAATTAATTCGATTAACTATGGAACGTTTTCGCACCACGTTTACTCTAAATGATAATACGCATCCACAGAGACGTCGTACAGTGCGTACAGAAGAAGTCATTGCTGCTGTAGAGCGTAGCGTAGAGAAAGACCCGAATCAGTCTAACCGCCATCGTGGACAGGAATTGGATATGTGTCCATTAACTTTATAAAAGATTTTGCGGAAAGATCTTGGTTTGGGTGCTTACAAAATCCAACTTGTGCAAGAATTGAAGCCACATGATCACCTAGCAAGGCGTAGATTCGGTGAATGGGCCCAAAACAAGATTGCCGTTGATCCCGATTTTCATAAGCGAATTTTGTTTAGCGATGAAGCTCACTTTTGTTTGAATGTATACGTCAATAAACAAAACTGCCATATTTGGAGTGATGATAATCCTCAAGTGTATGTTGAGACACCGTTACATCCAGAAAAACTGACTGTTTGGTGTGCTTTATGGGCTGGTGGAATCATTGGTCCGTACTTCTTTAAAAACGATGCTGATCAGAACGTTACAGTCAATGGTGACCGCTATAGAGCCATGATTACTGATTTTTTCGTTCATCAATTGAACAACCATGATGTGCAGGAGCTGTGGTTTTAACAAGACGACGCAACATGTCACACAGCTCGTGCCACAATTGATTTATTGACGGAAACGTTTGGTAACCGCATAGTTTCACGTTTCGGACCCGTGAATTGGCCTCCAAGATCGTGCGACTTAACGCCGCTAGACTGTGGGGATATGTGAAGTCGCCAGTCTACGCCGATAAGCCCGAAACGATTGATCACTTGGAGGACAACATTCGCCGCGTTATTGCCGATATACGGCTACAAATGTTGTTAAAGTCATCGAAAATTGGACCTCCAGATTCGACTACGTCCGAGCCAGCCGTGGCGGTCATATGCCAGAAGTCATATTTAAATTATAATGCCAGAAGGTTATCTTTCGAATAAAGTAAATTTCATGTCAATTTAAAAAATTCATCTTTGTTTTATTCCATTTAAAATTTCTATACCTCTATAAAAAAACCACCTTTATATATATATATATATATATATATATATATATATATATATATATATATATATATATATAATTTGCAGTTTTTATCGTTTTTTTTTCTTCAGGAAACTGAAATCCAAGTTAACAACACCAATAGAAAAAGTTGGTCCCAATTGAATGTTACCAGGCAACGCGCTGTCAGTTGTTTCGGTCATAGCTAGTTAGATATTTTTCTAGTACTCCTGTATTAAAACAAGTAGTTTCATAAAAAACTAACCGTATCACTTATCTTAAACGGTCCGTCGTTGAGAATACATAAATAATGAATAAGCTTCAAACAACAAAATAAAAATGTAAAAAAGTTGAAGCTCTTATTCAAAATGAAAGTCACTTAGGAAAATGAAGTGTTTAAAAAGACAAACAAAGAATGAGGTTTAAAGAAAGGAGTACAAAAATTGCGTGCAGTTAAAACCATACGTAATTGCTACTTGACGATAAAACAAGCATCATTAAACAGAGCATGCTTTATTTCTCTATCGTTGGCTTTTTTGCTGTCGTATTATCTTTTATGCTCTAATTGCGGGCTTCTGACTCAAAGGGAATCTCACTGACTTAGTTTGCATATCATCAGTAGCGTAGACTTTTTTTTTTAAATGTTATAGATTAAGTGAGAACAGGTAAAGCTAAAGTTAAAATTGAATTTTCTCTTTAGTTGTATACAATAAGAAATAAAAATATTATTTATTAAGTATAATGGAAGAAACAATTGATCCGTTTTCAGCAATCTGGATAGAGAATCGTAATAGACCAAGCTTAGTTTAGGAATAACTTTAATCTAACGTTTGTTTGAAGGTTGTAAACAATGTTGAAGATTGACTGAAATGTGGTTGTCGGACTAACATTGTCTTTATTTTTCTTTATTTTTACGATACACACTGGGGCAGGAGAGGCTCATAACTGCCATTAAATAAATTAAAGCTGTTAGACCTTCTAAAGTGAATCGAGTGTTTTCATAGACATATCTACTATTAGAAAAAAAAAACTTCTTGAAGAACATTAATTTTGTTATTAAGAAGAAAGCTTTTCAGTTTTTTTTTTAAAAAAAAGCAGTATTTGCTACTGTATATTTATTCATTTATTTATTTATTTACAAACTCTACAGACATTGTCCAATTACAGAGTAGGAAGATTTTACAAAATCACTTAATACAAGTACATAACAACAACAAATTACAGGAAAAATAAAGAAAAATTACAATATTTCTTTGAGCAGATTTTTAAAACTATTGAGACCTATACTGAATATATCACATTGTTGCCTTGTTTCATTATACAATTTACACAAAAATAATAATAGGAGAATTTAAATAATAGTTAGTACGTGCTCCATCCACATACAAAACCATAGGATGTCTTGTTGGGTAAGCCGGTACATGAAAATTTATCAAAGCTAGCAAATCAGGGTCGTCAATATTACTATTAATAATTTTATGCAAGAATAATAAACATGCCATAGTTTGGTGACTTTCTAATGTCTTTAAGTTGTATGTTTTCATAATATCGAATTTTAGAATGTGTAGCTGATATGTGCCAGTTTGCTTGTAATGCATGAATCTTAATAGTTTATTTTGAACTTTTTCTATGGCATGTTTATGATTAAAGCAATAGGGGTTCCATATAATAGAACAATATTCTAGGGTGGTTCTAACATAGGAAACATATAGCGTTGAAATACATTTTAAATTATTAAAGTTCTTGCAGTTTTTTATTATAAATCCATATATTTTATATGCTTTGTTAACAATTTCACTGATATGCGTTTTAAAACCAAGTTGTGGATCAAAAACAACATCAAGATCCCGCATCTCACCACCTCGAGATAGAACTTCTCCATTAATTCTATAATCATAATTAATTTTACTTTATTTTTCTTGTGAAGCTGATTACATTACATTTGCTAATATTAAAGTGTAGACCATATTTTAGTGACCAACGATAAATCCTGTCCAAATCATCCTGAAGGTTTTCATGGTCTTGTAAATTTTCAATTTTTTTTATATAATTTTAAGTCACCAGCAAAAAATAAAGATTTTGAATTATTAATCTGTCTAGTCAGATCATTGATAAATAAAAAAAAACAGTAATGGTCCCATATTGGATCCTTGCGGGACACCTGATGTTGCATTAAAATAATTTGACCTATATTCTCTAACAAAATTTTTTTGCTGTCTATGATTTAAATAAGATTAAAAAAACTGAAGTAAATTACTGTCAAAGCCAAATTCTATATCCAACTTATCCAAAAGAATACTGTATGGGATCTTGTCAAAAGCCTTTGTAAAATCTGAGTATAAAACATCTATTTGGAATTTCTTATCCAGATTATCCGCTGTATATTGAGTATGATAACCACTGAAACTATTGGGAAGCGGTAGAGTTTTCACTAAATATCAAGATAAAGTATTGAATGGTGATGAATAAAAATATTTGAATAATTAGGAATTTTGGAAAAATTAAAAACAAATCTAAATACATATTTATTAATAAGTCCAAATAAATTATAAATACTCCAAAAATTACTTCATTATGAATAATATATGATAACACTTAATTATTTAAAAAGCATCATCATCTTCATCATTATCATTGACCTCAACTGTTGCGTTATCATCTGACTTATTTAGAGATGGAGCTTTCAACATAAACTTTGTTATTGATTAGTTTTTGCTTACTGGTGATTACCGGATCAGAGCTCAGTAAAAAGAAATTAAAAATATCCATGTTCGATTTTTTTCTGCTAGATTTTCTCAAATTATGCTCTCAATAGCGCTTAAAGTCCTTATTTCTCGTCATGTGATTCTTTGGTTAACTGTCCGATAGGGAGGAGTGCAAAGGATATTATTTCTGCTCCATGAATCAAATACTTATGCAAAATAGGTGGCCTAATGTACTATGGGTATAAAGAAATGAAATATCTAACAGTATCAAGCGCAGATACTCGGTACTTTTCAGCATCTATGTCAAATCCACTGGATATAGTGATCAAAATAGTGTGAAACTTTTTTATTAAATTAACGTGATGTCTCAAGCCACTCTTCGTTATATTTATTAATTTTTTTTTCTATTCTACTCGCTTTCTCCCATCTTGACTTATATTCAAACTTAAAACTACTCAGTTTCTTTTTTAGATCCTCGACACGACAACCTGTCCGTTTTTCTAGCTCTTTTATCAAATACTTATATTGTTACTTGAAACTATATTCCCCAGAACTATGCATTATATTTAAAAGTTCTTGTCTTTGAATAAATAATGTATTAGATATTCCTAAAAAAATAAATAATTTTGAATGACAATGACTAATTCGGATAAAATTATTTTCTGTAAGTCAAATACTAAAAATTGATCTATATTGTAAAGTAGCAAAAAGGAAAAATTGTTTGTAAAAATCTATACAATAAATATTATTTTCAGATAACAGCCATAGCTTAATATTGCTTAGAGCCTAAACAAAATACCTATTATTCAGTAATTTTTCTTTTATTTGACTACATATCTAAATTTGTCTTAGATACCTGAAACTATTAATATACTGAAGAAAAAAGGATTACTAATATATAGTTATATACCTGAAGATGAAGGTTCTATGGCTAAATAACACCAAAAAATGATTTACTTTAGAGCGAATCTACTCTAAAATTGCACGTAAATGACTAATACTGAATAAGTCAACCCGTAAGACATAAATTCTCTTCACTGTAATAACGAACTGGGTTTGTTATGGGGCATTTAAGAACTGTCAAATAGTATCTTAGTATTCTAATTAAGTAATATACTGAGGATATTCTGAAATCACTTTTTTTTTTATTTTGGGCAGTTTTTGAGGGTATCTGCCCCAATATGCAACGTTTCGATTAGGTTGTATCTCTAATCGTTATCAAGTATAAACTGAATGCTTTGTCTTAAGGCTTACAGCTCCATTGAAGCGCTTTACTGTACACATCTCAATGATTTGATGTTACGAAGTAGTGGTTGCCAAAGATTATGTATTTCAACACTGGATTTAATGAAAATTCCATTATTATTTTTAATATAAGCTGCTTCTATAAACTTTCTTTTTTCATGTTGAGTTCCATATATATTTCCGCAGCCTCAGATCATTTTATATGGTGTTGTTTATCCCAGGTGTGTTCTGCAATACCTGATCTCTACGTTTCCCCTTTTTGTGTATGAGTTTTATGTTCCTTAATTCTAACTTCTAGTGGTCGTTGGGTCTCTCCAATATACATTTCACCACAATCACATGAAACTTTGTAAACACATTCTTTCTAATCGGTAGTTTTTGGTTTTGTTTTTGTTAAATCAATTAAAAAATATAATGTAGATTTTAAAGGCAATCAATGAAAGTAACTCCATGACAGGCCACGCAAGTGCGGAAAAGTTAAGGAAGATTATGTTGAATGACAACATTACAAAAAAAAAACGCAATGGAAGGGAGAAAACTTTTCTAGTGTCCCTTGTATTAGCGTTAAATATTTCTATACAGCAATTGCATTTTTAACCAATTTCTAAAAAAAGGAGGTTCTCAATTCGTCAACTATGTATTTTTTATGTATGTACACCGATTACTCCGGAATGGTGGCATCGATTTGAATGAAATTTCTTACGTTATGTTCAGGAAGTTGCTGCGGAAGTCCCATATTTTTTTGGACGAAATTTGGGCAGTAAAATCCAAGATAGCGCTGACAATATGGCGGCCAAAAAAATTAGTTTTGTCCGATTTTCTCCAAAATTGGTATGGGGGAATTTTCGGGGTCGTACAAAACCAATCTGAAATTATTTTAAAAAAATTCAATATGGCGGATCCAATACGGCGGAGAAAAAATTTATTTTGTCTTATTTTCTCCAAAATTAGTACAAGGGAGTTTTCGGGGTCGTACATAACGATTCTAAAATTATTTTTAAAAACTCTTTTTCGGATTTTCTCCAAAATTGGTTTCGGGGTCGCACATAACGAATCAGAAATTATTTAAAAAAAAAAATAATATGGCGGATCCAAGATTGCGGATTAAAAGTTCTACATTTCTCGATTTCTTGAAAAATTCAATCTGGTGGATTCAATATTGCGTCCTAAAAATTCTACGTTTTCCGATTTTCGCCAAAACTGATATAGGGGGTTCTTGAGGGTGTAAATTATGAATTTAAAAGTATTCTTTCAGGACTCAATATGGCGTACTAAAAGTTTTACATTTTTCGGTTTGGTTCAAAGGTGGGACGTTTTTGAAAATGTAAATAGCGAATATAAAATTATTTCTAGAAAATCTAATATGTCAGATGAAATATGACGGCTAGACATTTTAAATTTCCGGATTTCATTCAAAATTGTTACTGGGTCGCTTTGACTGGTTTAGATTTAAATTGGATTAATACGTTAAACTTTTTTTTATTCAAAATGATGCATCCAATATGGTGAGTTGAAAATTTTACCTTATTCGCATATTTTCAGATGGGGCATTAGGGAGTTTTCGGGATCGTGTCTTACGAATATAAAAATTATTTTTTTACAACTATTAGGTTGATAAAAAAAATATGAGGGTCTGAAGATTTTACATTTTCCGATTTTGTCTAAAATTGATATTGCCCCAGCAATATCTTGGGGTGCATACAAACTCAATATGCAGTATAAAATATATCAAACTAAGAAACTTACTTGTCAAATTCTTTAAATATCGATATTGGGAAGTCTTGGGGCCTATATTACCAATTTAAAATTAATTTGAAATTTAAGATAGTGGATTGGCTATGACAGATTAAATATTTTTTTGACACAATTTCACTGGTATTTGGCGAACTCTAAGAATCAAAAAATTTTTAGTAGTTTATTTTAGGGTGATTTACAATTTTGGATAAAATGGGTACTTTTTTGTGACATTGGAGTCATTGCGAGGTACACTAATCTCGATTTCTACTTAATTCAAATAATTTATGAATATCATAATGAATTCAAAATTAAAAATCAAAAAAAACATTTATAAAAAAAATTGAACCGACTTCTAAAAGTGCACTAAGAAGTGAAAAATAACTATACATTTTTATATGAAATTGAAATTTTTGAAGTCGGCGCCAAATTATTTCTAAATGAAATAAATAACTACTAATATATATAAAGAAATTATGGTTAAATAAAATATTTTTAAACTGTTTATGCCCGCCGACTTTAAAAATTTCAATTTCACCTAAAAATTTATAGTTATTTTTTACTTTTTAGCGTACTTTTAGAAGTCGGTTCAATTTTTTATTAAAATTTTATTGTACACGTTATTAATATTAATTTGTTTCTTTTACAAAGATTTAAAAACACAATCTTTAATATGACATATTATAAATCACTAAACAAATACGTAATAATAATAAAAAAGCTGTTCTACCCTGTAAGATGCTCATCAACTGAAGGTTTACTTTTTACTTAAATTATGTACGACTCTGTTTTTCGCTTACATTCGTTAAAATGCATTTGCAGAAATGAGCAGAGACTCTAACTTATGCAAATTTAAAAAGGTTTTCTAGTTCGCACATTTTAAATAAAGTTATAAAGACTTTCTCTTAAAGAGTTTAAATCTTTTTAAAAGCTAATTTTAACCATTAAATTGAATTTCAAGTTAGGTAGAGGTAGTCTTCAAAAAACTGATATCACTAGAAATTATTAAAAACATAGTAGATCAAAAAATAAAAATCATTTTCAACTTGAAAATAACCCTACCTAAGTGTAATGAATGGCACTTGGCATACGAGAGAACATTGAAAAGTATTAGACACGTAAGCAAGTAAAGGAACAGCTAATGACTTTCCCAAGGATGATTTGTTTCGAAAATCTTAAGGTCACACTTGAAGTAACTTTTAACGAGAAATTGTATGGTGACCTGAACTTGACCGTTATAATAACATTCATAGTTGTTTGAAGGTTAACTTTATGTTCTTAAATTGAAACCCTCTTTTTAACATCTGCAATTTAAAGGGCGGTAAATTTAACGTCCAAATATGTTAAAAGTTTTGACCTTCACAATGACCATGATTATTTCAAGGTCATTCCTTTTCCTCTTTCTTCATCATAAGGTCTTGAACCATAACCCAGAGAAATCATATATGATTTAAATGGTCCGAGATATCGCTGAATTAATTTATTTAAATAGTTTAAGTAAATTATTGCAACATAAACTGTTGTAGGTATTAACTTGTTACAGATTATTAAATAGTTAATTTTGTAATTTTAATAAATCTAATAATGCTCAGAAGGAAATGAATAGTTATATATGCATAGCTTAAATTGAATTATGAATTTAAATTTGTCACTATGTGTTGCAAAATTAATTTGCTTAAAAAATTTGTTTTTAAAAAAGTTAACTTTGCAATAATTTGTTTAAACAAATTAATTTTGCAAAACTAAAAGCAAATTTGAATTCAGCGATGTCTCAGACCTTTTAGGTCATATATGGTTTCTCTGGGTTATGGTTCAAAACCTTATGGTCACAAAAGAGCAAAAAATTGACCTTCAAATAATGTAAGTTATTGTGAAGGTCAAATTTTTTTACATATTAGGAATACACATGTTCGACAGGAGAAAGATCACAGTACCTTGCTGGCTATGGTAAGCGGTCAATGTGATATTGATTTATGAACTCTCGCTTCTTTAACCACATGTGTTTGGCGTTGTCGTGTGGAAAAATAGTGTTCTATCACAAGATTTAAAGAACATACGGTTCCACTAAAAGTAACAGCGGACTGTATTGTTACCTTTAAGAAAGCCTAGGAGTGTTCTGCTCGCACATGCTGTAGCACCTCATTCCATTATCTCCACAAGCAGCATACATTCCAGAAGATAAGCAGCCACTTTTTTCCAATCCTGCTCCATTGCATTCGATTATATTACGTCTATGATCAATAGTAAGGGGCCACATCCAATGGGGACGGTAAAAAAATATTGAAACTGCTTATTCGATAATACATTGTATGTATTCCACACCCCCTTCCATGTTCTTCAAATTACTGATTTTAAATCGCCTGAGAGATATTAAAGCGGACTTTAATAGGCAAGAGCATTATGCGATGATCTTGATACTCTGTTCCCCTATGATCTGGTACCATTACCTCAATGTCCATGGTCTTCTTGGATCCATAATAATATCTAACGATGGTACATAAAGATCTGGTAGTTCTTCGGCGAATTTCCGATACAGCGGCCCACAATTCGACTCCTCTTAAAGTCAATAAGCTGAGGAATTTGAAGTGTACCTACTGGTAGTATAATAGTCACCTTAAAAACAATTTAAAACTAAGTTCTTAGTAGTCTAGCCACGAAATGTGAACAATAATTCCTAAAACTCCAGTCGTATACAGCACAAATTAGATGTTTAATATACTTAAACTAGTAAACTAATTGTAAAATCAAATTCGAGTTAATAATTTCCTCTCCGTTATAAATACCAAATAAAATTCCCTGTGACATAAATAAAGTTCGAGAGACCAAGACGCAAACTTCCTATTGGATTCGAGTCCGAAATCCCACTCCTTAAATGTCATTTGTATAGCTTAAACTTTAATTAAACTTTAGTTAACACTCTCAAAATTCCTATCTTAATCTCACAAAAATTAATTTACTTATCAGTATAGATACTTGTAGTTTTTTTTTATACACGGATTACAACTATAATAAAATTCTACAGTGTAAAGTAGGTTATTCAAGATATTTTTATATAAACGAAATACGGTGGTTCACCTAACATATTTTTTGAAAAATTCCGATAAGCTATTCGCCATTTACTTCTATATTTTAGCACGAGTACACAGGGTGTCCGATAAATATCTCCTAATTTCTCGGGAGCCTACAGGGAGGTTAAAATAACCCTACTTTGTCATAGGAAAAAAAATCCCAAAGTGCCCCTTAACGAAGATACAGAGCCCTAAAGGGGTACATAACGATTTACCTTATCGCTCAAAGTTTTAAACCAACTTGTACAATTTAATGAAATTTTATTATTTTGTAGAGGCCATAAAGAAACATTAAACCATACCACAGTAGATGTTTTAGATCATCAGGTAAGTCAGGAACGGAATTGCAGCCACATGAGTTGCGCCTAATTCTTGACAGATGTCATTTTACAGAGCTGAAAACTGATTTTTTTAAATACCTTGGTCATTCCTCTTCAAAAAAGGTACTTTTAATTTATTTCCATAAAACTGGCGGTTTTCTAGATAGATGGATTTTATGCGAAAAACTCAAAAGTTACTAATGCCCGACACAAACAGGTAAAAATAAAATACGCAGGGTGTGCTGATGTGCTTTAATTTATGGGGAAGCGCTGTATAAGTCTTCAAAGGCAAGAAGAATTTTACTGAAAGATTTCCAGCTCAGACATTGTCAAGTCCAAAAACCATTCAAAGGGTTGATCGGGGCTCAATTAATTTACAATGCTATTAACATGCACAAATAGTGAAAACGTTTAAATGTTATTTTGGTAAATATTCAATATAGGCTCCACGTACTTCAATATACTTTCTTAATCTTCGAATATTTTTGTACTATTCTCGCTAGTAGCTCTTCTCTAGTATTCACTGGTGTTGAACAAACTAGTTCTTTTACATATTCCCAGAGGTAGACTCTAAAAGATTTAGGTATGGAGACTTCGATGGCCATAAAACAGGCCCACCTCTACCTATCCGTCAAGGTTCAAAAACGTTTGTTAATTGTTGACTTACTATAGGAACGGGTTTGCTTTAGGCCGGTAGGCGGTATTGTGTATTATGTGATTGGATTTATTTATTTTTTTTTTGTAAACCCTTCCTAACAACTCCACATTTTAAATTTTAATTAAAAATTTTTATTATAATTATCTCCATCGTGTTTTATTTGTACCACATACTACCTACGTTTAAATATTTTTTCGTTGTCGAGAGCTAATTATAAAGAGTAAAGTTAAAAGCTAGTTTGCTACACTGGTATTTGTCTAAAGACGCAAAAAAAGTAAAAAAAAACTGTCTTGAGCGAGCAGAGCAGAGCTGGAAGCTAGAGGCGGCACCAGTTAGCTAAGTGCCGTGCTAGCCCCTATGCTGTAGGGTAGGGGGTGGGTATTTATTTAATAGGCGCCACCGAGTTTTGGCCGGGTAAACTCGGAACCCCCCCCCCCCACAGGTTATTGCTCCGGCCTAGCGTCCAACCCAGCTCTAGATCTTGCTGCACCAAAATAAAAAAAGAGGTAATGAACTGCAAAACTGACAAGAAGTTGCGGGATAAATAAAACTCGAAGTTGTTAAAAAGAACGAAAAGTTTATATTAATACTCTAAATGTTGATGATCTGCTGGACTTGACTAAAATGTGGTCGGACTTGCATTGTCTTTATTTTTATTTTTACGACGTTTCGATTAGGTTGTATCTCTAATCGTTATCAAGTATAAACTGAATGGACTTCTTCTAGCTTTGATGGTGGACTTTAGCCAGAGGGTGGATCTGAACTGTTCTTATGCTCAGAAGGTAGACCCCGATTTTCTGGGGTCAGACTGATTCCTGGTAATAATGCCAAGGGGCCGACAAAATCCCTGTTACTTCGATAGCTAGCCAAAAAATACTAAATCCACAAATCACCACAACGCTATCGAGGTACATAAAATGAAATTTTCCATCAAAACCCGAAGGATGGCGGCAATAAATCGGGATGAAAATTTCTCGATTCAACATTGGAAAAAGTAGGATTTTATAGGAAGCCCGAAACCTGCGCTGTATGAGCTTCTTTTTTCCCTCAACATAGGACGCGAGAAAAAAGGGAACTTAAACAAGTAGCAATTCGACAAAAGAAATAACAGCTCAAAATAGTGGGCTTAAACAGCATTGATAACTAATAAGTCGTTGACATTTCCGACTCAAAATGAAATAGAACTTCATTGTTGATCCCTAAAATAGGAAATAAGAATTTTCCCTCAGCCATTAGCAACACGGTATTAGGTACTCGCCCAAATTTCCTCCCAAAATGCAACGGTCTAAAAGAATGCAAATTTGCCTAAACGTCAACTGAAAATGCCACATAACCCCAACAAAAGGTAAACATATCCTTGAAAATAATATAAATAAAAATTCGGAAAACTGTAACTAAAATAGATAAATGTAACAATTTAATCGTAAATAATGAGCACAAAAAAAAGATATAAAAAGTAAATAACAACATTCTATTTAAATATAAACAACCTAAAACAGTGACGTAGAGTTGCCGAGCTAAAAATACAAGTTCTGAAAGGATTTTAATTAGGGCTGTATTTCTTACAGGCAAATTACTGAAAGATAAAGAAAATTATTAAGTTGGGAATAAACTTTGCAAGTGAGTGAAATTTGGAATGGCTCGAAAAGCAATAGGACTCAAAAAATGCAACGAATATTAGGCTGTTATACGAAGGAGAAATGAGAAATGCTTAATAACAATGATATAGTGCTGCCCAAAACGTGAATATTAGCAAAAAGAAGGTAAAATGAACCAAATTAAACACCGTAAATTTAAGATAAATTTTTAACCGTGACTAGTTCCAAAAAAACATCGTGGAAAGCTTCTGCATTCAGCATGGCTCCAATGGAGTGGCTCCCTGAAGAACCCACCCCGATTCTCCGGTATTAGGGTTGGTTAGGCAGTTTTGCTCGATGGTGCTGCTACTAGCGTTCAACTGTACTCTAGTGTTGTGGTGGAGCACCTTCATGCAAGTACTACATTTGCATTATTCTGTCAAGAAGTATGTCTTCCAATAAATTATTTAAATGTTGCTGCAAAAATTGTAAATAAATCTCATCACTGAGTCTTCCTTCCAAAACAAATGAACCTATAAGGTTATTTCCGATGATGGCAGCCCAAACATTGACAGTAAACCCTTGTCGGTCATTTTTTTGAATTATAGCGTACGGGTTTGCATCAGACCAAAAATGTAAATTATGTTAGTTTATTATGCCATCTCTTGTAAAACCGTCCTCATAGATAAACAAATTAAGGTTAGAAAAATTTAGATTCAGATTATGTTGCTGTATAAACCAGTTGGAGTATTGAAGTCTTGCAGGATAATAATCCGAATATAAATCGTGTACTTTTTCAACGTGGTACGAGTGAAGAAACTGTTCGGTTAGAGTTTCATCTACAATACATTTTGTAACATTGTTTGGTATCGCGAGCTTTCTTATGCTGTTTGAAGGGTTGTCAGCAATATTTTGCAACATTTGTTCCTCTACGTAAGGAACTCGTGCTCTCCTGGGAGGGCCCTTACCGCCACGACACAATAAAAATGACCCTGAAATAAACATGTCACAAATTAATTCGTCAACTCTAATAATTATTTTTAATCATCTTTTACCTGTTTCCCTTAGGCTTCGATCAGCCCTTTGAAATGTTTTTGAACTTGGCAATGTTCGAGCCGGAAATCTCTCAGCATAAAGTCTTCTGGTCTTCGAAGAATTTGACAGCGCTTCACTATAAATTAAATGCATATCAGCATACTCTGCGTAAGAAAATTCTTCCATTTTTTAAAATTATTTTTACTTGAAGGCGGTTTTGACAAGTTCCATCAATAGTAATCCATTATGTAGGTATTAACAATAACAACCTGATTTTTACGTATTTGCGTTTAGTATTAGTAACTTTTAAGTGTCTCGCATAAAAATCGATTTATCTCGAAAACCGCCAGTTTTATCGAAATACATTAGGAATACCTTTTTTGAAGAGGAATGGCCAAAGTATTTAAAAATCAGTTTTCAAGTCTGTTAAATGACACATTTCAAAAATTTGCCCCAGTAAATGTGGCTGAAAGTCCGTTCCTGACTTCTCTGATGCTCTAAACATTTACTGTGGTACGGTTTAATGAATTTTATGGCCTCAATAAAATATAAAAATTTCATAAAATTATACAAGACGACTCACAACTTAGAGTCGATAAGGTAAATCGCTGGGTACCCCTTTAGGGCTCTGTATCTCCGTTAAGATGCACTTCAGGAAGTTTTTTTTATGAAAAAGTAGAGTTATTTTAATCTGTTCCCGAGAAATTAGGAAGTATTTATCAAGCACCGTGTATATAAAATTTGCTGACATTTCTTGAACATCACGCTGACACGTTCAGCAAATGTTCATGTCATATTTATTTCACCGTTTGACTTTTTGCACCAATAAGATTTTTTAAATGTTAGATAATAACGTACTGCTATGAAGGTACTATATCATTGTCGAGGTAAAATTTTATTTCCTGCAACTAAAGTAAGGTGAAATGGTATTCTCACAAAGTCCTAGAAAAAAAATTATTTTAAACCAAAGGTGGATAATATACTTGCAGTTGGGTGTATAAAATACAACTATATAAGAGAAATTTAGTTCTCAACCAACTGAAAAAACCTTATACTATAAGGACAAACGTACTCTGTTCTAACACAGTTAGAGAAAAAGCACTATCATAGATTGCAAGAATACCAGGAAAGGATGGAAGCCTTTCCTATGGTAGTGCACCGCCATCTGTAGACCGGTTTCGAACTTGTTAGTTCTCGTCAGTACAGAATAGGCTAGCGCACTTGAGCATCGGAAAGGTAAATCCTTTAAGCAACTTATATTAGACAGAATATGAAATCTAATACAAGCGGCGCCATCTCCCAGCATTCCACGCAATCTGAATAAATAATCTCGTAGAGATCTGCATGTCTGTATGTATAAACCAAAAGTGGATAATATACTTGCAGTTGGGTGTATAAAATACAATTATATAAGAGAAACTTAGGAAAGGCTTCCACCTTTTCCTGGTATTCTTGTAATCTGAGATAGTGCTTTGTCTCTAACTGTGTTAGAACAGAGTACGTTTGTCCTTATAGCATAATATTTTTTCAGTTGGTTGAGAACTAGGTTTCTCTTATATAATTGTAAAAAAAATTATTATAATATTTCGAATAGAAAAAACTTCCTTGTTCTTTAGTAATTTCTTTTCGGTACAAACAAACGCCTTAAATCAGCAAAGCTAAAATTTTGAATATGTTGGTAATATTATTAAAACTCGTTGCACGAAGCTTGTATCTAGAAAACGTCGTAGCATCCATATTTCTCGAATTTTTATTAATGGGCTGCTACTTTTACCACCTCGTATAATTAGAAAAATTATTCTACTATATAAACTCTATAAAAAAAAACGAAATTCTAAAGAACCAATTTATTTACCTTTTCAGTTTCTATTACAGAGAAAATATCTTACAAAAGGAAGCAGGTGCGTCTCGTAACGGCCTCGCCACGAGAGGGAGCCAGGTAATTAAAATGTCTGACTGCAAGTCCTCGTCATTTGGACAAATTTATCGTCTGTACTTCGTGTTGTAAATTTGTTTCGGGGTTATGAGTGTTATTTTAAATCTTTCTCCTGTTTAATTTGGAAATGATTTATTTTGGGAATTTAGTCGCTTTCCCACTAGTTAGATTTATATATAAGATTAGGATCTAGTGGGATAATCGAGTTAGATAAATTCGTATATGAAAATTTGCAAGATCTTTCCGTATACAGAGTGATAACGAGATTACTAAACAGCCACAATTTTTTAAACAAATAAAATTATCGATTCGAAATTTTTGTAAATCGTATTAATCATGCTTGTTGATTATTCATGTTAAAGAATATAGTCTCTCTTTCTATATATATATATATATATATATATATATATATATATATATATATATATATATATATATATATATATATATATATATATATATATATATATGTTATGTCGGATATTCTCACGGATGTGATGTGTAATCGAAGGTTTTCGGGCATCCCGGTATATGCTGAGTCCCTCTCAGGACTATAAAGGCAGCCAACGTTTCCGTGAAATCTCACTCACCATTTTCAAAGCTCACTATATGGCGTCTACGAGCGAACTGACGCCTGCGACTCCGGTGCTGTCGGTACCGTGTGCGCGTCGGACGCGTTCGTTTTCCGAATGGTTCCGGCCCATTAGGTTGCAAGACCTGTTGCCAGTGTTTGTGGTTGCGTTGCAGAGTTGTATTCTGTTTCGTTACTAAGTGGTACTGGTTGATGTTTTGTAAGCAGATTTTTCCAAGTATTAGGCACACGTTGGCTATCAAATCTGCTATTTAAGTTGTTGGGGCTCTTTGCAATTTCAATAGCCTCCCTTATAACTCTTGTGGACAGGTTTTCACATCTCGATAGCATTTTTGTTCCCGAGAAATTTATCTTATGTCCTGTGTTTAACCAGTGTTGGGCCAGAGCAGAAGAAGTTGTTTTTTGCTTGACAGCGTTCATATGTTCGTCACTTCTGGCCTTTATTTTACGGTTGGTTTGGCCTACGTAAGATGAGCTGCATTCTCCGCATGGAATTTCGTACACTCCCTGGTTTTCTAGAGGGATTCTTTCTTTAGGTGTTGGCAAGAGATGTTTTACTTTACGATCTGTGGTGAAAATAGTTTCAATGTTGTGTCTTCTGAGAATTCTTGCGATCTTGTCTGTGGTGCCTCTTACATAAGGAATAAAAGCTTTGGAGCTATTCTCTTGGTTTTCGCGATTTTTTGGTGCCAAGTGTTTGTTTTTTAGGGCCTTGACGATGAATGATTATGATGCCTTAAGATATTAATATCTAGATAGATAGATAGATAATGTTAAAAGCTCTGTTGAGATGTATTCCAACATGACAAGAGTTGAAAAATCTACCATGAACCGAAGAGTGAAGGAAAAAAAAACGACTGGAACTGTTAGTACCCCTAAGCCACATTCGATCATAGGCAGACAAAAAACCTCGTTGGAAGAAGAGATGTAAACTTCAATAAAAGGAGTTGTACATACATTTTATCATAAGAAGCAGGTCCCAACCGTCGACAAAATTCTAACTAAAATCAATGCAGATCGGGATTTACCTGAAATTAAAAGAACTGATCTCTGGAAATTGCTCAGAGAACTTAATTTTTGCAGGGAAAAACCAGATAGGAAATCTGTTCTTATAGATGGTCGGGAAAATGTCCGTTGGAGAAAGAAATATCTCTCTTAAGTAAAAGGTAGAGTTGCTAGAAATAACACAACTTACAAAATTAGTAATTTAACTGAACTTTTGAAAGATTTTTTTGAGTAAAGTTACTGGGAAAAATCCATGTAATAAAAGAATAAAAGAAAATGTGCAAAATCTATCTCATGATCGGTGAGATAGAGGAACCAATTATAATTAATTTGAGCGAAGATAGCTTCACTGACTTTGATTGCGAATTAGAGTCGTAATGTTTACCAGCGTAAACCCAATTTATTATTTGAATTTTCTGTAACATATAAAAATTAATTACATTTGAAGCCCTTTTCAGTGTTTAATTGTAACTATGCAGATGGTTTAAGTAATAAATAAACTGAAACTTTAAATGTCCTAAAAATGTTTTAATTAATAATGAAATGACCGATAGCCCCAAAAAAAATTTAATATTATATGGATGAAAAAGGCTACGTTTTAGTTTGAATGTGCCTAAAACGGTTCCTATTCTAAAATTAAGAATAATAAAAATACAGTTGTGATTTGTGTGTGTGTGATATGTCAAAATTATCTAAACAGATTTTGCCAAAGACACCGGACTAAAGAACACGTAGTTTGCGAAGAAAAAAAATGGTAAAAAATGATTTATTACTTTCTCTAGTTCTTGAATAAACTATAGTATTAGAGACAAAATTGGGTCTATTTTCCTGAACTCGAAGCTCTTGGGGGGGGGGGGGGGGGGGCGATCGCCCCCACCGCCCCCCCCCCATTGGATCCGCGCCTGCCTGTATTTTCAATAGATTCGCAACCTTCTTAACTACTCTTTTGGTTTTTAAGCTTTTATAACTAAGGTTTCGCCATTAGAATCAGTTGCATCTGCGTAAGATATTTTAAAATTGGCCACAGGAAAATCATAATCAACTTGAGCGTTTTTAAAATTTAAAATTTTCTTAAATTCATCTAGTTGATGTTCAATATTTTTCTCGAAATTTTCAATCTCATTGCTAATGGTCATATAATTCGTTATATTTTAAACACGACTTAAAATAAACTGGACTTTTGCACAATAGGTAACTTTACTTTATCTAATCCTGAACTCACTCTGTATATTTCACAGCCAAATTACTCTTTAAAAATATTGTCAGGTGTCTTTTCCGGTTAAACTTTACAGCTGCATATAAAGTAAAGCAAGGTTAATTTCGTTTTTAAACTGCAACAAAATAACGATAATATTTCCGTCTAGAAACTTCCATTCAAGATTTTAAATATCGTCTTTAGGGTCGAACTTTTATTAACACTTACTTTAATGATACGTTGTAAACTACGCTAGAATGCTGCGGGCATGTCAATAAGTCGCTTTTGTCAGCTCGTTTCCGAGTTAAGCGGTTTTGAGGTTTAAAAGGGCCGACATGCTTTAAATTTAACTTGTTGGATTTAAGAAATTGCCTAGTGAAGACCAAAACGTTCGGAGAAATAAAAATATATTGCGGGACCGTTCCGAAATGACCTTTCCGGATTTTGTTAAGTCGTTTTTTTTTTAACTTGGAACAACTTAAGTATTTGATTTTTAGATTTTAAAATAACACACTAAAATTATAATTATAAGGATTTTTGACTTTTTATTTACGGAATTTAGTGTGTTTATATCCTGTAAAAACATCTGCGAACAAGTTTGTTAAACACAATACTGCCATTAAGCAACACATTAAAATATCATTTTTAAAAATCAAAAATCATCTAGCTACGTTAACTAAAAGTTTTGGAAGGTATTTTATAATCAACAAGAAATTAATCACACAGTAATAGTCGGTCAGAGACCCATTTTAAAATACTTCGGAAAGGTATCTCAAATGGAGACTAAGAAATATTCAGCCAAGGTAAGTCACGAAAAAAAGGACAATTCTGGGACAGACTTGACGACTAAATTTCTATTTTTTTTATAATTTTCTACGTCTTGAGTGTGTGAAACCAAATTTTCTGTAGTAGCAGCATTCAAGAGTCTCAGCATCGAGGAATCTACAATAAAGCATTATCTGATAAAAAGACATCAGACAATACATTGCTTGAATAATTTTTAGCACTGGTGTGAATAGACTAGGAACTAAATATTAGAAACAGGCTATTTAAACCTTGAGCTTTTAAAAATACGTCTTTAATTTTCAAGTATAAAAATTTATTACTTGTATATATATATATATATATATATATATATATACATTTTTTTGCCATGAACGCCGTTATCTAGGGTCTCTGCCGGATCACGGAACAACTCCATTGACCACTATCAACCACGTGGTGCCCTGGATTGCAATCACACGAAAAAAGTCTTTTTTTTTTCAACACAGATCGAAGGGACCCTTTTGACTTGTCACCTATGGAGTTATGAGATCGTAGGGTCATAAAGTTTTTGAGGTTTTAGGATTATGGTATTTCAAGGTTACGTGGTAGCGGGGTTATCATTTTAGATCAATTTGGTGCAGTAAAATCCAAAGAAAAAAAAATATTAGCCGATTTTCTCCAAAATCAGTATGGGGGAGTTTTTAGTGTAACACATAATGAACCTGTAATTTGAAAAAGAAACAATATGGCGCACAAAAAAAATTAATTTTGTCCGATTTTATCAAAAATTGAGTTTTCGACGTCCCACATAACGAATTTGAAATTATTTTAAAAAAATGAAATATGGAGGATCCAAAAAAATTACTCTTTTCCGATTTTCTCCAAAATTGGTATTGGGAAGTTTTTGGGATCGCTCATAGCGAATCTGAAATTATTTTTAAAATTTTTTTTCTCCAAAATAGACATTGGAGATTTTTTTGGAGCGTATACAGACTCAATATGCAGGATAAAATATGTCGGCGGTAATATTTTTTATATGAAATTGAAAATGTTGTAGTCGGCGCCAAATTACTTTTAAATGAAACAACTGCCAACAAGAGATATATACAAATTATATTAAGAAAGCAAATTACATTGTGTCAGGTATTAGTTTGGCACCGACTTCAAAATTTTTAATTTCATATAAACATTTTTAGAAGTCGGTCCAACTTTTTTATAAAAATTTTATTTTGAAACTTAACCTATTTGGTTAAAAATATTTTTGAATTATTTTTGTTAGTTCAAGTCACCCTTTTTGAGTTAATCTGCTACGCCAAATTTAGAAATCTGGCAAACATTCTTCGTTTGAAGATTTTCTGTGGTAGGAGCTCGAAATTATGAATTAGAAACTTCGTTTGAGAACAGCTAAGGACCAATGGCTATCAATTCTTTGTAATCTTGAGAATTTTTTCAAAATTCGGCATATTATCTTCTCGAAAATACAAATTACCTTTTGTGTTTGCTTAAATATATTTAAATATATCCACAGAGCATAAATTTATTTCACATTTAACGATAACATTCATCTTACAGCAATTTTTCTCAATTCCTGGTAGGCCACTTAGACACGTCGGCATAAAAATGCCATGTTTTTTTTTTTGTAAAAAGTCATATTCTAATCTATGAAAACTATCTGAAAGATCGGATCTCTTTTCTTTATCTAACTTATCTACAAATTCCTGAGCTTATCTGAGGGAACTACGAAGCGCATTGGGGCCTAAGCCATATGAAAAAGGATACTTAAGTTTCATCTGACTTCGGCAGGAAGGCTATAGGTCTCATAATTTTCTATCTTTGGTCTATTGGAAACTTATCTGTAGAATTTTGACTTCACCTGTTCCAAATATAAGGGGCTCGACTATTCTTCCTATCTTATCTTATCGTGTTTTAGTAGAAAACGACTTACCTTAAGCAACATATTATCTTGAAGCAATATATTTTATTTTAATTACCTAAACATTTATTTTATATATTTTTACCTTCAGACGTATTTTTTGATATAACAAGCAAAATGGCCGACTCAGTTTCATTTTGAACATATTATTGTTCTTTGTATTTAGCTAACGTCTGACCAACTTTTTTATCTTATCTTTTTCACTACTGAAAACTTTTCCTATCTGAATAATTCTGTAAATTTTAAATGATTTAATAGTTACAGACTTTGAATTATATCTAAATTGCGACGACATTGATTGCGTCTAAATTGCATAGTTTATCTAACTGTGCAATTTTTTATTTTTCAGAAACGTTGAACTATGACATTTTTCGACTGATCAATACACAGAAAATTACAAATAGAATGGCTCGGTCGCTCACCCGACTTAATGCCACTTAATTTTTTTTATTCCGAAAGTAAGATATTTGATATAACATCTTCAGACTTTATAAAAATATGTACGATATGAAATGCTTCAAGTTTCGGAAATAGTACTTAATAATGTACAAAATGAGCTTCTGTCATGCTTAGGATACTGTCCAATTGTGAACGCTTAAATCTAATAATACTTTGTTATTTTCATGGATTTTCTCCTTCTTCTTTAGGTGCCGTCCTCGTTCCGAAGTTTGGCTATCATCAAAGCTATGCGTATCCTTGACACTGCAGATCTAAACAGTTGGCAGTTGTTGCAATTGTACCATTCTCTTAAGTTCTTTAACCATGAATGCCTTCTTTTTCCTATGGATCTTTTGCCTATTATTTTTCCATGGATAATTAATTGCAGCAACTGGTATTTATCTCCCCTCATAACACGCCCAAGTATTGCAGTTTGCGTTCTTTAATAATAAGTACTAATTCTTTCTCTTTCCGCATTCTTCGCAAAACCTCCACATTTGTTACTCTCTCTGTCCACGATATTCTTAATATTCTGCGGTACATCCACATCTCAAATGCTTCCACCCTCTTGGTATCAATCTTTTTCAATGTCCACGCTTCCATTCCGTACTAAAGAACTGACAGCACGTAACATCTCACAAGGCGAATTTTAAGTTTAAAGCTTAAATCTCGTCCGCAGAACACCTTCTTCATTTTAATAAACGTAGCTCTAGCTTTTTCCACTCTGATCCTGATTTCTTCAGAGCTATCGCTATTTTCGTTGATAACAGTTCCCAAGTAATTATATTTTCTCACACGTTCAATTCTTTGATCATGCACGGTTATGTCAGGAAAGTTTTGTGGTGATTTAGATACACCATTATTTTTGTTTTATTGATGTTAAGTGATAATCCATATTCTTCACTGCATTATACTATTCTGTTAATTAGTATCTGAAGATCCTCCGAAGTTTCTGCAATTACAACCATGTCATCGGCGTATCTCAAGTTGTTTATTGGGATGCCATTTATTTTAATACCTATATATTGTTCTGAAAGTGCTCCGTTTACGATATCTTCTGAGTATAGGTTGAATAAGATTGGTGAAAGTATACATCCCTGTCTTACGCCTTTCTTAATCTCGAGTTCCTCCGTTATCTCTTGCTCTATTCGAATATTGGCTTTCTGGTTATAGTAAATCTTGGAAATAATCCTGATGTCTCGTTTATCCAAGTTTTTTTCTACCAGCAGTCTCATTAGATGATCGTGACGTACTTCGAACGCTTTATTGTAGTCAATGAAGCACATATCTTGGTTCATATCTAGACATATTTGGCACATGACGTTAAGTGCAAATAGTGCCTCTCTTGTTCCAAGCCCGTTCCGAAATCCGAATTAAGTATCACGAATATCCACATTTAGTTTTTTGTGAATTCTTGTGTGAATCACTTTGAGGAATACTTTTAATGTGTGCCCCATTAGGCTTATTGTGCGATGGTCAGTGCACTGTTGTGCGTTTGCCTTGTTTGGTATGGTGACAAAAATTGACAGGAGCCATTCTTTTGGTATTTCTCCTGTTTTGTAAATGCAGTTAAAAAGGTCGACAAGAATATTCACTGATTCACTTTCCACAAGCTTGAGAAGTTCCGATGTAATCCTATCTGGACATGGTAATTTACCATTCTTCATTGTTTTTATAGCGTATAGTGTTTCTTCTTTAGTTATGTTTGGTCCTTCGTCGCCTTGTATGTTATCTATATTAGGTTCTTGTCTTTCATCGTCGAACAATTCTTCTACATAATTCTTCCAAGTCATAAGCTTTTCTTGTAGATCGGTTATTATTTCTCCATTTGCGTGGCATAATAGATCATGGATTTTAAACATCTCTAAATATTTTGAACCTATAGTATTTTTATTTCTTTAAATAAATTTTGCTTTTTTAAGAGAATATAAAATAATGACATTTTAAAAGTGATAATGAAAAAAGGTTAAATTTCTTTGTGGAATAGAAAAATTTCTTTATTGAGAATGAAAACAAGATAACTATTCAATGGAACTAAACTTACCGCAGAATGATTAATATAAAAAAGCCCTTATAATTTAATTTTTCACACTCACGCATGCATACAGAAATAATATTATATATCAAACTTTTTTTTTGAGATATGAGATAAATGGCTCTGAATCAGTGTTTTTTTTAAATCAATTTTTCATATAGATTTAGCAACTCTTATCAACTCGGCATCAGCAAAATACCCATTCCAAACTTTTATTATTAACAAAATTTTTCCAACTTTTTTCGCCAGTTTACATGAAAAAAAATGATGCTAGAAAGAACAATACAAACATTACTCCAATTTTTGTGGTATTTATTGACTTCGCACGCTAAATACCTTTAAAATTAACTTAACACTTCTGTACATTTTATACGTCGACAGCCTTAATTAAAAAAGCCTTTCAAAATCCGACTGGCTTGCTATTTTTTTTAAAACTCGCAAGTCTACATTCGGCAATTTCTCAAATCCGACAAGTTCTCGTTAAATCTGAAGCGAGCCTTGCCTTTAAAACCTCAAAATCCCTTAGCTCGAAAACGAGCTGACAGAAGCAACTTATTGACATGCCTGCAGCCTTCTGGAGCGGTTTACAACGTGTCATTAAAGTAAGTGTTAATAAAAGCTTGCTTCTAAGGGTGTTATTTAATATTTCAGACTGGGCAGGTAAATTAATGTTGGGATAAATTAAGTTAATTAAATTGTTTTAAATAATAATAGAAGGTCGTATAAAACTATCAAATTGTTAGCAAGTTCCAAAACATTGAAATAATTTTAATGTTAATTTCTAGTGTCAATGGCTATCAAAATCATTCCATTAGAGATATCTGAGCATTCATGGCCGCATTTGAAAGCAAATTATCTTTTAGAGAAAAAAATTATGGTAATAATTTTTACATTACAGCTAAATGTTATTGACTCAATGTATTTTCGAAATTCCCTGGTAAGAGTTTACACAGAGTACAAATACAAAATTAGCCATTTGAGTTGGTGACAATAAAGTTCCATTATTAACTGCTAAGCATTTTTTTTTTGTTAATTTTGGGGCGTTAAATACTAAATACAAAATACGTCGAGCACACGCGTCGCTCTCTTCTCTTCCTCTTCCACTCTTCCATTACACATTCGCTAGGAAGCAGCATGCAACGGCCGTCGCGCAAAACCAGTTCCAGTACCGCAAAACAACAACCACGACAATTATTTTGAAGGCATCGTAGTCTTCGGAGAACGTCCAGTTTTCGACCTTTCAAAACAATTTAAAATCAATTTTTCTGGATCTTTGGGCATTTAGTAACTATCAGTTGCACTCCGATAGTGAAAAACCAAAGATTCAAGAAGCTCTAAAGCGAAATGCACAAAATCCGGATTAAATACGGTGTCTGAGGATTTCCCTTGTATAAAACATAGTGTTGGACTTTTCAGGTAGTATCTGCTTACGAACGCCTGAGGTAAGTTTTCCAAACTACAGGGCCTTTAGACACTATAGTTCGAAAGTCGGGTGTTATTCGGGACTACATACGCGAACTGGCGTTGCAGCAACGGATCACCGACAAGTTCGCGATTCTATTCGAATTAACAATGAGTTTCCATATACTCAAACAAATAACCTCAATTCACCAGAATATGATATAAATTCCTATATCGTATTTCTTTCCAGGAAATTTCAATCAAATTTTTCCAATTCAAAATCCATTTTCAATCGTTTTATTATTCCTATAATATTATTTCATAATATTATATCAAACCTTCGCTTAGAGTCCATAGTTACTTACTGTTTTTAGCAATATTGGTTAACCATATTTTTTTCACAGCGTTTATTTACCCATACATGTTTTTCGATCTTAGACCCAAAACAGTTACTCATACTTGGTTTTCGAACTTTAACACAAAACTTTTTTTAATCTGTTCCCTGTTACCCATACATGTTTTAGTTACTTGCTGCTAAAACATCCCTTATTTGTCCAATATATTTCGGAACATGAAAACGCCTTGTTTTCGGGATTCTTGTTGTGGGGAATACCCGGGAAAAGAGGTTGGTTTTGAAATATTATCTCGGACAATTTTCACATCCTCCTCAGCGAATTTAACTGCGGGAATTAAAAGCAACTTATGACATGGTTTTCCGTGATAAGATGTATCTCTTGCGTGAGTTAAAAGGACTGTTTTCACGACCTTACGAAATAGATTACAAGGAAAGTAATAAGTTTTATTACTGCTTTTCATTCTGCTCATTACGTTACATTTCAGTAGCAATTTGAAAGTGATTTTCATGCGACAAGTTGTACAACAATTTCTTTTGCGAAAACCTTTTATCATAAATTTTCAAATCATTTTCTTTGCGGAAAATAACAAAAACAAAAAGGCCTACAAACCCAAATACTTGCAAGTTCCCTTTGGCTAAGTGTTTTTCACCGTAATGCTTGGCTTACCCATACTTTAATCTTCTTTTACAATCTCAACCTTGCATTTATGCATAGCCGACAATTGCTTATTTTTGGAAGCAAATTTTACTTCAATTTCCGAAGTAAACAGAAGAAAAACAAAAGCCCAGTTATCACCCTCGCCATTTTGCCCCGGTGAGCGAGAAGAAAGGTGAGGCGGCCAGATTTCCTATCTGGTCGGGTGGTTTAGGAGGGATTCTCACCGCACTCCCCTGCGTTGTGGTTCAGTAAGTTAGAAAAAACTTAGATACAGTTTTCACGTTCTAAATCTACCTTCTTTCAATGACCAACAGGCGACCTGGTGGAAATTAACCACGATTGCGCTCGTTACGGGACCTAACACGCATCATGATACGGTCTAGTAAGATAAATTTGTACTTGGAAACGCTTCGCCCGAGGTGTTATGGTCCTGCTTTATGAAGATATCGTATATTGTAGCGATTTCGGGCACAACATCATACAAGTCTAGCACTTTCGACGGCTGACTGAAAACCGGAAAGCTCGATTCGACACGCGTCTGGAAAACAAAACACACCCTATTTTAAAAAAGGAGGTGTTCGTTAATTCCATACACGTGCATTCTTGTGGTTACATTGTTAACATATAGGAAGAAATAACATCACTTATCTCTAAAACTTGAACTAATATTAAAAAGATATGTTCAGTTTCAGTTTAACCATATCAAAAACGGTAAGATTTAGTTGATTTTATTTTAGATATATTTTGGCCATTATCCGGTGTTTTAGGCAAGATAGATTAAATAGTAAATTGCAAGGAGTTAAACAACCTACAATGTGAGCTACGGTGCAATTCATTTTGTCAATTAGTTACTACAAAAAAGTTAAGGAAGGGCTAAAATTAGCTTTTTTATGTTTATAAAATAGTTATTGCAAAAATAACTGTTCGTTAGTTCAGGTTAGTTCTGGTTAGTGTTAGTTATTCCTTTTAAAAAATCCCTAATGATAATATAAAGAATGAGTATTTACTTAATAACAGCCTGCTGATGCTGCAATGGTAAACATACAAATTAATAATGATTTAAACCAGTTATAAGGTGTCAGCAATAATCACTTATTTAAAATTAACCCTAATAAGTCCGCAGTTTTATTGTTTTGTGGTGATAACATTAAAAACAGTCTGCTAAAAGTTTTAAATATAAAAATGTGCGCCGATACTATTTCTTATAAACACACAACTAAAAGTCACAGAGCATGTAACTTTGTGTTTGAATAGAGGTTTTCTACGTTAAAGATGATTTATTCGCCCAGAAAATATCTTTCTCAAAAAAGAAAAACTGTATTATGCGATTTATTTATTTTGTCGCATTTTAATCTTGCGGATAACGTCTATGGTCTTTTTTGGGTTCGGCCGAGGATCATGAAAATATTTTTTATTTATTTATTTTTTAATTCATAACAGTTTTCTTGTTCATAACAAATTAACTAGCTATTTTTTGGAGGACCACCCTTGATATTTTTAATCAAGGGGTCAAAATACACATAATAACTACTTTTGTTCAACTGCTGAATGTGTGATGAATAAACTTGAAAGTTCTCAACAGCCTTTTGAAGATTACCTAAAATCTCTGCCACTGAAAACCATCCCGTGCTTTAAATTTCAATCAGTTAGGTTTAGTCTTCGAACATACCCCTGTAGAAGTAGCATAACGTCAGAACTAGGGCCCGGTTGTTTGAACGCTGAATAACGTAATAATATTTTTATTTATATTTGAAAAAGTGTTGATAAACAGTAGATATTTAATTTCTTGGTACAGACATACCGATTTTATGCTATCCTTTTCTAATTGCATTATTTAAACGAGTATCATCGGTACGTCCTTTGAACATACCCCTAGGTACGTCAATTCTGAAAACAAAGTATGAATATATGGTTGCCTAAATTTTTATTATTGTTATTTTCAATATGTAAACAATATCTAACAATAATTACCGATAAAAATATATTTTTAAATCCTCTTTTTGTTAATATTAATTGTAAACTTCTTATTTATAGTAATTTCTAACACTTAAGAACACCGAAAAAGTCACGACAAGCAATTAAACTGAAAGACAAGATAACTAAATATGTTTATATCTGTCAAACATCAAAAAAGCGTCTCCCCCACCGACCATAAACAGCATTCAAACAAATCTATTGTTGTTTAAATCTAGGGTATGATCGAAGGGTTTAGTGATGTCGACAAGGCCATTTTAGAAATAAAAAATAGTAACAGCAAAGATATTGATGGAATTAACACAAAAATTATTAAAAAAATTGAGGATATAGTAGTTCAGCCCCTAGCAATATTGATAAATCAATTTATAGCTTGCAGTACATTTCCTAAAGTTTTCAAAACTGCAAAGGTGGTACCCCTCTTCAAGAATAAGGGCTCAATTGATAACTGCAACTATTATCGCCCCATATCTTTATTACCAATCTTGTCAAAAGTTTATGAACGAATTTTGAAAAATCAAGCTAATGATCACTTTGAGTCAAACAAATTATTTGCCTTGAACCAGTTTGGATTCCGAAAGAACAGGACCACAACTTTAGCTATTGATCACTTCACTAGTAATGTTTTACACGGCTTTGAAAGGTATCTTGACACTCTTGCATCCTTTTTAGACCTCACTAAGGCATTCGATTGTGTCACACATGGCATTCTTCTAAAAAACTATCATTCTACAATTTTCAGGCTGATGCCATTCAGCTACTTGATTCATATCTGTTGGATCGTGATCAGTATGTTCACTTTGGGAGTGTAATTCTAAAAAACAATCCCTAAGGTATGGTGTACCTCAAGGGTCCGGTATTAGGTCCCATCTTATTCCTCATCTATATAAATGACATGGCATACTGTAAGGGCCAGGAAGTCAACACTGTTTTGTTTGCTGACGACACAACGTTTTATATAAGTTATCACCCTTCAGAGATTGACAATCTTGATTACCAAAATTCAAAAAAAAAACTATTTCAATGATTTCGAGCCAATCGCCTATCGTTGAACAACTCCAAATCACAAAGTATTAATTTTACTCTAAGGAATAACAGTGAAATTGTACAGTCCTTTCTACCTCAATGTGCAATGGAGGTCAAATTTCTGGGAGTACACCTAGATGCAGGATTAACCTGGGAACAACACCTTGTTAATCTCTCAAAAAATCCCAACAACTGTTCCTGTTCAGGAGTCTTGTACGGGTAACTTCCAAAGAAACTCTTCTGACAGAATATCACAGTAACTTTCATTCTCTTTTGGCTTATGCTTTTCTTTCCTGGGGTCATTCTTGTCATACTGATAAGACATTTGGACAACAAAGAAAATGCATTCGTATTATCTCTGGGCTTGGTTATAGAGAAGACTGTCGAAATTCGTTTAAGAATTTAAAAATTTTAACTTTAACTTTTGTGTACATTATGCAGTGTTTGTTGTACATTAAACAAAATCTTGATCTATACAGATCACACGAAGATATTCACAACTATCCAACAAGAAACAACAACAATCTTGTACCAGACTTTGGCCGGCTTGAGAGATTCAGAAATGGTTCAAGATATTTAGCAATAAAGTTCTACAACTGCGTGCCAGCTAGAATTAAAGCTCTTAACTTCAATCAGTATAAAAAACCAATCAAGAGCTACCTTATGCTGAACGCGTGTTTTTGGTTTGAGGAGTATTTTGAATCTAATTTTCATCTGTAGTATTGTCTTTGTTTGTTGTTAGCTCCTCTTAGCTTTTTTTTACCAAAACTTTCTTCTTAAGAAAGAATCAAATTAATAATAATAATTAATTGACAAAATCAATTTATTAAAAATAATCCATATTGATAAGCAAACGTTTAATATTTATTTTTATATGTGAATTTATTTATACAATAAATTAATGTATAAAGGGCTAAAAGGCTTTAATCGTTTTATAACCAATTATGCAAATGACGAATAAATATTTGTAATGGTTTATAAAATGCAATTTAATTAAACTAAACAAAATTGTTTATTTTTTGGATTAACATGTTTTTCCTTATGTAGGTGCATGAAAAATTACCCAAAAAAATATTGGCAACTACTTTTTTTGAATGATAAAAAAAATTAAATACCTTCTGAAAAAATTACTAATTCTAAGCCGAAAGATTTTTTTACCGATATATATCAATGCTTCTGTTGCAATACAAAGTTTGAAGTAAGTTATACACAGTAAACTTTTTAAGCAAGGGTTATATATTAATAAAATTAATGAGGCTGAGCCCGTACAGTGGGAAATTAGTATAAGCGACTCGCTCTCCGTCAAACATTAGTACTCAGCACAGAACACTTCAGTCTCGTAGCTCATCCCAAACCGAAGGTAGGTACCTGGAGTAGGAAAATAATTTACTTAAGAAAAATAACTCAAGAGTAGACAGACCGTAATTTCTGGTAACCCTTGTGAGATCGGCTTACGCCGTATCTCTGGAATGATCCTGTTTCTAGGTCTAATGTGAATGAAGGTCTAACTCTTACAAGTGTAGTGTGGTACGCGACCACCGGTCTATTACCCTACATTTGGCCTAATCAAATTAATTGCGGAAAGGGTTCTGCTCTGACCCGTTTTATTTGATTTTGGTAAAGGTGCGGTAGAAAAAAAAAGTACCAAAAGGGCTAAAAACAAGTCTTAAATATAGCGGATAGGTATCGCAGTTACTAGCGTCGCTGAGATCAAGGACGTAGTCCGATATTTAAATCTAGTTTCGTCTTCAGTTCTGTTCATCGGACTTGGCTACTACCACGTGACTAGGTGAAAATAGCAATTTTGTTGCTTAAGTATATCTGTTAAGGAAGTGGTGTCTACTGTGGTCAGTCACCACTTAACAGAAGCCGGTAGTCAAACTCATGTCCGCAAGGGCCCACGGTCGAAAATGATTTCTGCCGGAAATTGTCGTGCAGATTTACGTAACTTTCGCTTCGTGTTAACTTTCGTTTTTGCTCGTGGAGTGTGTTAATTGTCTTCTGTGTTATATCCAACTGAGTAGTAATTTTTCGTGAGCTGGTCGTTGCATCATCTTCTACCAAATCCATAATATTATCTACTTTTTATGAAGTTTGTTCAGTGGCTCGTTCAGATTCTATGTCAGCTTTGGAAAACGTTTCAGTTTCGTTTAAAATTGAAAATTATGATAAATACGTTTATACTGTTGATATTTTTCAATGGCAGCTATAGCATTCTCATTACAAAAACCATAAACAACCATTATATTTGCATTTGCATATTTTAAATTTAAATAAGTGTGTGGCATCTTATAATACTAATCTACAAACTCTAAAATAAACATTAAGTCATTGTCACAATACACTGACACATATCAGAAAAACAAAACGGATTTATTCAGATGGCCTGTATTTACAGTAATAAGAAACAATCAACTATTTTAATTTTTTTAATTACACTATAATTTAAAAACAAACAGATAAGAACATATGAGTTTTTCTGAATTATTTTCACGTGTACAATATACTCCTGGAGTTTGGTCTGTTCCTCCCGACTCACCCTGTATAGAACAAATATGCAAAATTGTATAAGGGTAAAGTAGTTTTATTAAAAGGTGTCTATTTTTTGCCGATAATCGTAAGTATACAATTTTTAGCTGCAATTGCAGTGCCTCAGTACATTATTATACAGAACACACAATAATTTCACATCTTATGAGAGATGCTTCAGTGGATTTATACACTGAAATAAATATTTCTCACGCATAACTTCAATCAGATAAAGGTTTAAATTAAACATAAGGACATAAATACATAAGTACTCAAAATATTTCAATACCTACTTTGGAACACGTTAGGTTCTTGGTGTTCATTTGGACCCCTCTTTAAACTGGGAACATCATATCTCAGCCCTTGGGGCTAGGCTTAACAGTTTGTGTAGTCCGAAGGCTTCGTGACGTCATCACTGCAGAGACTGTTAGGCTTTTCTACCTTGGGCAAATACAATTCTCTTGTCTCTTATGGCATTTCCTTTTGGGAATCATCAAGAAAGGCTATTAATATATTTAAAATTCAAAAACGCCTAATAAGATGCATCTTCCACCTACATCCAAGAGCTTCATGTCGACCATTTTCTACTCAGTTTAAGTTACTTATTGTTCCCTCGTTATACCTAGATCTTTAGTCATGCTTTCCAGAAGGAATACGGAATTATTTCCGCTAAACAGGCAGCTTTATGGGGGAAACATGGTTATGACTACTAGAGGGGCGAATGACCTAAGGATACCTTTACATAACTCCACCTTCTATGAGAGAGGACCACACTATATGGCGATTAAAGCCGTAAGAATGTTACCAAGAGAAATCTGGTTTATCGAGTCGATTAGCTGCTTTAAGAGACGCTTAAATGAATGGCTGTCTGATGGGTGCTTATACTCTTTCAATTTTAATGAATAATTTTTATAATATCAATATTTTTAACTTAATATTTTTAAGTTTTTCTCATGCTTTTGTATTTTGTGTAAAAATTTCATTCCTTTTTAAATTGTAATATCTTATTAACAAGGTGTAAAATTTAGTTCAGTTCAAACTGACTCCTTTATTACTATTTTTTTTTTAAATTATTTTGTATTTGTCTTTTTCTCCTTTAGTTTTCCTTTGTGTAAAGTTCCTATCGAAATGTCGATTAGTTTTTATCTTAATTGTAGTTAGATCAATATATTTATAATTCTTAACGTTAAACATTTCTTTCTCTCTCGTTGCTTTGTTATATGATCATAAATTTTGTTGGAAAATAAGGGATATTATTATTAAGAGCTCTGAGTTCAGGAAAATAGTCCCGATTCTAGCTCTTATACTAGGAATGGGTATGCAACTGGCTTCCACCTCCCCGTCGACAATTTGTTTTTTCTTGCGATCGCCCCATACCCTCAAAAGCTTTGAGTTTAGGAAAATAGACCCGATTCTGGCTTTTAGTCTAGGAATATGTATGCTGCTGGCTCCCCCCTCCTGTCGAAATCTTTTTTGCGCCCCCCCCCCCCCCCCCCGGCGGTTTAATTTTAATTTATAATTTTTTGGGGCAAACCTAAGGAAAAGCGGCCACTGGTGAAAAATATATTTTCCCGTGACATTTTAATATATTTTATTTTTCAGTAAGAAAAATTTTTGCCTGATTACATTAAAGTCGAAGTATATTATTTCAATTTACCCTTCCCGAATAAATTGTATGTAAAAAAATTTTTTAATATTCAATGTTAAACAAAGTAAAAGTTAATCTAAACAAGCCAAAGGTATGCAGCGAGTTTGATAAGCATATTTAAAAATCATCTCTAACTTTCATCTAAAATTTTATGAACATAACAATAACACGAAATGTAAAAATCCTGTTCGCTCAAGTTTTCTAAAATGTAGGGGAAACTTCCTTCTGTTATTCTTGCCGTCAACTTCTAACTCCGCCGAAAATTTGCAAACCAAATTGAAATTTTACATTTCAAATTTACCTTAGATTATAGGAGATGCCAGAAATTCAAACGCTAATTGTTAACTTTTTATTACGCTTTAAAAAAGGGACGGTTTAGAGCGGCATATTGTTGCTGAACAAAGAATGACGTAAAATTTTTAAGAAATTATAGGCCAAATTTATGCCAATATGATTTTTACATTTATTTAGGCGTAGTACCGTCTATTAACTTTAATCTGTATTAACTTAAATACTGCTTTACAAGGCTATCCTATAATTTTAATGACTGTCATTATTATACTGATGATTTAATGACATACTGATTACACTGGAAAATACGACCTTTTGCGGTTAATCCAATTATATATTTTCGGTATCTCTGATGTATTGGTATTAAAAAAAAAATAATGAAAACATTCTATTACATTGAAATATTTAAATAAATGATAACCTAAAAATTTCTCAAATTTTAGACACTATATCGAAAATTTTTTGTGTTGCCATACCGACAAAAACAAGAGTGGTATTTTGTAGATACACGATATACTTTCAACTCAGTATATTTCCGATTCAATATTACTCCATGAAAAATAGATTTTCGTCAGTAACAAGAATGTAACATTCTTTTTTTTTGCTGGAATGTGTTCATTTCGGCATCCTATAAAATATATCTCGACGGCAGGTCTAAAAGACCTGGCAAAAAAAATGGTGGACCAAAAATGGTCATGGTTTTTGTTTCTTTGAGTTTATCCCGAAAAGTAAAAGTTGTATCGAAAAATATTTCAAATAAAAGTTGTTGAGAATTAAAAAACCTATCCACTCATATAAGATAAGTTATAGGTGGCGCCACTAGTTATCGAGATATATTTTTTTTCGACCAAATTTACGGTTTTGGATTTAAAAAAAAAAAAAGACATTTTTTAACAAATTACCGATTTAAGATTTAACATAAATATAGGTATTATCATTCGCAAAAAGTATGTCAAACCTGAAACCTGTGATTTTCTTATTTTCCTAGAAATTCGATGTCTAAGTTGAAAATTCAACCTCAATTTTCCGCTTTCCTAGTAACAATACAATGCTCAATTTTAATGAAAATTGTTTGTATTGTTTTATATTATACAGATATATTAAAAAAAAAATTTCAATCGTGGGCCGAGAAATTTTGCAAAAACCAATTTTTCCACCAAAAAAATTTCGATAACTTTTCACCGAATGGAGATAAAATTTTTTTAATGCATGCATTGGATTTAGATGTATCATTTCCGATCTCAAAAAAAAAAATTAATTTTGGATAAAAAAAACTGTTTTTTTTTTCAAAAATTCATAACGGCGTGGCAAATGAATATTAACGGCTCAAATTTACAGAGAATTCTTTTTAACAGTTGTCCTTCACCTGTGAATTTTTTGGATTCAAGAAATATACTTCCATACGATCTGTAAACCTTCGAAAATTGGGCCGAATCTAATGGAAAATAGCTGCTGCAGGCTGCTGTCGGCGAGTTGCCAGAGTTCAGGCGCATTATTCATTGGCGCTTCAAGGAAACTTATGCATCACAAGTAATATTTATAATATTGATGTTGTTTTATTAATTTATATGATAGTAACAATTTAATCATATTAATTATTAATTTGTTTATTAACAAAATTTTTACGAAAAATTATAAAGAAAATCATACAAATATTCAATTACATATTATATATTATACTGTATTTTTCCTTTATATTATTATTACCTAATAGTTTATTAACAAAATTTTTACGAAAATTTCTATGAGCAAATCATATCAAAATATAATAATAATATATAATACGTCGTATAAATATTTAATTATACATTAAAATTACGTGCGAAAATCATGCAAATACAACATATCAATTATACATTCATTTTCCTTTTTTTTTTCTGTTACTTCTTGGCATTCGGCGTCCATTTTATCATTTTAATTATTACTCTCGCTTACATCGCACATACCATTTTCATCATTATTCTCAATTTCATTGTACATATCATTTTCATCATTATCAACATTTTCATAGTCAAAACCATTTTCACACATATTATTAATTTCCTGTGAATTGTCGTCATCGTTTTCTAAATCACAGGAAAAAAACAGTAGAATATGTATATAATTGAACATTTGTATGATTTTCTCTATAATTTATTGTAAAAATTTTGTTAATAAACAAATTCATAATTAATATGACTAAACAAATTTTTACTATCATATAAATTAATAAAACATCAATATTATACATATTACTTGAAGTTTCCTTGAAGTGCCAATGAATAATGCGCCTTAACTATGGCAACCCGCCGACAGCGGCCTGCAGCAGCTATTTTCGATTAGGTTCGGCCCAATTTTCGAAGGTTCACAGATCGTATGGAAGTATATCTCTGGGATCCAAAAAATTCACAGGTGAAGTACAAGTATTAAAAGGCATCTTCTGCAAATTTGAGCCCTTAATATTCATTTGTCACGCCACATTTTTTTTTGAGAGCGGAAATGATACATGTAAATCCAATGCACGCATTAAAAAAATTTTATCTCCATCAGGTAAAAAGTTATCGCAATTTTTTTGGAGCAAAAATTGGTTTTTGCAAAATTTCTTGGCCCACGATTGAAAAAAAAATGTTTTTTTAATAGATCTTCAAAATATAAAACAATACAAACAATACAAACATTTTCCATTAAAATTAAGCATTGTATCTTAATTAGGAAAGCGGAAAATTGAGGTTGAATTTTCAAATTTGACATCGAATTTCTCGGAAAATGAAAAACTCGCAGATTTCGGGTTTGACATACCTTTTTAGAATGATAATACCTATATTTATGTTAAATTTTAAATCGGCAATTTGTTAAAAAATGTTTTTTTTTTTTTAAACTCAAACCGTAAATTGTTTCGAAAAAAAAATATATCTCGACAACTAGTGGCGTCAATTATAACTTATATTATATGAATCGATAGGTTTTTCAATTTTCTACAGTTTTTGTTTGAAATATTTTTCGATACAAATTTTTCTTTTCGATATAAATTCAAAAAAAGAAAATCGTGAAGATTTTTGATCCGCCATTTTTTTTGCACAGGTCTTTCAGAGTTACCATCGAGATATGTTCTATAGGATGCCGAAATGAACATATTCCAGCATCCCAATGTTACATTTTTGTTAACAAAACAGCTCTTTCTTGATCTAATTTCCATGGAATACATGTAACTGTCTATTTCTAGTACTTTTTTCAACCGATTATTATTAATTGTGACAAGTGTTTTAATTAATTTTTATACGTCTTAATTTTAGATTATATAAATTGAAATTGCTCAAATTCATAGGATCATTTTTGTTTTGTATGTGGACAGTTTATTTAAAGTTCAAATTGAGAACGACCTATGCCGTTACAACAGAACATTTACGAATTGTATTTTGGTTTCAAAATTCCTAAGTCTAATAAACTTTGACACCTAGTTATTTTCGCTTAAGATGCGTAAGTTACTTAAGAGGATGGTTTAACAGTTACTCATCTAGCAATGTATTTTTTTAAACCTGTAATTTGGAGGGTACAAAAATATCATGTAACTGACTGTTATTTATGTTTAACGAAATTGGAGGGATACACTTAAAAGACAAGAGGTAAAATTGTATATCCTGATGTGGAGTCAGTAACTAAACCGGTTTCTCATACAGAAGATTGCCCACCTTCCCAACCTCCAATGAGGAAAAAAGTTGCAGAAGACATCGTATTAAGTGACATGGAATCAGAATTTTTAACATAGGCTACCTCTCAGTCACAAGATTTTGCTGTAAATGAAAATGGACCACATTTAATACATCAAGGTGAACTAAGTGATTTGGATAGAGACCTAAATTTGTCCAAAGCTCAAGCTGAAATCTTAGGTTCCAGGCTCATCCAAATACACAAGTTTTAGTGTTTCGACAACCCGTTGCTGAATTGGTAGATTTTTTTAAAGAAGAAAGTGGTCTTACATATTGCACTGATAGGCAGGGGCTTATGAATATCTTATGTTATAACTACTCACCAGATGAATGGAGAAGATTCATTTATTCTTCAAAGTTGAGTTTAAAACCAGTCTTACTGCATAATGGTGATGATCTTTCATGAATTTAATTTAAAAAGTCCGCTCGAGTACAATAATCATTCTTAAAAAATATGTGCAGATCTTAAAGTTGTCGGAATATTTCTTGGGTTGCAAGGAGGCTACACGAAATTCTGTTGTTGCGAGTGGACAGCAGAGCTAGAAACCAACACTACATAAAAAAAGAATGGCCACTGAGGACTAATTTCATTCCTGGACACAAGAATGTTTCTGAAAACCGCCTAGTAGACCCAAAGAATATCATTTTACCGTCCTTGCATATCAAATTAGGCTTCATGGAAAATTTCGTTAAATCCATGGATAGAAATGGAGAAGGTTTGTTGTATTTACAATCTTCGTGCCCTAGACTGAGCGAAGCAAGGAAGTAAGGAATTTTTGTAAGAAAGGTCATGAAGGATTCCAATTTTATTTATAAATTAAAAACTGAAGAAAAAATGAATGTCTTTCGTTTGTTGAAGGGGTAAAAATTTTTTGAGAAATAGAAAGTCTGCAAACTATGAGGAGGTGGTTTCAAAGTTACTTCAAGATTAGAAAGCCTTAGGGTGTAATAGGTCTTTGAAGATTCATTTTCTTGATTCCCATCTAGACTTTTTCCCTGAAAACCTACGTGCTGTAAGCGACGAGCACGAGGAGAGATTTCATCAAGACATCGTGGCGATGGAAACAAGGTACCAAGAAAAATGGGTCATCGAGAATGCGTGCAGATGTTTGTTGGAGAACGAACAAAAAAATCTTGAGAATATTTTTTTAAAAATTAACTAAACTATTTTTGTTTCCTTATATAAACATTTTTTTCTAAGAAAATGGATGTTTCAATTTTTTTTCACACCCATATTTTAACTAATCTCATGCCTAGGTATGAAAAAAAACAGTTGCGAACAATGGAAAAAAAAGCTTTTTTTGCTGTCCAGCGTTATAATAATATCGATTGTATATCAAGTAACCATGTAGATACCTTAACTTCAATTAACTCAGCGTACTTTGCACTACCGATAACTAGAAGCTTTTAACAAGTAATCAACCGATTTTTTTAGACGACATGTATAACCCCATTTGGTATTAAAGAATAATATTATTTTAATTAATATCAAATCTATGATATTGGGTATTGTCGCAGGGCATTAATATAATACAAAAAATGATGTTATAACAAAGACAGCAGACTTTTCGTGGTATTCTCGCTCAAACCAGATGTTTTACGAGCATTAAGTAATTTTTCTAAAACTATTTTCAACGTTTTACAAACGAAATCTAACAACAATTGCGTAATCTTTCTATGAGCAGCTTGTGTTAAATGACAGGAAGAAAGGAGGTGGCCATCAAGAAGAAACTGAAGGCAACAAGCACGCTGGAGATCCTTTTGTGATAAGCCATCTTCATAAATCTTGTGCCGGTATAGCTAATTCATCTTCCTCATTAATTATCCGTGAAACCAGTAAACTGGTATTTTGTCCACTTATGTATAGTTTGGCGCTTGCCTATTTTATACCTTGATTCTGCCTGCTAGGTTTCCTTGCTTTCCTGAGTCTGGGTCTCCTCTCGGCTCGCTGTCCTGGATTTCTGGTGTGTTATTTTTGGTTGGGCTTTAATTAGGGTTTTCCATATATTGGAGATGTTTTGTGCATCATGTCTTGTGTCAAGATTTTTAGTGTTTTCTATTTTGAAAGCTTCTCTGATGACGCGAGTCCTATAGTGCTTTATGGGTGCGATGTATTATTTTTCAGTCTCTACATGAGATGCAGTATACTCCCATGTTTTCCAATGGTATTGTCTTTGGGATTGCCCAATAATTTGTGTATTGTGGTTTGTGGCTTGTAAATTGTGCACATGTCGTGCTTCCTGAGAATTCTTCAAACTATGTCTGTTACACCTTTTATGAGTGGCAGTGTGGTTTTTGGGTTTGGATTTGCCATCTTCTCCTTTTTCTCAGCTTGTGCATTTGTTTTATAGCCTTTTTGATATTATATTCTTTGTAGTTGTTTTGTTTTAGAGCTGTTGTGATGTTGTGGAGTTCTTCTTGGCGATTCATGGGTTTGATTAGTCGCAAGGATCTGGAGATCAGTGTATTGGCGACTGATTGTAACTGTGATGGATGACCGTGAGATTCGGCGTTCGGGTATCTGTATGTATGTATGGATTTTCTGTAGATCGTGTAATCGATGCTTAGGTCTTTTTTTCTGGTGATTAGAAGGTCAAGGAAAAGTAGCTGTTGATTGAATTTGACCTCCAAAGTGAAATATATGCAGTTATGAATGCTCTTTAATTGCTCTAAAAATATGTTTAGGTTAGATCGTTCGTGAGGACGAAGAAGTAATGTTTCCAGAGGGATGATATTGTTCTGGTTTTCTTAGGGCTTCTGTTTTGAAATATTTTATAAAAAGGTTTTCGATGATTGATGATAGCGAAGATCCCATAGGAGCACGGTCGATGATCTGATGTGGAAACTCTTCATTCATAGCTCTGTGGTCAAGAGCCTCGTTAATTGTTATGCTTGGATACAGGGATTTTATATCCAGGCTATCAAGAATGTAATTTTTTTGCAGTTTTAGCCCTTGAAGCATGCTGACCAGGTGATTCGAGTTTTTCAGGTATGAGTCTGCAATTTCGGTAGCTGGTTGCATATTTTGTGCCAGGTAGTGGTTGAGTAGGTGAATCTACTACACTTACTGTGGGTCTTATCAGTGTTATTTTTCTTGGATTTTTGGTATATGGTCCACTGCGCTTTCTGTGGGTCTTATCGGTGTTCCTTCTTTATGGATTTTGAATATATGGTGTAGCATAGTGTTTTATGGGTGGAAATATGTGATGATTCAGTATCAATCTGGGAGTACATCTACTCGTTCGTTTAAGTTGTTGTAGAAACTTAGCGAAAATCTCATTTGGTATCTTCTGGGCTTGGTGGGTGAAGATTAACTGTTGATCTTTTCTATTGTTTGAATGTATGCAAATAATGAGATATGAAAGGAAGGAATCAAGGAGCTAGTTTTTGTAAAAAATTTTCTTCGAGATCGTCAAATATTCAAATTCCCAATTAACAAAAAAAAACATTTCTTAAATTCTTTGAAATAACATTTGTATAATCTATGTAGGGTAAGAGCTTAAATTTATAAGACAATTTTACAGTCGTCATCATTAACTCGAAAGGGAAATAAGCTACTGTGGGGACTAGGCTTGTAAAGAGATATATCACTTCATAATTATTATCCGTCCGACCGAACACTCCTATAAATCAATAATAAAACTTTCGTTGATTGTGGCTTGCGGTCGCTATTAGAGCTATATTTCTGAAACATTTGGGGGACGCCGATACGAATTTCTAGCGTCTTAGCCATAAATCTATTTGAATTCAGCCACATTAGCCAATTTTCAAACAAATTACCGGCTTCGCCCATTCATTGGATTATAGTTCTCGAAAAGTTGTGAAAACTTTGAATATAAAGTTTGCTTTATTATGATAGAAATATTATGGTGGTGTGTAAGTTTAATGTGTTACATTATTCAATATGTCTGCAAAGTCTAGCTATAAGAATGTAATTTGCATAAAAAATAAATCAAGATTATGGTTAATGTAGAAATCAAGAGTATCTTAATAAAAACATTGATGGAAGCAGGGCAAATAATTAAGTAAAATACGAGAGAAAAAGAACAGTGTTGGTTTGAAGATTGTAGACAATGTTGAAGATTGATTAAAATGTGGTCGGATTTACATTGTCTTTATATTTATTTATTTTTATTTTAACGACGTTTCGATTAGGTTGTATCTGAAAGTATCATCGACATATCTTAACCAGACTTTCGGTTTTACTGTTGCCGTTTCTATGGCACGAGTTTCGAACTATTTCATATATTGGCGACGACTGGAGAGAGTGAAGAACCCATCGGAAGCCCGTCGTCCTTAGCGTAGAACTTGTCCTTTACTTGAAAGTAAGCACTACGCAGGCACTACGAAAGTCTGGTTGAGATATGTCGATGATACTTTCATCGTATGGAAGGGCAATGATCAAGAACTTAATGATTTCCTGAAACATCTAAATACCATTCGACTTACAATCAAGTTTACCATGGAAAAAGGATAAATGATCAATTGCCCTTCCTAGATGCCATGGTGAACCTCTCAAACGAAACTATTAAAACTTCAATATACAGAAAGCCAACACATACTGAACAATATCTTAATCATAGTTCTAATCATTCTGTTGTAACAAAACGAGGAATTATACGCAACCTCTATAATCACGCTATATCTATATGCAATAATGCCGAATCATTGGAAAAAGAGGTAGCAAATATTAAATCGGATTTACAACAGAATGGTTATCATTTAAAACTAATTGACGATGTTATAAATAATTTAGAACAACGAACACTTGACAGCAAGGAACACATTTCTTCTTCACAATTCCGTACATTAAGGGAACGTCGGAGAAAATAAGACGAATTGCCAGTAGTTATAATATAAAAACAGCCTTTAAATCGGGAAATACACTTAGCGCTCATTTAACAAAAACAAAACCTAAAACTACCGATAAGAAAGAATGTGTTTACAACGTTCCATGTGAGTGTGGTGAAATGTATATTGGAGAAACCAAACGACCACTAGAAGTTAGAATTAAGGAACATAAAACTCATACACAAAAAGAGGAAACGTCGAGAGAAGGTATTGCAGAACACGCCTGGGATAAACAACACCATATGAAATGGTTTGAGGCTGCGGCAATATATATGGAACCCAATATGAAAAAAAGAAAATTTATAGAAGCAGCGTACATTAAAAACAATAATGGAATCTTCAGTAAACCGAGTGTTGAGATGCCTAATCTTTGGCAACCACTACTTTGTAACATCAAATCATTGAGGTGTGTACAGTCAAGCGAAACTCTGCGCTTCAATGGACACAGTCCCTATATAAGCTCGTAGTCTTAAGACAAAGCATTCAGTTTATACATGATAACGATTAGAGATACAACTTAATCGAAAAAATAAAAATAAATAAATATAAAGACAATGCAAGTCCGACCACATTTTAGTCAGAAAAAGAACAGTGTAAAGTCCTAAAACTCTTTGAAAAAACATTTAAAATATAGAAACCAACGAAACTCTAAATAAAACAACCAAATGAGACAAATTGGGAAAAAAAACGTGAAGAAGGAAACAAAAATATGAAAACCATCAAAAAACTTTGGAACAGATTACTATAACCAGTCTCAATTTCGAGAAGGGAAAAGAAGTAAAAGATAAAGAGACCACATTAAAATTTATTAAAAATTATTATAAGAAGCTCTACGAAAAGAAAAACTTAATACCAACTAATCCAAAAGGTCAATATGGAATAGAAGTAAATGTAAATTTAGAAGGAATGACTTATATAATGAATGGAGAAATACTAACTATGCTGAAAGAGAGTAACAATAACAAAGCATCATAATCTAATTTAAATAGCAAATAAATTAAAGTCAGAAAGTTATGATCAATTTTTACTTGTATTATTTAGCTTGAGAGAAAAGAAAAATATAGAAGAAACCGACAATATTTTAACAAAAACATTGATAAAAGTAGGGCAAACAATTGCAAAAACTATAAAAAAAAGAAGAGTAAGGAGTTCTAAAACCCAAAAACTCTCTGAAGAAAAGCAGATATAAGAAAGTGTAAGAAATACCGATTAATATATAGAAACCAAGAAAAATCTCAAAAAATAATCAAAAATAAAAAAAAATTAAAATAAATGGAAAAAAATTGGAAAGGAAAAAACTAAAAGATGAAAGATATTTTAAAACTTTGGAAAAGATAACTATTAACAATCTGAAGCACGAGAAGGGAAAAGAAGTGAAAGATTGAGAGGCAATATTAAACCCTATTGCAAATTATTATACAAAGCTCTGTGAAAAAAAAACTAACCAACAAATAACACCAAAGATTAACATGGAAAAATAGTGAATGTAAATTTAGAAATATTGGTTTATATGACGATTAAAGAAATACTAGCAATGCTGAAAAAGAGTAAAAATAACAAAGCATTAGGGTAAGTTAGGGTGCTGATGGAAATTATGGAGGAAGGTGGAAAAAAATTTATACAAGAACTGAAACGAATATTGAACCAATGCTTAGAAAAAGGGAAGGTACTGCGCCTTAATTCCACTATTTAAAGACTGACATGGAAAGTTTTCGAAAGGCAAAACAAAAAATCTTTTTTAAAACTAAGGAAAAGAGTATAAGATCAGTGTATTTTACCAGTTTTCATTTCTGCAGTCCAAAAGTGGACTGCGACCAACAACTTAATGAAGAAATTAAGTAAGATACCGACGACGAGTAAGATATTAAACATAAAAATGGAGAAAAGAACCAAGAAGATAACAAACTAAGTTGATGGCAAAGCAAAAATGAAAAAATAACTAGGGCACACTATGAGTCAATCTAATGATAGATAGATTAAGAAAATAGAAGAAGAAGACCTCTTTAAAACACGATGGATGAGATCGTAAACTGTGAACTTTGCAGGCAGTTATTAAACACCAAAAAAACTGCAACTAGTCGCAGAGATCGTCACAGGGTACCACCAGACTAAGAAGACATTTATACAATATGAAAATATGCAACATTTCCAAATGTTCGGGGTTATGAAATAGAAGATGAGACCATACAAACATGTTCTATGTAACTGTCGCACTTTTTCCCAAAAAAAAATCATATTAGGTGAGTATTGGTCTACTTTGTTTGACATCAAGGCGATGTCGCTTGGCGACATCATCGCCTACTTTAATTCTGTAGACTAGGCGACGGGCTTAGCCAGGCGAACTCCTATAGGAGAATGCACAACAGGTCTAATGAGGCCTAAGTGCTGTAGAGCATAGCCCATCCTCCTTAAATTCCAGATCCAGATCGGAAGAGAGTCAGCAGATAAGTGAATTTGTTAAGCCATAACAGCTTAACGGTTTGCCATCTAGCGGTTAGAATCAGAATCAGAGAGCGGATCAGCCTTTAATATGAAACATTGCTGATTCGACCAGATCCGTCAATGATACTTTTTTGAAACGCAGTTTTTTTTTGGAAAAAAATATATATAGGGTAGATCAGAAAAGTGTTATGTGTATCAACTCAACTTTAATTAAAGAAACATATTGTAGATTCTTTAAATTTTTAGATTTTACCACAATTTCTAAACATTTTTCATAAAATATCTCCTACACCTATTTTCAACTATTTTTAAAATATTTACATTTCAACTGTTAAATTGATATTTTATGAAATGCTGAGAATGCCTTCCAGCATCTGTCCTGAAGTACATCAATCGATGTACAAATTTCTTGTGTTCTTTTGATACATGTAGAGAAATTTCTCGTGATACTCGTCGAATGAACTCCCTAAGCATATCTGCCTAGTCGGGTTTAGATTTATTAACTAAATTTTTGACGTCTTCCCAGGAAAAAGTCCAGCGAATTCAGATCAGGCTATCTAGGTGGACACTCAATAGATTTTCTAACTCCTGACGTCACGCAGCATTTAACCTTTCTAAACTACATTGGATACCTCTGTCATCTAGCCGCCATGAAAAAAAGAGGTACTATTCATCAAAAAAGCTTTGTATCTCTCTAAGCATGAGCCATCCTTGATTTATTTCGAAACGTTAAAAGGCGCGTGACGCCAGACTTAGGCACTCCATTGTTCCTCGTCTACCTACCCATCGCTCCGAAAAAATTGTGAGCACCATAATGTCGAGGGGCGCCATCCTGTTAAAACTAGAAAGTTAAACTTAGTAAATCAAGATCATTATCATCTGGAAATAGAGTTCCTACAGCTGAAACCAGATTATTGAGGAAAATATAAATATCTGTTTGCAAAAAAACTACCTTATTTGCCAGTCGAGACATTAACCCCTTTATATTCGAAGTGAAAATTTAAAACTACATATAAAAATATTCGATACTGATAAATAGAGGCAAACCAAAAGTGTAAAAACTTCAAAAACGTTAAAGATCGGCATGTGGTACATTTTATAGAAAATATTGGTTGAATTTATTGCAGGATATAAAAAGGTAATGATATACATTGTATTCCACAAAACAAATTTAAGTTGATACATGTAGCACTTTTATGACCCACTCTGTATAATAATTTTTATTTAAAAAAAAATGCATTTTAAAGGTCCTAAAAGACAATCGGGACAAACATTTTTTTGTCACTGACCTGATTTTGTACCGGTAATTCCACGTTTTTTTTTTCGTCACTCTGTGTATAAAAAAGTTTAACTATTTTTAAAAACTATTAATTTATTAGTAATTGGGTTATAAAAAGGAATGTACTGTATAATATCTACAGTCCAAATGTATATTTCATTTTTTTAATATTTCTATAACTCACTTATTATGCAAAGTGAGGTTAACTATTAATATCGTAAGATAAATTGGAGCAATACAATAAATTTTATTTTAAGCACTGACATTTATAACATAATAAACAAGGTATATAATAAGGCATAATAAACAACATGGGGAGCAGTGGATAAATTAATGTCTTAGGTTAGTGTTATGTATATTTCATATTTCAATATATTGAAAAAAGCACAGAGGTAGGAACCTACTACATACAGTTTTTGTTAATGTTCTTAGAACAAAGTTATAAATCCGAAAGCTCTAAGAAAGCATTTTTTATAGATTTTAAGTGACTGATAATGTTATATATTAAATACTTCTAGAAGAGTATTATTTTCCCAATTTTATCAATTATTATAGCATAAATAAAAATTAAAAAAAAAAATAAATTCTCATTATGCTACAACATGATATATATGTACATCGAGACTCTGAAATATTTTATTGAATTAAGTTTAACGGGTTATGTTCTCATAACACGTCTAAGTGTAACAAGTGCCTTTTTCTATATTAAGACAGAACATAATCCCATAATGTTTTCAAAAAAGGTATATCATACCTTAGTATATTATAATTAACAGTACTTTAATCAGATTAAGTTATGATTTAAGTCTTCATAAAATGTTGTTCTGTATTTCATTACAGGATTATATATAGTATTAAATAGTAGTTGCGTTAACAGATTCATTGTGTAAAAAATAAAAAAAAAATAATTAATGAAAATCATAATGTAGACCCGTTTAAATAATATTGTGTTTATCATACCTTGATATATAAAGGAAATAATGATACAAATAAAAGTTAATATGAGTTGTCTTTGAAAATTTCTGGTCAAAGTTTAAAATATATCGTAAAATTATTTCTTGTGGTAATTATCCTATTTTAATAAGTAATTAATAATTTTTGCAGAAGTTGATTCTAGATGTTCTTTTCAGGATATCTAAATAAATCAAATAACAATGATAAGAGGGTTAGCATGCAGTGTGTTTATTTATTTAGACTAACATAACCTCAATGTATTCATAAAAACGGGGTTTTAGCATGAGACAGCCAGGTTTGAAAGCAAAAGCCAAATAAATCTCTAACCTGATGCCTATCCCAGAGTCATAGAGGCCGGCACTCGCTGAAAACGTAACAAATTGTTTCCACAAAGAGTAGAAATCGCGTCAATTCGCACTGTCAATCGGACTAAATAGCAACGTGCCGGCTGCCGATGCTGAAGAACTAGCAACAGGCGGCCAAAATGTGGCCGGCTTGCCGACGAGGAGGAGTTTTACCAGCGTGACGTCACGTCGTTCGAAGGCGGTGCAATTTTGCGCACTGTGCCGGCTTCACAGCGTCGTCGGGGTAACGTGGCAAGCCCGCCCGTGCGTCAACTCCAACGCGTATGGTGCGTCGTCCGTGGTAACCTGTCAAGGCGGCCTTGGACGCAGCACATGTCTCTCTTTATAAAGTAGCACAGACATCATGTTAAATCACGCCGCTGAGATTTTACTCGAAAAAGTTTAATTCGACACGGAATAAATACTTATTTCTATCGTTGTACCTTTAAATTAGAAAAAAACATCTTTTGATGTTCTTTTTATTTATTTTTTAGAAACGAGGAACGTCAAAAGGTAGACGTATCATTATTTGTGACGCTCTCTTTGTCACAGAGTCGTGTTTGATTTTAAAGACCCATTAGGATATAAATTTTTCGAGAGAATGAGCTATTTGTGACGTGAAAATTTAAACACAAAGGAGCAGAAAATGACAAAAGCAATAAAAATATTTGAACATTGGCCTTTATTTACAGACATTACAAATAAAACAAGATTTTTTTTTCGTTCCACAGAGTGTTCATTTAATTCTCCGGTATACAATTGCGGCTTTGTCCTTAATTGGTGAAAAATTTAACAACTGAAATGTCGATGGGATTAAAGGGGGTACATTTTAGAAATAGTTTAGATTATACAAGGTGTCCAAAAATAGCTGGAGCATAATTTTTATTTTTCTCTCCTAACGAACTACATTTTTTTTTATCGAAGTTGAAGTCTCATTGAATATTTTGTTCAATCCTAAGATTGTTTTATCTTGAAATGCTACATTGCCAAATTATTAAATTTTAAATATTTTTTGGCTGCGATCGTTTTATTTAATTTTTTTTTTATACATGGTGTCTAATATTGTTTTTTTTAATATAGCTATTTTCAATTCCGTTTTATGTCATTTTTTAAAATGGACCACCCTGTATCTAGAGTTATTTGTTGACGGAGTCTTTATTCATCTTCAAATTAGTGATAACATGTTTGTCTTTAACTGAAATAGTTTTCTCAAAAATTGCTAATAAACAAAAAAATGGCCCATATTTACCTCTGCATTATGATTTTCACAAGGCAAGGAAACAACTATGGTTGTCGATATGAAGTAGAAAATCAAAAGGTGCTTTGTTGCTTTATATAATTCATCTTTGTAGATTTTCCAGTAGTAAACAAATCAATATAAATGGTTTTAATAAGAATATAAATTAAAACTAACACTTATTTCACTTAAAAATTAGAAAATCTTGAGAATACGTGGTCACGATTTTGTTTGTTCTATGTTATGTTAAATATATGTTATCTTTGAGGTGTAATAATCATTCAGCGCAAGGTGTTTCATTTAAAACATGACGTGAAATGGAATTGAAAATATTAATATTTAAATAGCAATTTTGGACATCCTGTATAAAAAAAAACACCTAATATGTATTATTATGAGACAAAATGATCCCAGTCAAGACTACTTAATAATTTTTGTAAAAAAAGTAGAGAACCAAGAAGTGAGTAATATAATTTGATTCCAGTCAAAAAATATTTTGAAAACTTAATAATTTGGCAACAGCGTATTTTGAGGCAAAAAAATTGCCGATAGCGTTGAATGAGACTCCAATTTCGTTAAAATATAGAGGTCATCACATTTTAAATAAATTTATGCTCCACGTTTTTCTTTGAGACACCCTGTATAAACTAAACTATCTTGAAAATGTATCCCTTTTAACTACACTGTTAAAAACAACCTTAAATTTAATGCGAATTCAATGTCCATTCTACATTAAATTTAATGATGTTGTACCTAAAATCGTGAAAAATTTACATTTACTTTAAATTTAAGGCAATTCATTCAAATTTGATTAAATGGTACCTTAAATTTCAATAAAGTAGCTGAAAAGATATTTCAACATTTTCTACATTAAAATTAATTCACATGTTGCATGAGATTCGGAGAGATGGCATAACTTGTATTAAACTTTTTATTTAGTATAATATAAGTTGCTTAAAGGACTCAATTTTCTTATGATGAGGTGTAAATGTCTCTCGGTACTGACGGAAACCAATGAGTTACACACCAGTCTACAGATGACGGTCACTACCTATGGAAAAAAATTCTAATTTTTTACTAGTAGCAGAATTTTTAGACCTCATTTTAATGTTGATGCACTAAATATGTGATAACATATCTTATATTCAATGAACACTGGCTCTAAATTTATTGTACATCGTCACCTTAAAAAGTAATTTTCAAAACTTTAAATTTAATGCATGGTTGCACTAGATTTAATGGAATAAATTAATTTAGATTAATGCGAATTATTAAATTTAATGCATTACATTAAACACATTTAATAAAGTTTATGAAATTTGCTTTCAGCATATTTACCTTAAATTTAATGGATTTTTTACAGTGTACATTAACATTTCGCCTACCAAAATTTTTCGCGTGAAAATTCTAAAAAAAAAACTTGTAGTATTTTGAAAGTTTCTTTTATTGGTGCGTCATTTGTGCACTTTTATTGTAAAATATATTTTTGGCGATTTTTTTTTAAATTTTAAACCCCCGTCGTTTTGAAATTAATGAAGCAATGTAGTTCATCTACACTATAAAAAGGAAATGCATTAAATTTAAGGTAAATGTGCTGCCTATATTAATGTTGGTGCATTAAATATGTGATAATATATCATAAATTCAATGAACCCTGCCCCTATATTTAATGTACATCGTTACCTTAAAAAGTAATGATCAGAACTTTAAATCTAATGCATGGTTGCACTAGATTTAATGGAATAAATTAATTTAGATTAATGTGAATTATTAAATTAAATGCATTACATTAAACACATTTAATAAAGTTTATAAAATTTGCTTCCAGCACATTTACCTTAAATTTAATGCATTTTACCACAAATGCAGTTCACTCAAAGAGTCATGGAAAGATGCATTAGGAATAACTAAAAGAAGTCGTAAAAGAGCAGATTTGATACGAAAGAAAACCTAGGTAACTGATGTCATCCAAGGAATAAAATTGCAATGGTTCGAACTTATGGCAAAAAAACAGGACAACTATGTGGTATCCCAGAAACGCCAAAAGACCAATGAGATGTCTGTATCTCAGATGGAATTATGACATCAAGAAATTGATAGGAACAGTTGGATTCCAGAGGGCTTAAGACAGAATTTCGCTCAAATGAGCAGAAAAACACCGAACAAATTACATCACCAAATAGGAGAGCGAACGACAGGAACATTGAATAAAGGAGGTTGTAACCTCGTTAGAAACGCTAGATGAAGCTGATACATAAATTTCAAGAGACTTTGGAGTGAACTTTTGACTGCTTTAAGGTAAGTTTTTAGCTAGGTAAATTTGAAATTATCTTGGGTAAGTATTTATGTTTTGATTTTGTAATTGTTGTTGGTTTTGAGAGGAAAACTGGTGAAAACTCTTTAGTTACTATAGCGCGTTGAAGACGTTGGTTCTGGGGGATATTATTAAGAGGCGATCTGGTTAAATTCCCAGGAGCGGGGTGTATAGAGCTTCTTCCCCACAGGAATTACTCTATTTAGTTTAGTGTATCACATCGAATTACATTAGTATACTTTTTTGATTCTGTGTGTCATGTCTGGGTTAATTTTAATTTATTCTACAGAATTCAATTATTTATGATTCGCTTTTATATGTTGGATCATATAGTGGCATATTTCAGTCGTTTCGTACATCGCATATCCTATTATGATATTCATTAATTTTTATATATTTATTTATTTATTTATTTATTTAAGTCAATCATGATTTTTACAATTGTGTTTATTTACCATATATAGTGTTTTTCTTAATATATTACATTATGATTTTTAGTTATTTCCTGTTTTAGTTTGTTTGTATTTCTGCTTGTGTAGGTTTTATGAATAAATTTTTTGATATTTATATTTGTTCATTTTATTGTAATGTTTTAGATGGGGTTATAATAGAAGGGCAGTGACTTATATAATGACTTTGTATTATAGTTTGTTATAGTTAACCGGGTATGCATAGACTTTTTTGCTAATATTCCTCATGTAATGTATGGATGTTGGCATTTTCATACATGTCCACAACCCGTACGTATACAATATCATTTTCATCAAGCATTTCTGATAAATCCTTCTTCTAACATTCGTTGCATTTTTGGGTTTTACTAGATCTCGAGCTATCCCAATTTCACTTTCTTGCAAATTTTCTTCCCAACTCGATTATTTTATTTATCATTCTGTAATTAGACCATACTCTTTCACTAAAAGAAATACAGTCTAATTTTAATTTCTATTTCATGAGTCATTGTCTCCACAACACTGTACTAGGTTATTTATTTTTAGATAAGGAATTGGTATTTACCTTTTTTTTGTTAGATATCATTTTCTTGCCATTTATTAAAGTGAAATTCTTATATTTATGCATTCTTATTGCAGTTTTTCCTAATTTTCATAAGTTTGTTGATATTTTTGTGGGGGTTATCTGTCCCTGTCCAGTTGATATTTCGGCAATTCGTATTATTTTAAGCAGTTGCATGTTGGGTGGCTGTCCCTGTTGACATTTTTGGAAGTCAAGTTGGATAGGCAACGAATACCGTGTTGCTAATGGCTAGCAGGAAATACATATTTCTTAATTTAGAAATAGAATGATTAATTAGTTAAAAAATCTGTTTAAGTTCACTGTTTTGAACTGTTATTTCTTCTGTTTAAAGTTCCTTTTGACTTGCTACCTTATGGTTGGAAAAAAGAAGCCTATACAGCGCAAGTTTCAGACTTTGTTATAAAATATCGAGACGTTGTCTGTCACTTTAACTTTTTCCTGTTAGAATCAGCAAGAGAGGACAAAGCCAGTGTCAAACTGCATATCTTGGCTTTTTACGTAGTAGTATGGTATCATTAATTAACTCGATGTTTATTTTCGCCAGATTAAGCCAATTTATTTAATGTCAAAAAACTAAGCATTCAGTGATCTGAGATCCTAAATATATATTATTGATATTTCAATTATATGTAGATTAACCTTTATATATATATATATATATATATATATATATATATATATATATATATATATATATATATATATCCGGTTTCATAGCGTTCTACGCCTTCCGGTTCCCAGTCTCCATGGTTTTCGGTCTTCTCAATCCCCTGGAAGTAAGTTTCTTTCAAGCATGGCTCGGTTAATGCTCTTAATCCAGGTAACTTTTGGTCTTCCTCTTTTTATTTTTTCATTTGGTGTCCATTTTAGGATTTGCTTTGGTATACATTCGTCCGCTATTCTCTCCACATGTCCATACCATACCAGCTGACGTTGTTCGATTTCATCGAGAAGAGTTTTCTTTACGCCCATAATCTCTCTAATTATCTCGTTGGTTATCCGTTCGATCCCTGACTTTCCGGCCGATCTTCGCCAAAAGTTCATTTCAAGAGCCAGCAGTTTACGTTCTAAAGTTTTATTTATCTGCCATGTTTCACATCCATACAATACAACGCTTTTAAATATTGCATTGTATAAAAGATGTTTTCTTTCCTTGGAGATGTTTGTTAACCATAATAGTGAGTTTAGGCATCCGATAGCTTTTTTCCCTTTAGTTATTCGCTCCAATATTTCTTCTTCAGTTTGTCCACTTTGACTGGTCTTTGTTCCAAGGTAGGTATAATCAGAACAAGATTTTACTATGATAAAGTCATCCACTTCCAAATCTGTTTCTTCTCCACCGATACACATATATTTAGTTTTACTGCAGTTGACAGTTAATCCCCACTCTGCGTATTCTTTAGATAGTTTAACCTTTTTAAGTAAGCATTTATTTTGTTATATTTTTACCTGGTTATTTTGGTGAATACCTGGAGTCATACTGGTAATTTTATTTGTGTATTTTATCGTATCATTTATTCTTATATAACTCGAGCTCAATAGTTAAAGTAAGTGACTACTCTATAGTATTGTATTGTGTAATTTTGCTAATTAATTTTGATTTTAAATATTTCTTGACACATTGGCGGTATTTAATTGATTCGCTTGCTTTTTCTATTTTGTGTACAACACTATTTTATGCATTTCTGCTTTATTGTACGGTCCACCCTATAGGCATCCAGCCTCAGGGTATTTGTTACAGCTATTCACCCTACAGGCATCCACCCTCAGGGTATCTCTTACTGCTATTCACCCTACAGGTATCTACCCTAAGGTTCCGACATTCCTGTGGTCCAACCATACTTACAACTATCAGCTTATCTACAGTTACGCTACAGTTGAATCTTTTGACTGAAGATTTCTTATTTTAACCGTTTAAATTTAAATAAAAGATTTTTTATCATAGCTAGTTAGTACGCGTTTTATTTGACCCACGAGCTACTTGTATTTGGTATTTCTAAGTTAAGTCCAATCAACATTGTGAAAGGTTTATGCATGTTACCTGGTTCTAATGCAGTGGCGCCCTTTATTACCCACCCCTACTTTCCGGCATAGGGGTTAGCTTGGTATTTTTTTCGTTGGTGCTGCTACTAGCCTTCAATTCTACTCTAGTTAAATTATCATCTATCTTACACCTCTTTGCAAGGTCTCGCGCCTTTTAAAATTGTGTAGCAAGTTATGCAACGGAAGAATTTGTTTGCAATTGTTGTAGTCTAGCAAAATGTGTAGCGCTCATTGAGTACCAGATAGTTTGCTATCCTTAGTCTATACCAATTTAAAGAAATCTGTCTTTGAAAATTGGACTAAAAAAATAATAACTTCTTCTTCTTCTTCTTCTTTCTCAGCCCATTGACGTCCACTCCTGGACATAAGCCTCTCCGATGGTCCTCCACTGGGATCTGTCTCTCGCCTTCTGGAGCCAGTCTTTTCCAGCAAACTGTCTTATATCATCTACCCATCTGCGTTGTGGCCTGCCACGATTTCGGTTCGTTTCTCGCGGTCGCCATTACAGTAATTTACTCGTCCACCTATCGAGCTGTTGTCTGGCTATGTGCCCCGCCTATTGCCACTTTAATTGTGATATGCGATCAATTATGTCAACTACTTTGGTTCTTGATCTTATTACTTGATTTCGTATTTTATCCCGTAACGAGATTCCTAACATTTGTCTCTCCATGGAGCCTTGAATGACTCGGAGCTTATTTGCGTTTTGTTTGGTTACTGTTATCGTTTCCATGCTGTAAGTAGCAACAGGCAAGACACACGTGTTATACACTTTCCGTTTATGGTTGATTGGTGTGTTTCTATCTGTTAATACGTACTGCAACTTTCCAAAGGCAGCCCATGCCAGCCCTATTCTCCTTGTTATTTCCGCCGTTTGATTTTCTTTGCCCAGTTTTATGACATGGCCTAAATAGATGTACTCTTGGACATTCCCTTTGATTTTATTTTGAATATCTATTTGTACATTTGCGTCAGGGCTCATTAACTTAGTTTTCCCCAAGTTCATCTTAAGTCCCACTTTTCTCGCCTCTTCATTGAAATCTTAAAGCATTTGTTTTAGCTCTTCTGGGTTGCTAAACATAACAACAACATCGTCGGCGAAACGAAGATGACTAAGATAAGAACCGTCGACTCTCAAACCTTTCTCATTCCAATTTAGTTTTTTAAAGACATCTTCCAAAGCTAGCGTAAATAGTTTTGGAGAGATGACGTCTCCCTGACGCACACCTCTCATAACGTTTATTTTTTCGGTTTTTGTGTCTTCGTCGATTTTAACTTGTATAGTTGCGTTTTTATATATGTTCTGTATGATAGTGGTATACCTGGAGTCAATTCTAATATTATATATATATATATATATATATATATATATATATATATATATATATATATAATAATACATGCAAGATTATAATTGCAATTTTTTAATGGTATAAGATTCGTAGAAATAATCTTAATATAATTGTATATTTGCACTTTGAGTACACAAGAGAGCTTAATTAAGTAAAAAAAGCCTACAAAAATCAGAGACGAAAAAAAAGACAAAAATTCATTAACAGTATGGCCGTCTGGTCCATGGTTCATTAGTAAACATTGGCTACGCGTTGGCTCGGGGCAACTTTAAACTCGATATGAGTTTGCCTTGTTCCGGCTTCCCTATACAGCAATAGGATAGCTCCGGGCCACTAGCAAATTTAGATAAAGAGGAGATTTTATCCGGTTAATGCGAGCGGACGTTTCATTGTTCTGCTTGATTTAATTGAAAGAGTTGGGAGAAAAGAAGAAGTTTGTTGCTCGTTTTTGATTATGTTTATTTATTTTTTATTAGCCAAAGTCTATTTTGTTTTTATTTCGACTGGAATTCATAAATGCTTCCTTAAATACATTGCAGATTTTACAATGTTATCTATCCAGATCTCTACAAATTTGTGATTAGTAATTGCGTTCATCGATTTCATTTTTATGTGTGATTTGTAGATTTTAGGGTTTTTTGATTTATTATATCATAATTAATTTTTAGAATTCGTAAATTTTTAGTATAGCATGACGAAAATCGTCTTTAATAATTCAAAGGAAATGACTTTCGAAATGTATGCCGTTACATTACACACATTAAATGGGGCATCGATTTTATTTTGTTCGATATATCGATCCCATGATGGTGAAGTATTTATAGAAGAGGTCTCCAAATATTTCAAATGTGGGGATCTTAATATTGATCTTTCAGAGCAGAATAAAAACACACAAAATCTAAACAACCTTCTATTGGAGTACAATATTGTTGTTACTATAACGGAACCTACAAGAATAATTAATCACTCTAAAACATGTATAGACAATATAGACAAGGGCTTATCTGTTTTTAGGTGGATGTGAAATGGAACATGGAGATTTTTGCATGAGGGTGGGGAGCTCTCATTTTAAAATTGAATTCAAAGATTTAAATACATATCTGAAAAAAATCATTATTTAAACAAATTGAAAAAATTTTGGTTTTAAACTATTTTAATCGTAAAATACACATAAAAATAAAATAATTATATTATATAAATCACATATGAAAACTTAATAGTTTTTAAGTTATAAGTAATACAATATTTCTACAAATATTTGGAGATATAATATTTTCGGAGATGAGAGCATGATGCTTTAAAATGTAACCGTTAACATGAAAGTAGTGGGGCGGGAGTAAGACATATCTGCTCAAACGGGCTTTCTAAAGGTATAGAATAGGCATTAAAGAGAGTTAGTCTGTAGTTAATATGTGTCCCTCTTTGTGTGTGTATTACCAAAAATTGTTTTTTATAAATGTGCACGACATGGTATGTATAATTAATGTGCAAATCAATTTAATTTGGAAACAAGTTTTTCAATTTGAATTAATGTCGTTTTCCCCAATATATTTACTTATTAATCAAATATTTTTCTTAATTTTTTCGTATAGGTGAATATTATGAAACAATTCACTTTTGCCGAAAGGAATGGTAACTGGGAATTGCATATAAAAAGTTCGCGTAGAATGTTGCCATATTTAAATGCCAGTGGTCATTTTCTTTATGTTAAATCTTTGGAAATATATATGCAGGATATGCACAATCTTCCAACCATAATGAACCCCACTGTTAGAAGATCTAAAAAATTCTGGTGTGGCGTTTGGACAGACATGTGTATAGAGCACTTTGAAATAGAATATTTAGTGTTAAGAGTGCTTTATTGAACTTTATGAACATAATTTATAAAGAATAACTATTTTAATTTTTTCTGTATTTTACGAATAAAATAATTTAAAATCAAAATTTTTTCAATTTGTTTAAGTAATGATTATTTCAACAATTTTGATAATTAAAGTAAATATATCGTTATAATATACTGAATTATATTAATAAACAAAGAATCGCTTGGAAAGTCCAATAATATAGGGTGCAGTATGCTGTTAGTATGATGCATAAATAACGTCATTTGTTTATAACAAAATGAATGCATGATGGACACACGGCATTATGATATTTGAGTTCCATTATTCGCGATACATCGGTTTAAAAAAAAAATGATCAAAATCGCTCCATTAAAAGCCGAGAAAATGATATGTATTTTGAATCTTCAAATTCAGTTTTAAAATAGAGCTCCCCACAACTTTTTTCATTTTTCACGCGCGTGGGCGATATTCTTTTCATTTTTTATTAAAGTTTCCGATAACATAAACATTTAAATATTTGTATGAAAAAAGAACTCGACAAGACAAAGTTTTTGGTTTAAGAATCAGGTCTGTATTGTTTACAGATTCACCGTAATAGGCTGTTAACTTTGACAGTTTGTATCTCAGAAACCAATGGACAGATTTGAAATTTTTTTCACAAAAAAAGGCGTCTCTCCAAGTAATTGCAAACTATGTATTACAAGAAAAAATCCAATGAAAATCCGCCGAGATAATCTATTTGTTTACAAGCAAAAATATCAACAATGTCTTTAAACAATTCCTGAGGGCGTCCAAATCAACCGATTTTGATTCTGAAAAAAGCGTTAGAAAACTTGAGTTTCCTGCTATATGTCGAAAGAAAATTTAAATACGTTAAAGTGATAATTTGGACTCAGAAAACCTTGAAAAATAGTCATTTTTTGGTAAACGAAATTGGATTGCAAAATTATTGTGGAAAAACTGTAGAATCGATCCTAATGATTTTAGCGTGTTATTTTATCGTGGCATAAAGTTTTCTTTGCTCTAATATGAAGGTCCTCAAAGAAATTTAAAAGGTTGAAAAAAACCTGCTTGTTTACCTTTTTTTTTTTAATTATTGCTATTTTACAAAGGAAATATATTTTGAGATTTACAATTAACTCTATCTTATGGAAAATTTAATTACAAAACTTTATTTCCTTTTCAAATTTCCTCTAAAATGAATACCTTCAAAGTTACACGAGAGAAAATTTGAAAAAAAAAAACGTTTTTTTTCATTAATTTTATATTTTTATTAATAAAAACAATGTTGTCCAACTTTTTGAAAGTACGCATATCCAATTTAACGTTATTCAGGTTATTCTAAAGGCTCTCATGCAAAAATCTCCATGTTCCATTTGACATCTACGAAACCCCGATATTTTACAGATATACATTTTCTTCTACGCTTTATAGCTGTATTTATAATAATAGGCAAAATATTATTCCTCTAAAATAATTCACAATTTATGAAAAAAAAAATAAATTTAATAAAAAAATTAGTTTAACAGGAGTGCTAAAAACACTATAAAATAAGTGTATCCGATATTCCCTTTTCCTTGTATCTTTTCCGTTAAAATAATCTGTAGCAATATATATATATATATATATATATATATATATATATATATATATATATATATATATATATAGACAATATAAACAAGTGCTTATCTGTCTTTAGGTGGATGTGAAATTGCACATGGAGATTTTTGTATGAAAACATTCAGAATAACCTGAATAACGATAATTTTGATATGCGTCATTTCAAAAAGTTGGGCAACATTGTTTTTATTATTAATAAAAATATAACGAAATATTTAACGAAAAAAAAAACAACTTTTTTTTCAATTTTTCTCTCATGTAACTTTGAAGGTATTCATTTTAGAGGAAAGTTGGAAAGGAAAAAAAGTTGCGTAAATTTGTCATAAGATAGGGTTGGTCGGAAATCTCGAAATTTATTTCTCTTATTGCAAAATTGCAATAATTGAAAAAAAAAAGGTAAAAAAAGCAGTTTTTTAATCAATTTTTTTCGATCATTTAAATTTCTCTGAGGACCTTCATATTACAGCAAAGAAAACTTTATACCACGATAAAATAATACGCTAAAATTCGTTACGATAGAATCGATAGTTTTTGCACAATAATTTTGCAATCCGATTTCGTTTACAAAAATTGACCATTTTTCAAATTTTTCGAAAATATCACGTTAAAGTATTTAATTTTTTTTTCGATATATAGTAGGGAACTCAAATTTTCCAACGCTTTTTTCAGAATCAAAATCAGATGATTTGGACACCCTCAGGAATTGTTTAAAAACATTGTTGATATTTTTGCTATAAACAAATAGATTATCTCGGCGGATTTTCATTGGATTTTGTCTTGCAATACATAGTTTGAAAGTACTTGGAAAGACGCCTCTTTTCGTGAAAAAAAATTTCAAATTCGTCAATTGATTTCCGAGATACAAACTGTCAAAGTTGATGGCCTGTTACGGTGAATGTATAAACAATACAGACCTGATTCTTGAACCAAAAACTTTGTCTTGCCGAGCTCTTTTTTGATACAAATATTTAAATGTTTATGTTGTCGGAAACTTTAATAAAAAAAATGAAAAAAGAAGAATGGGGAGCTCTCATTTTAAAATTGAATTCGAAGATTCAAAATACATATCTGAAAAAAAATTTAACTTTCTTGGTTTCTAATAGAGCGATTTTGATCATTTTTTTAAAACCGATGTACCGCGAATAGTGGAACTCAAATATCATAATACCATGTGCCCATCATGCATTCATTTTGTTATAAACAAATGACGTTATTTATGCATCATACTTACAGCATACTGCACCCTATAGTATTGAACTTTCCAAGCGAATCTTTGTTTATTAATATAATTAAGCATTCTACAACGATATATATTTATTTTAACTATCAAAATTGTTTAAACAATCATTGTTTAAACAAACCGAAAAAAAATTTGGTTTTAAATTATTTTATTGGTAAAAAACTTTGATTACTTTATATCTAACCCCAAAATTCCAAATTTCGTCTTTGAGAACTTGAAAATTATAACTTTTAATATAAGAAAAATTTACAAATATTATCAAATCTTACACCAAAATGATCTTCACCAAAATATATTTCAGATTGTCTAGGCACAAGTGCTGGATCCATGTGAGCTAGCTGAAGCAATATTTTTCTATAATTTTCTGATCGTGGCACGTGAAATAATAAGTTTTCAGGTATTTTTATTTGTAGTACTTATACACTAAGACACCGCACAACACTTATAAACTTATAATTCATCTTTTATTACAAAATTACGAAAAAACTTTACATCTTCTTGTCAGTTTGTCAGTATTTGGCAACATGTGACGTCACAGCGATCAAGTGATAAGTATTGGCATTTTGGAGCGGAATTTGAAACAAGATTTTAAACACTTTCCCAAAAATACTCAACATTCCTATTCCTGTTTCATTATTTTCAGCACCTAACCCTCTATAGGAGCACGAAACCTAACAATGCGATATTCCCATTTTAAGTAGTAAACTGAGACGACTGATGCATATTACTCTTCACATTTTACTAAATACTAATCTAGCCTGTTCAAAACTTGACCTTATTTCCTTTATATAGTTGTTATTTTCTTTAACAATGGATCTGAGATATTTGTATTTCTTGACTATTTCTACTTTTCTCTTATTTTTAAAATTTTGTGCTTTTTAATTATCATAAACTTCGTCTTCTTAACGTGTGTGAGTCATTTTCGTAATTTTCTACCTGATGGAGGAGTTGTTGTCTTCTATTTTGTCTGCGACTAGTATAGTGCCGTCAGTATATCTAATGTTTTTAATAGACCTTCCATTGAACTTTATTTTGCCAACGCAAGTTAAACAAAATTGTTTTACTTTATACTACATCTTTATTTTCTCAGAGAATTCCTTTTCCACCTTAACGATTATTGTCTGATTAAAGTGCAGTATTTTAGTATCCTTTATAGCTCTAAGCAGCTAAATGGGGCAACTATGACCAACCTTATCAAAGTCTTCATTATTGTCAGTAAAACAAACATTGCATGAACACATTAAAGCCCCACAAAGTATCTCATGCTCATAGTCAAACTGAAAATCTATAATATCCTGATCCAGAGAGAGTATGACTCAAGATGATTCAATGGTCATTATATTTCTTCGTGTTTTGCTTTGTCGGTAGTGTTATAAATGTTCACTTCAGCCATTCCCTAAGGATAATTCTAGTATGATATGAGTCCATTGACACACCTACTTGATCTCCCGAAATTAATTTGAATATTTGTTGTTCGATAAAGTAAAACTCCAGCTCTTTCATCCTGTCAAGATCCATCTGTAAACAACTATTTCTCTAAAAACTTTACTATTTCTTCGAATTTTCTCTTCTCTTAGGTATTACGTCCCTAAAACTCTTAAAAAAATATGCCAATATACAAAATCACAATAACACCTGCATTTTAAACTCAACAACAAAACATACTACTAAAATTATTGAAAACGAACTCACAAGTCCGACACTTTGATACAACTTTTCTTTATCCCGAACTTCTTCACCCTTTTGAAGTGGTGCATTTACACCCTTCCACTTTAAACCTATCCATATAATTTTAAGTTTTCAACTCAACAGCTTCTTTCTTGACACTAATTAAACTTAGTCGATTCGCCAACAAAATTCCTGTAAGCAAAAGGTATATAAAGTTTTAAAAGTTTGACTTCTCTAAGTGTATACAAAGCGTCGTTAACTTTAAGAAGCAGGTATACAAGGCCCAAAATGACGAATCTATAGAACATCATTACCGTGGCAACGGACTGAGAGAAAACTTTGTGCTCGTTAGGGCATTTGAGTGTTCCCAGCTATTGACGATGGTCTCAATAAGCTGCAAAAATACCTCGTGTGGAAACCTTCAAACTTCCATTTTCGTCCACTACCATGACAACGAGCTCGCTATAATGAATTACTAATTGAGTACAGTGTAGCCGGGTCTTGGTGTATAAAATTAAATTTTATTGAAATAAATTCGCAACTTGGATAGGCTAATGAATTGCAGTTTTTACGGGCCGCTGGTTTTCTCCTATAAGAGTTAGGGATGTTTGAATTTGTTTAGTTTCAAATAATTATATTTTATTTTACTAAATATTTAATTATTATTAAAAACACAATCTTTATTGTATAAAGGCTGAGAAAATAAGAAATTAAATACAAAAAAATTATACGGAGTGTGTCAGATTCAAAATAATGTCCTTGTTTTCTTAAAATGTTCAAAAAAATTAAATAAAAAAAATAAAAATTCTAAAAACTGGCCTGTATCTTATCCTTTTACCAAAACCAATCTGGTGGGTATTTTTTCTATACCTAAGTTTCTATTTCTCCAGCATCATTGGGCCCTAATTTTGCCCATTCGATTAGCTTACGCAGAGTAATAGAAGATAAAAAAAAGCCAAACACTTTAAGGTTAGATCCGTCCAGTGGCGAAAAAGCTAATGTTTCTAAAGTGGGAAAGATCTAGATTAACCTAGCTACAGAAATATATAGTTTTATAGACAGAACCTTGATAAAAGTTGTAAATAATCAGCAAAATGCCTTATTTTGCCGAAGTCACAAAAGGGCTGTTAACAGTTAAGTTTCTTTATTTAATTTTCTACTAACTATAAACCAGATATGTGAATCTTCATTATACTATACATATTTTAAAATATATACAATATATTACATAAAAGAATATACACTGTATGTACACATATTTATCCCAAAAAAATAAAATGAAAATTCAGCAATCAGTAAGCAGTATGCTGGTGAGCGAGCAGAAGACCAAAAAGTAACAGTAAAAAGAAAATTTAAATTTAAAATAGCTTTGCTTAATAGACAGTGGAATAGATCTTAAATAGGGCCTCAAAATAATAACTCGTTGTGGATTGAGGATTAAGAACTGGAACTGGGTGTTGCAACTACTGTTAGAAGATCGGTTCCATCTTGGAAGAGATGGGAGAGCACACGAATGAAGGGATAGATGAAAGATCGATGAAAAGTCGACAATAGAGAGATCAAAATGGAGACGAAAAGGTAGAGGGAACAAAGAAAAAAGGCCTGAAAGAAAACGTCAAAACTTAATTACTGGGTTTATCAATCTAATCTAGAAAAGGTAGAGAATGAAAATTAGTTTTAAGACTTGAATAAAAGAATAGAATTTCACTTACGCTAGTTGACATGTGGCCTCATATTTGATTGACTTACATTTTCTGAAAAAATTCCGTTATAACTTCAACTAGAAACTGCCTAACATACTTTTTAAACTATAATGGACTAAGGAAAAATTTGCTTAAAGATCCGCAAAAAGCAATTTAAACAACGCACATACACTCTGTAGAAGAGACCTTCTCGAAAAGGATATATGGGTTAATATCCAACAACGGACAAAGAGCTCAAAAAAATCCAATTTCCCAAAACTGCCAACCTAACTGTAGACCTGAACCAAGTTATATTAAACTATTCTGAATCTGGCAATAATACCTATTGGTATGATCTTACACAAGTGACACATACTAGAAAATAAGGGTAATCCATGACATCTACCATCTGCGTAGCTGTCCAATGCCAAATCATTCAAAGGGGATCATTTAGTCATAAAGAGTTTTCTGATCAAATAAAAACAAACTTTCCTATTACCAACCGCAATAAAAAAAGAAGTGGACAACGACATGGGCCCATCGGATACTCATTATATTCCTGTTCCACAGCAGTTACCGTCGTTCTTCTATGAAATGGACTAAAAGTAGTAAAAAAAATTTTAAGGTTACCATTAAATTTCTATAGTTTTTCCATCCGGTTTTCATCAAGTCAACTACTCATCCCTCCCAAAACTTGACTAATCTTGACAGGAAATACGAGCGTTCTAAATTTGCACGATCGTCGATCAGACAATAAATAAAGTATTTCATTATTAGAAAGTTGTGTATCCATAACACAATATAAATAAAAGTAATATGTTTTTTCTTTAATTAAAGATTAGTAATTTGTCTGATATTGGAAATATTGATTTATGAAATATTCTATTTTTAAATTTTTCCCCATGGTTCTATATAAACCGACATTAAAGTTGTAGTAATACATAAATAAAAAATAAAATAAAGTATATAATTGGTGTCGAAAAAGTTAAACTCGAAATTAAAAAAAAATGGCTTTTTAAAATTGTTTAACCACCTTTAAGACAGCTCATAGAAGTAATGAAATAAACTAGTTTTAACCCTGCGCTTGTATATCAAGGAGACCTATACGATATGCAACCCTTACAGAATAAACAACATTTATATATGTGTAGATATCATACAATGAGGAAGTAAAGTCTGAAAAAAATTCATTATTTAAATAACACTGTTTTTTTTTTTAAATTACTCGACTTTGTTTTTTAGCTAAGAACAGCCCAAGGTGCAAGTACTCAATTTGCCGAGACCACCTTTTGGATCACTGTAGTGGTTAGTAATCTTTCACCATCAGATAAGTAGCTGTTTTTTTTTCCTAATTTGAACAAAAAGAAACATTAAATTTTTGTATAAAAAAAAATTGCAATTTTCGTCGATTAACAAGGTCATTTTTACCTTATGTATATATATATATATATATATATATATATATATATATATATATATATATATATATATATATATATATATATATATGTTTATGCAGCTTTAACGGATTTCTCCGTGTGAAATGCAATAGCAGTGGTTATATCCACATTATGCTGTTGTAGTACTGAAATCACATTCCGCAAACGTACAACTATATGCAACTAAATATGTAAATGAAGTAAAATGCGAACAGTAAGTGCAAACTTCGCTCCACCGTATCCTTTCCGTGTTAGAGGTTGCACAAGCAGATGCATGTCGGTACCCTGATGAGTCTTTTAAGAGACGAAACATGTAGGATGAATTGTGCCTTGTCGCAATTTATTTAAACTGTGCAACCTCTAACAAGGAAATGATATGGTGGAGCGAAGTTTGCACTTACTGTTTGAATTTTACTTCATATATATATATATATATATATATATATATATATATATATATATATATATATATATATATATATATATAGCGTGTCCTGTCTTCTGATGAGGCTGGAATAAAGCTGACGTAATTTGCTTATTCTTTATGAAATTTTTATATTTTTGAACTCTGGTAGAGGTTTTTCTGTTCGTTAGGCCGATGTATTCTTTTTCACAGTCTCTACATGGGATGCTGTATACTCCTTGGTTTTCCAATGGTATTTTGTTTTTAGGATTGTCCATTAATTTGTGGTATTGTTGTTTGTGGCTTGTAAATTGTGCAGATATCATGCTTACTCAGAATTCTTCCAATTGCGTCTGTTACACCTCCCTACTTTTATTTTTGTGTTCCATTTTCTGGCCTTTTTTGATATTGTGTTCTTTGTAGTTGTTTTGTTTTAGAGCTGCTGTGATGTTGTTGAGTCCTTTTTGGCGGTTCGTGGGCCTGGTTAGTCGCAAGGATATGGAAATCAATGTGTTGGCGACTGATTTTAATTGTGATGGATGGTAGTGAGATTCGGCGTTCAGGTATCTGTTTGTGTGTGTGAGTTTTCTGTAGACCTTGACCTTCTAATAACCAGAAAAGATCTAGGCATATAGCACAGCTACCATATTTATATCATTTAGACACCATTAATTTACCTACTGTTAACGAACATATATATATATATATATATATATATATATATATATATATATATATATATATATATATATATATATAGTCGGTTTATAACGTCCTTCTACGTCTTCCGATTTCCAGTCGCCACTGATCCCGATCTTGCCAAAGATCGTTATCCAGTTGCCTTATCCTGATTTCTTCGTCAATTCCTCCTCTCCAACTTCTTCTTGGTCTTCCTGGTTTCCGTCTTCCTCGTGGTTTCCATTCTAATATCTGCTTTGGGAGCCGTTCTTCAGGCATCCTTTGAACATGTCCATACCACGTAAGTTGTTTAATTTTAATGTCGTCCACTATGTCATGTGTAACTCCCATAATCTCCTTAATTCTTTCGTTGGTCACTCTATCCATCCTTGATTTACCTGCCGCACGTCTCCAGTAGTCCATTTCAGTAGCTCTTAGTTGACCCTCCGTCCTCTGTTTGATTTGCCACACTTCGCTGCTATATGTGATAATACTTTTTACTATCGTATTAAATATTCGATATTTATTAGTTTTTGATACCTGCTGGTCCCATAGAATTCCGTTCATCATAGCTATAGCTCTCCTGCCTTGAGTGTTCCTTTCCTTTATTGCTTTATCCAGTGTACCATCATTTGTTATTTTTAACCCTAAGTATGTGTAACTCTCGCATTTTTTAATACATTGCCCATCCTCCAATTTAAGATCTTGCTGAATCCCTCCAATACACATGTATTCGGTCTTTTTTATGTTAACCTCCAGACCCCACTTGTTATATTCTTCGATTAACTTCCTTGCCATGTAGTTGAGGTCATCGTACTCCTGAGCCACCACTATTTGGTCATCTGCGAAGCATAAGGTGTACAGCGTATTATCGTTTAATGGAATACCCATAGCACTACATTTCCTTTTCCATGGTTTAAGTACTTGTTCTAAATATATTTTAAACAATGTGGGTGATAGGCAACATCCCTGCTTAAGTCCTCGATTAACTTTAAATCCGTTCGACATTTGATTTTCCAATTTTACATGTGCATTACTATTTTCATAAAGGTTCTTGACAGCTTTAATAAGGGTCGCACTTATATTTGTTTTCTCGAGGGCTTGCCATAAGCGGTTTTGTGGTACACTGTCATAAGCTTTTTTAAGATCCACGTACAAAAGATGAACTTCCTGATTGTAAGCCAGATTCTTTTCGATTACTTGGGTGATAGAAAACAGATGGTCCATAATTAATAAATTAAATTTCATAATTCAATAAAATAGTTTGAGTATTATTGTAGGGGCTCAGCCTTCCCGGACTTATCACTTTTTTTCCGTTTTATGCTACAGATGGCGCTTTAAATTTCAGTAAGATTAACCCCAGAAAGTGCTATTTTTGCATTTTGTAGCAAGTAAATCATTAAAACTCCGTCCATTTAAATTATCACCATAACAAGAGCTAGCTGATTCAGGTACAGTGAATTATTCAAGGAATGGAACAACCTAATCCACTTTAAATCAGTTATGTACCAATAAATTAATAAATAATTAAGTCATAAGTGATTTTAAAATCTTGCTTATATATACTATAAAATAGAACTTATTGAAATGGTGGTCGAGCAATATTACATTATTAGAAAGTGTTGTTGACTAAGTTGGACAAATGTAGTTATCTAAAACGTTAACAAAGATCAATAAATATTATGCAGGTACTTCTATGATAATATCATTATCAGCTTTATTTGTCAATATAATTAATTTACAGTTTAAGGACATTCAAATGAAATTTAAAAACCACGTCAATGTGACAACGTAGCATTACGTCACAGATCGTAACGGATCTTTCTTTCCAAATGGAAGGCAAATAAGCAATCTACAAGCTTAATAATTTTCTTAGTTTTTATTGAAAATTCACATTTTTCTATAGTTTCTTAATGTTAATGTTGTGAAGAAAACATTTAACTGTTGTGTCGTGTTTGTATTTTATTAGAAGTGATCAAGATCGGAAAACACGACTTACATGTGTGACAGTGAAAAATCTTTTTTTATAAAAAGTACCTACGATCTCCAAACAAATATTTGCTTTCATGTTCTGCGACCCAAAAATAGGGAGAATGCAAAGAATCGACGAAAAATTCGGTGTATCCAATAATCCGAATTATTACCAAAAGTTCCTGTGGCTTGTTGGTGTCCACCGTCTCAATTTTGTAAAAAAAGTCAAACAGTTTTTTTATACATTCTAGTTTATACAAACTAAAGTCCTGTTACTCTCAACTTGAGGTCTTATTTAGATTTTCTAAAAAAAATTCACAAAAATCGCCTATTTTTTTTTCAAAATCTAATATAATATGAAATATTAAATTTGGTTTTTCTTTTATAAAGGTATTCCACATTTCAGCTGTTATTTAAAAATTTTTGTATAATATAGTTAGTAAAGATATACTTTATGCATCATATGCAACCTTACTCATTTAAAACGTACAATATTCTATATTATAATCATGATATTACAAAATGAAAGTAGACGAAAATGATTCATTTTCCTCAAGTTTTACCGTTAAATTTCAATTTTTCTCGTTTTTATCGTAAAAACTTTGTATGTAAATATCCTTTTTAGGGTCGACCGTGAAGAAGTTTAAATATAGATTTACCTATACGCGACTACGTAAGGTGATTAGGAAAGTTTTACCGTTCCTTCGAAAGACGAAAGAAACCGGCTCCACGCTTGCTACTCTTTATAGCTTTGTTTACTTCGACCCGCATGCAGGTTTATATAACACCTTATTTAAGTTTAGGATAGAAAGTTTAAAAGGATCGGATAGATGGAGATCTGTTTTAAATCAATGTGGCTTAATTCGTAAATTACAAACCAAAAAAATTCTTCTTATAACTTTGTCGTTTCTTTTATAATTTATTTAATGCCTAACTTATTTTCTTGCCTGTTGTTCCATTGTAAAGTTTTGCACAATTATTGATTTTTCTACTCCTTTTTTAGACATTTTTTCTTTCGCCCACCTAGATCATTATAACAGTTTAATTTTTTATCTTCTCGAACTTCTTCGTTCACGATATCTTTAGAACCCTTCCCCGTTACATTCATTCCTGTTTTTCAGTCTCATATCTCAACTCTTAATCAATGCCTCATAAATATTACATATTATTTTCTTTACAAGGTTCTTATTCCACATAAGTCCATTTAAATATAATGTTACTTTTTAGGCTTGTGCTCTTCTAATGATGATTCGCTGTTCATCTATTCTCTCCAGATTGAAAATCATTTCCAAATATTTCTTCTTCTTCTTCTTCTAGGTAGAACCAAGTTCTGTTATCTACACAATGCATCATCGATCCTCGTTTGAGGTCGAAATCCAGCTGTCTCTCCATCTTTTGGGGGGCCGTCCAGGCGGCCGTTTGGTGTTTGGTTTCTCTCTCATCACGGTTTTTGCTAGTCTGTCATCGTCCATTCGTTCCACGTGATCTCCCCACTGCCTACGACGGTTTTGAACCCACTTCATAACATCCCCCACTCCGCTGTCTTCGCGTATTTTTGCGTTTCTTATTCTATCTCTTAAACTTGTTCCCGTGATCATTCTCAGCGTTTTCATTTCTGTGGTTCTCATAATTTGTTTTGTCTTTGTTGTTTCATTTCTTGTTTCTGCGCCGTAGGTCAGTATCGGTCTTACACAGACCTTGTAAATTCTTGCTTTGCTCTCAACCGTCATATGTTTATTGTTCCAGATTATGTCTCTTAGTTGGCCTGATATCATGGCCGCTTTGTTGGCTTGTGTGCGTACTTCTTCCGTCACTGCCCTGTTACTTGTTATATGTGCTCCCAGGTATTTAGACTTCCCAAATATTTATACTCTTTAAATGTTTCTATATTTTTTCTGCCGATAAGTAGGATTTCAACACCATCTGTTCCTACACAAGTCCCTACTATAGGTATTCTTAAACGAACTTTCTAACCATATATTTCAATTTTTTGTTAGAATTCTATAACTGCTTGATCGTCAGTTCTATGCTCTTGTCATGTCATTTCCTTTGTAAAGCTTATATGTATCGAGATAAGGATGCACTGCAACATGCAGGATCTATTATGCCCCTTTTCTGATGCTAAATCCTTGAGGACTTCATGTCTAAATCAGATCCTCCAATTCTATTTCTCTTCGGATTCTCAGAATGTGGGACGCCTTATCCTCGGATTCGGTAGATTGCCATTCGATATCTGAAAAATGTGGATACAGATTGTGTCCTTTTCCTCAAAAAATCTTTCTGCTAGTCAAAGTTTCTTAAGGTTCTTCCTCAGGAAATAGTGCCCTGTTAAAATTCCCTTTAGATTTCAGGCTAATATATTATCTGAATTTCTTCTGGTTATAGTTCAGGTTAGTTCAGATTAGTACATTTTCTATTCTCTTCCTTTCAGGTTAGTTCTTTTACTATTATAGAGCTTCCACTACATAGATTTTTGAGAGTTCAAGTTTTACCTACTTTTATCCGGGGTGTGGATTCTTTATATAGATTTTTAAAGGAACTTTTATCATTCTGAGCGAAAGATTTATATGTAAGTGTGTGTTGGAGACTTACAAAGTTGAAGTTTTTAGGACAAGTGAAATACATTTTTTCTTGATGTGTAGACAAAAAAAAGGAAGAGAATTAGTCCTGGAGCTCCTCTGGCCACCTCATTGGACAAAGTTTAATTTTTAAGATATTTTTAATGTTTTTATGTTAACTTTAGAGATTTGATTATCAATATTTTATTTGCCATTTTCTTTCATATTTGTCCAATTTTTTTGGCTAAAATCATAAATATCGACTCTCTTTGAATTTAAAAACATAAAAAACTTTAGATGACAAGTTTATTTCTATGCGATTATTGTTTTTAAGTCTAAGGAAAAAAGTTGAAAACTATCGTCATAGCACAAGATCTTTAGTTTTTCTGCTTTTATCGTATAACTATATTAACAAAGTAATTTCAGTTCAATTGTTATTAAACTAGAATTCTAATTATAGATGTTTAGAAACAATGAATTTTGAATTTAAATAAAATGAAGCTAATAACAGTTTTACCAATAAATTAAAAAAAAACTTGAATTTATTGTGGATGGTCTTTATTAAACATCTTGAAGAGTTACCGTAAAATTAGTCTATTTCGTGGACCTCGCATTTAAAATCAAAATGTGGGCTAACTGAAAGTTTATGGTAAGATCATACTCTAAGAAAAGTTTTAAGATGAACACCTGTTTCAGTTTTGAGAACGTAATTATCAAAATTGATGAAATTGAGTTGCATAATGTGTTCCAATTGAATAAAAGTTTTGATATTAAAAATATGATATTTCTACAATGAAAGAAGATAAACGAGTTTATCTTATCTCATTTTAAAGCTTAGGTCCCGTAGGCAGGGTAAAACTACCCCAAAAACAGTATAAGTAACAAAATTACCAGTTAAAATTGGGAAAACTTATTTTTCATAAACTTAGCTGTTATCATACATGTCTGAACCAATAACAAATTATATGGCAAAATGGCCTGACTCTTATGATTTTAGCAAATAATATAAATATAATAGTAATATAACAGGAAATCTACAGGTCTCGACAGGGTCCATAACTACTGGCTCAAGAAGTTATGGTGTATTCACCTTATTAATTAAAAATATCATTGTTTCTGACAAAAGGTATTATGTATCTCTTACCAAAGGAGCAACATAACACACATGTATAGGCCAATCACCTGCCTTCTCATACTATATAAGGTAATCACCTCCTGCTTGATCCAACGCATCTATGCACATAGTGAACAAAATAACATCATCGCAACTCAACAAAGAAGATGCACCAGGAGAGCAAAGGGATGTAAGGATTGTTTACTCTGTCATGAGTAACCAAGCCTGTCCCAACCGAAGAAACCTCTTTGCTGCTTATATGTATTATAAGAACGCCTTCGACTCAGTGCCACATGAGTGCCTCAAAACTATACTGAGAATGTATAGGGTCGATAATTAGTTTATTTCCTTTTTAGAAGGCATCATGTCAACCTGGAGGGTTAGGATCCAATTGCAAGTGCCAACCAACGACACCATCCAAACCAATACAATCCCAATACGAAGGGAAATATTTCAAGGTGATTCACTAACCCCATTGTGGCTCTGCCACTGTCACGCCGTTTGAACTCCACTAGATACAGCTTTAGTATTAGAAACAACATTAAAGGGAACGGTGAAACTATAGATGCAATGAAAGCAGAACAAATATATAAATACCTAGGTATGAAATAAGCTAAACGAATTGACAAGCGAACTTGTCAGGAGGGTAAGATGGGTGTTACGAATTAGTCTAAATAGTAGAAATTTGTTTAAGGCGCTCAACGCGTACACATGCTCTGTGCTTAGTTACTCTTTTGGAATTGTAAAATGGAACAGGATGGACATCGAAAACCTGTAAAGAAAAATAAGAACACTCTTAACAAAAACACACAAACACTACCCTCGGAGTGCTGTTGAACGTACAATGCTTCTAAAACACAAAGGAGGAAGAGGACTGGTCGATATTGGTAAGCAGTTCGATCAACAAATAATAAACTTACGTTCTTAATTCCACAAGTTAGCGGAATCTTCCACACTTCATCGAGCAATATGCGGGGCAGACGATTCAACGCCACTACAGCTGAGAGAACGTGATATTTCTTCACGCCACCGAACAGACCAAGAGAAGTTAGTCTAGCTAGAGAAACTATTTCATGGATGGCATTCAAATGAGCTCCTCCAAGACAATGTTGACAACTTAGCGTCGAACTACTGGTTGATTTTAAGACAGATGTTTCCGGAAAAGAAGGGCTTCTTGTTACCTATCCAAGACTAGGTTATTCCGACGAAGAACTATCGGAAGTTCATCATCAGAGATCCCTCAATAGAAAACGACCAATCGAGCCTACAACTGGAGGATGCCAAGCGTTTGCTGCAATTGAGTATAAAGAAATACGACTCAGTCACTAAGATACTCCACCAAGAGTTAGCACATAAGTTGAAACTATTGCAGGTAGGAAAAATGCCTTACTACAAATACAATCTGGAGCCTATTCTTGAAAACAACGAATACAAGTTATATTGGGATCGAACCGTTCTAACAGATAAAACAGTTGCTCATAATAGACCGGACATTATACTAGCAGATAAAATTTTTAGGCGAACTACATTGATTGACATTTCTGTACTTAATAACAACAACCTAAGACCCAAATACAATGAGAAGATCGCCAAATACAGAGATCTAGAGGTGCAAATCCGTAGACAGTGGGCAATGAACAGGGTCCACACGATTCCCATAATACTATCAACAACTGGAGTGATACCAAATGACATCCTGCAGAACATCAAGGGACTAAGCCCTAGTGAGCATCTGTATAAACTGATGCAGAAGGCAGTACTCCTTGCAACCGCGCGAACCGTCCCAAAGTTTGTAGGAAATGCAGAAAACCACGCCACCTAGGACCTGACAACATGGAAAGAAGACCCTTTCAGAGCTTCATACTTTTGGTGTTTTTGATACCTGGTATGAGTGAATAAGCCCTGGAGGGAGTGCGAAGTCTTTTGGCTTGTAAATCTAATATAAAAGAAAATTGAAATTAAAGCATTCACAACTGAATATCTAAGGTATATTTACTTTAAAAAGGGATATCCTGAACAAAACCTTCCCCAAAATTTTGCTTTAATTCGCGTAATCTATGCTCTAATATGGAATTATTGTGAAAAAATTGTAAATTTTGGTTTGGTACAATAATAATTTAAAAAAACAAGAACACATAATCATGTTAATATTTTCAGACAGGATTTAATTCATTCATTCATTGAAGCCCCGGCCGTGATCCTAGAAAGATCAGCGACTTCGCTATAAATGAATTTTTTAAATTTAATTTACTTGTTACCATACCAGTTTATCAGTTTACCAATATATCAAGGACGTTCAATTTTTAATGATATGGATATTTTCTAAATAATATACTTAAAGATATATATAAAAAATAACAAGGATCCTTGTTTCCGAAATCTGCAAAAAAAACATTTCTAATTAGGGCTATGAGAGAATTGTTTCCATTATTTTTATTTTTCGGAATCTAAAAGATGCTTCGAATTTAGACATATGCCGATGTCGTAAGGTTATAAGGACTGCTATTTATGGATATTTATACTTTTTCTTTTGAAATCTTGTTTACTGGTTAATATTTCCTAAATAAATATGAATCTTAAGATAAGGCACGTGTTTGCTTCGGGGCTGTTTTAATATAATAGGATTTGTTATAAATACACCTACAGACATTATTTAATTTTTTCTTTCAGGAAACAGATTGTACTTAGTTTAATTAAGGAAAGAATTGAAAAAAAAATTCCGAAAAACTACCGTTATTTAATAAAGGGGATAATTAACTAAAATAATCAAAAAAGTTAATGTAACTTAACAATTTCTTCCATTGTCATAGCTCTGTTCCTTTTACGGTTATATTTGGTGTCAATGGTACTCAGGCGCGGATTAAAGGGGGGGGGGGACGGTAGGAGCTTTGAGTTCAGGAAAATAGACCCGATTTTGCCTCGTATACTATAGTTTATTCAAGAACTAGAGAGAGTAATAAATTATTTTTTACCCTTTTTGTTCTTCGCAAACTACCTATGTTCTTTAGTCCGATGTCTTTGGTAAAATCTGTTAGACACATATATTTTTCATAGGAATGGGTTAGAAATTTTATAATCAAAAATACCGGTCTATAATAATGGACTATTTGGGTTAGATAACAATTGATATTTGAAAGGGTAGAGTTTTAAAAAGGATTTTAATCCTTGTCATAGGCATCGGAAGAAGGTTTATTTTATCACTAAGTATTTATGGCACAGAATATTATTTCGGTAATAAAACTGAACAGAGCTTTTAACATTGTCTAGATATTGATATCTTAAAGCATCATAAACATTCATCGTAATAAGTTTTTCGTTGAGAAAAAAATGCCTTAGTTTAACGATTTTGGAATAAATCTAGAGGTGGAAACCATAACTTTTGGGTATTTCACTAATCTCAAATAACATATAAAAACAAGCACAAACAAGATAAGCACTAAGGACACACAGTAAGGTGTACTTTGCTCACTGACAGAAATTATATTGGACTATCAGAGATTTTATTGTTGCAGTAAATGTATGAAAGCTTGTAATATTTAAATATAATTAAATATAATTAGATTCACGGAAGTCCTCAGTTACCTGCGGCATTGGAGCAGGTACGTTGGAGGTTTCGGTAACAGTGTTATTACTTTCTATAGTTCTTGAATAGAGTATAGGAATGTGTGTGCTTGCGATGCATTTTATATTAGGAATGTATAGATAGATAGATAGATAGATAAATTTATTTCATTACATTTTGTACAGAAAAATACAATTGTAATATGTCACAAAACAAAATAAAAATAGGGTTAAAACTATTTGTAAATTACATTAAAAAAGTCCTAACAATAAGATCTAGAAGAAGTCTCCATGTACTCATCCACCGAATAGAATGCATGCTCCAACAAAAATTCCTTTAATTTAATTTTAAATCTCATAAAATCTAAATTTTTAAATGTTTCAGGCAACGTGTTGTACAATGACACATTCAGTGTATTTTTCTTAGATCTCTCCAATCTATACCTCGAAGGCCTAATTAAATTAGCTGATCTAGTGCTATAAGAGTGAAAGTGGGAATTTTGTTGGAATTTTCCACGGTTTTTATGAATCTCCAGTAGTTGGTATAAGATAAATAAACTAGGCAACGTTAGTACCCGCAATTTTATAAAGTGTGGCCTACAGTGGTCCCTATAGCCGATACCAGAGACAAGTCGAATAGCCTTCTTCTGCATTCTAAAGATTTGAATCGCGCCAACTCAGCAACCCCAAAGGTGAACACCGTACGAAATATGAGAATGCAACAAGGAATAAGGAATATATACTGCGTGCACCCCCCCCCCCCTGTTGAAAATTTAATTTGTTTTTCTTGCAAGAGCTTTGAATTCAGGAAAATAGATCCGATTCTGCCTCTTATAATAGGAATGTGTATGCTATTCGCATCCTCCCCCCTATCAGCAACTTGTTTTTTCTTGTGATCGCTCCCCCTCTCCAAAAGCTTCAAATTCAGAAAAATAGACCCGATCCTGCCTTTTACACTAGAAATGGGAATGTTGCTAGTGTCCCCCCCCCCGTCGACAACTTGCTTTCACTTGCCATACTGTAGCTAATTTGTCGAGATGCTGCTGTGTTCCTTTTACCGTTACATCTGGTTTTGATAGTATGAACTATTAAGTGCAGGCTTCTTGAAAGATAATAAGTTCAGAATATATTAAAAAATGAACACAAGTACATTGATGAGCCGCAACATTGCACAAATATATTTTTGTTTACTTAGGCTCCCAGTACTTTTAAGCCAAAGCTTTTTGATACATTTCTCTGCTAAACTAACATAGGGGAAACTAGTCTAAAACCGGGCATGGGGGTAAAATCGGGACATGGCATTATTGCTTTCTAGTATATTTCAAATTTACGCGCACTTCGTCTGCTGTAGTCGGACATCTTTATTAGTTTGTCAACGAATGATATTCGTGCCATAATTTTGTAAGTGAAGATAAGTAAAATTTGTTTTTTTTAAGTAAAAATTAGGTATATATTAAGGTTAAACGAACACTAGTAAAAATCTTTTTAACATCGTATTTTTAGGTTATTTCTTTTCCTTTCTCCTCGTAGATGCCTTTGGGGTAAAACCGGATGGTACCCGGTTTTGTACAATTTGTCAAATTACATCCTTTCTTTGTTTTAAATTATATTTTATATCATTGTTTGTTACTGTTCAACACAAAATGCCAACAAACTGTAAAAGATTAACAAATAGACAATCATGCAGCGAGGAATCTATGAAAAATGTAATTTTATAAATATTACAGGGTAATTGTGGCTATCACGTTACAATTCGAAAATTTTCGGTGCCACAATCGATTCTGGAAGATAGAGTTAAGAAGTATAGAAAAGATAAAAATATCGAAGATGGTTCAAAAAACAAGACCTAGGTCACTTTAAAACAGTATTTACACCTGAGCAAGAAATTTTAATATGTCAGTGCATAAAAGGTCTTGAAGTTCAATTATTCGGATCAACATTTAGGGATTTTCTACATCTTACTTTTTAAATGGAGGAAAAATTGAATCGATCACAATTTTAACAAAGGTACCGAATTAGCTGGAATGGATTGGTTGCACGTGCAATGAGATTTAACAAAGTAAATGTTTCAAATTTTTTTTCTCCGTTGGTTGAATTGAAAGGTAAACACAAATTTCGACTAACCAAGATATTTAATGTCGATGAAACCAGGATTACGATTGTCCCCAAAAATAAATTTAAAGTGCTTTCTTTAAATGGCAAGAAACAAGTATCTCTGATTTCTTCTACTGAAAGGGGCCAACTGGCTAACGCTATTTGGCGTGTATCAGCTGCAGGTGCTTATGTTCTACCACTCTTAATTTTCCCGAGAGTCCGCATGAAGGCTGAATTGTTAGATGGTGCACATCATGGAACTATCGCAATATGTCATCCCAGTGGATGAATACAAAGTGATTTATGTGTTCAATGGCTAAATCACTTCATCACATACGTCAAACCTACTAAAAATGACTCTAAACACACGCACACTAAAAAATTTTCCCTTGATAGATAAAACACGAAAGAACGGAGTCATCATATTCAGTTTTCCTCACCACTGCATACATCGTTTACAACCCTTTGATGTTAGAATCATGGGCACATTAAAAACTTATTATAGCCAAGAAGTAATGACATGGCTCCGTAATAATCCAGGTCTTACTAGTACCCAGTTTCACCTTGGAAAGCTTTTTGGGATTGCGTAATCTAAAGCAACAATTCTGCAGAACGCTATGGGTGGTTTTTTAAAAACAGGAATTTATGCATTGAATCCGAATATTTTCTCTGATCATAATTTTGTATCTGCTACTGCGATGTGTAATGACATCAAATCTGCTAATCCCACGACGAATTTTTTCGGTCAAACTACAGCTGGAGCTCAGGATGAAAACATTGTTATTAACGCAACCGTTGAAATGGATATAATCCTGTGCTTACACTACAGCAGCAAACGTTATCAATAAATTCACTTGAAAATCAGTCCATAACCAAGTACTTCATAGCAATCGACATCGGTGTCTTTAACTTTTTCTCCGACTGATATTTTACCTAAACCTCATGTCGCAAAAAAAAAACTTCCGATGGTCATCGAGGCAAAAGTGCTATTGTTTCTTCATCACCTCATAAATTAGTACTCGAAGTAAATAATAAAAAAAATAATAATAAGGAAAAGTTCCAATAGGAAGAGCAATCTTTTTCTTCTTCTTCATCCAGCCCTTTGCGTCCACTGCTAAACATAGGCCTCCCTCATTCTTGCCCATTTTGCTCTATCTTGAGCGATTTGCATTCAATTTGCTGCAATTCTCTTGAGATCGTCAGTCCAACGAGTAGGGGGTCTTTCTCTACTTCTTTTGTCTAATCTCGGCCTCCACTCGAGTAATCTCTTCGTCCACCTTCCATCACTGATTCGGGAGGCATGTCCGGTCCAGTTCCATTTGAGTGTAGCAATTCGGAAAATTACGTAGGTAACTCCTGCCTTTCGTCTCAGGTCTTCATTTCTAACTCGGTCACGCAGCGATATACCTAGCATTGATCTTTCCATCTTTCTCTGAGCTATTTGCAGGGTTCTAGAAGTTGCTGTTTCAATGTCAAAGTTTCGGCACCGTAGGTCATAACCGGTAACACACATTCGTCAAATGCTTTACGTGTTAAAGAAATTGGTATATCGCTTTTAAAGATGTCTTTAAGTTTTCCATAAGCTGCCCATGCGAGATTTACTCTTCTTCGTAGCTCGCAAGTTTGTGATCTTTATTTCGTGTCCAAGGTATAATTATTTTTTCCACAAGCTCCACTTCGTTGTCTCCAATATCGATATTTCCACTAGGTACCCGATTGGTCATAAATTTTGTCTTTGATATGTTTATTTTAAGACCCACATTGGCGCATACTTGCTGAAGTTCATGTAACATTGTACATATCTCCTTGAGATTATCGGAAAACAAAACTATGTCGTCCGCGAACCTCAAATTTGTTAATCTTTAGCCGTCTACATTCAGGCCTCTTTTTTCCAGGGAAGGAAGAGCAGTACTCGTAGCTAATTCGAAAAAGAAAAGAAAAGGAGGTTTCAGACGATTTATGTATTTATTGCACTGAAATATATGGAAATACGACAACAAGTGATGATTGGGTACAATGTCTGCCATGTAAGAAATGGGCTAATGAAGGTTGTAATGGTTGGAAACCAGAAGAACTTGATGGGTTCCGATGCTTCTATTGTTAGGGGGCAAAGTCGAGTATAATATGCGGGTATACCCGGTTTTGAAAATTGATTATTTTTTGTTACTTACTATAATGAAAACCGTCATCTCGTTGACCAAATATTTGACAAAATAAGTAAACTAAACGATTACTAATAAAATTTATTAAGATTTTTTAAAACTTTTTTTTATTTAATCTTTTCCTTAGCGTCCCAATTTTACCCCAGTTTCCCCTATATTTTTATCTATCTTTACAACTTTCATTTCAATGATTTAAATGTCATACTGTAGATTATATTTTAAATATGTTTGAACATTACAATTCAATCAGGTAAAAAGAAGACAATATGAATAAAAAAAACTTTATTTATTATTTTTATTGAATAGTGTAGGTGTATCAGGTAGGTGGACGTATTTTTCCATTTCCAACGAAGATTCTTACCTGCAACAAAACAAAAATATGTAAGAAATAAACCAAGTCATTTTTATCAATAGGAAATAAGTATTAAATTTATGAGGAATAATACGAATAATATATGATAACTAAAGTATTGTTTACCCTCTATAAGAAAATAAATCTAATTAAATTACATGCACTGTGGTTAATTAATGTGAGAGAAAATATACTATATATAAATTTACAACTATATTTCACTTAATTATGGTAAAATGTTTAAAAAATATGAGACATCTTTTCCCAATTACCTAAAGGGCTAAAACTATAACAGAAAGTAGGCACTTATAATTTATTACATTTAAATAAGTAACACACCAAATTAATTCTTGGTGAAAATTTTGAGTGATCTTAACAAGAGGAAAATATTTCATTTCATTGATTTTCTTATTCTAATTGTCTTTTCAAGAAATCTACAAAATAATAACACCTAAATGATGAAAAAATTAAGGGATACTGATGTCTGAAGTCTGTTATTTTTTTAACTGATATATCACCTTTTCGCTTATCCGTGAAGCCAAAAGATAAAAAGAGAATGTGAAACTGAGTAGTGATTTCTTGTCACTTGTCAATTAATTAATATAGGTTAGGATGAGTATTACATATTAAGATCATGAGTATTTTATCAAGATGGGTCAAATCCATTCATATTTTATACTGATATGTATGAGGAATTATTATGTTTTGTTTTTCTTTACGATTTTTTTAGCTCTCTTCAACTTAGACCAGGGGTAATTTAAATCTCTATATTAAATATTAGAACCAAAATATTCTCCACTTTTACTAAAAACTTATTCGTATGTATATGTTCGTTGAAAAAATCGTTATCACGACGTTTCGTCAAAATTTCATTTGGCATTTTCAAACGTGGCTCGTTACTTGCTTAGAACTGATGGTGATCTCTATCTTCTCCCGAATTTTGTTAAATTGGCTCTCTTTCTGACGCTTATATTTTGTATGTTGTTCTTTCGTGTATTTGGTGTTTTTGGTTGTTTTATTTTTTAATTTTTTTATCGATTTCTAAAAGAAGGAGGTTCTAAGTTCGTTGATTATGATTTTTTTTTTATGTATGTATACCGATTACTACGGAACGGTGGCACCGATTTGAATGAAATTGTTTACGTTATGTTCAGGAGGTTGCTGCGATGATCTCATATTTTTTTTGGACGAAATTGTCGCAGTAAAATCCAAGATGGCACTGATAATATGTCGGAAAAGAAAATTAATTTTGTCCGATTTTCTCCTAAATTAGTGTGGGGGAATTTTCAGGATCTATATTTAAAAAATTCAATGTGGCTTATTCAATATAGCAGATAAAAAATTAATTTTGTGCGATTTTTTTCCAAAATTTATATAAGAGAGTTTTTGAAATCGCTCATTACGAATCAAAAATTATTTAAAAGTATATATATATATATATATATATATATATATATATATATATATATATATATATATATATATATGGCGGATCCATGATGGCGAATTAAAGATTCTACATCTCTTGATTTTATATAAAATCAGTATTCTGCTAGTGTTAATTACGAATTTAAAATATTTTGGAAAAACTCAATCTGGCGGATTCAATATGGCGTCCTAAAAATTCTACATTTTTCGATTGTCTCCAAAACTGATATAAGGGATTCTTCAGGGTGTAAATTATGAATTTAAAAATATTCTTTCAGGATTCAATATGACGAATCCAATATAGAGAACTAAAAATTTTATAATTTTCGATTTTGTTCAAAGATGGGAATGAATCGTTTTTGAGGAAGTAAATGGCGAATATAAAATTACTTTAAGAAAATCTAATATGGCAGATGCATTACGGCGGTCTAGAAATTTAAAATTTCCGGATTTCATTCAAAATTGGTACTAGGGAGCTTTGAAGGGTTTAGATTTAGATTAGATTAATACGTTAAAATTATATTTTTGAAATTCATTATGGCGGATCTAATTTGGTGGGTTGAAAATTTGACCTTATTCGCATTTTGTCAGGTTTGGTATTAGGAGGTTATTGGAGTGGTGTATTATGAATATGAAGTTAATTTTTTACAACTATTACGTTGATGACATACAATATGAGGGATTGAAAATTTTATATTTTCCGATTTAGTCTAATATTGAGATTGCAGGATTCTTGGGACGTATACAAACTCAATATGCACTATAATGTCGATATTGGAAGGTTCTGAGGCCTATCTTACCAATTTAAAATTAATTTGAAATTTAAAATAGTAGATTTATTATGACAGACTAAATATTTGACAAAACTTCACTGGTATTTGGAGAACTATAAGAATCAAATAATTTTTAGTGGTTAATTTTAGGGTAATTTACAACTTTAGATAAAATGGATACTTTTTTGCCATCTTAGAGTCATTGCAAGGTACACTAATCTCGATTAGTACTTAATTCAAATAATTTATAGATATCATAGTAAATTCAAAAATAAAAATCGAAAAATAAAATTTTTATAAAAAGAATTGAGAAAGACTTCTAAAAGGGAACTAAAAAGTGAAAAATAACTATAAATGTTTATATGAAATTGAAATTTTTGAAGTCGCTCCAAATTATTTCTATATGGAATAAATAACTATAAATATATACAAATTATGGTGAGAAAGCAATTACAAATAAAGTATTTTTGATCGGTTTATGCGAATCACATTTTGTCAGGGATTAGTTTGGTGCTGACTTCAAAAATTTCAATTTCAAATAAAAATTTATAGTTGTTTTTCACTTTTTAGTGCACTTTTAGAAGTCGGTTCAATTCTTTTTATAAAAAATTTATTATTACTATTTTCTATGTAGTTGAAATATTAAAGCATTATCCCAAACGGGAATGAACATTCAACTGTTCGGCTTTTTTGATTTCTAGGGGTTCTCTTATGGCGTTTGCTTTGTAGTTTTGTATTAGTGCTATATCTTCTGCTTTTTCAAAATTGATGCAAGTCCATTTGTTTGATGGTGTTGAAATAAAACTGATGTTATCTGTTTGTTTTTTTGTCTATTCTGAATTCTTACTGATATGCGTGTGTTTGTTTGTCCTATGTATATATGATGGCAATTTTCACTTGGAATGATGTAAACGCTATGAAGAAGTTTTATCTTACCTTTGAGGTTTCCTAAGATGTTGGTTATTGTTTTTTGTGGTTTGAATATGGGTTTTATATTGTGTTTATTAAATTCTCTCCGTGATTCCTTTTATGTATGGAATTATGGCTTTGTTCTTTGTTTGATCTTGGTCTTTGGTTTTTATTCTTGCCTTCTCTTGTCTTTTTATAGCTTTTTTATGTCTGATTGTGAAAAATTATTCCGTTCTAGATCTTTAGAGAAGTGTTTTATTTTTTCTCCTTTTGTGTTCAGTTCTGTTATGCGGAGAGATTTTGATATTAGCGTGTTGACTACTGTCTGTTATTTTGCCGTTATTTACATGTTCTCTTTTGGATTTTCCACACCTGTATACTCAGTTTCCTTAAACTAATTTATAAAATTTCACTAGCCATATCAATAGGAAGAATTTTTTTGATCAGAAATTCTAAATGGAAATTGTTATTTATAAGAACAGCTAACTAAAACTTTTTCCATTTATTATCAAGACACTAAAAAATAAAAATGACTAATTTCCGTGTCTGCATCCACGTAATGGAATCTTAGGACTTTTTCCATCAGAGCTTCTCAAAGTTGGCTCTGACAAACGACGGGCAACTATCGTCATTTATTATACCTGGCTTTAATGTGGTTGTGTATCACGACTCGCACGCTCGGGGATTTGTTTCGGTAGACGGCGGTATCAACTTTTACCGGCATTTCGCTTTAATACTTAATAGAGAATCTTTGTTTATTAAATTTTAAATAACTTTTTTATTTAGAAGAAAAAAACTATGCAGTAAAAGTGAGTCCTCGCTGCTTGGGTAAATGAAGAAGAAGACCTGATTATGCTAATAATTTGTAAATAACAGAGTCGGCTTCAGCAATGAGTAATAAAATATAATAAAACACTAATACTTTATATCTACAGTTTAAAATTAGAAAGTGAGGTATTTTGCCGCCATATAGAATCCGTCATGTTAAATTTGTATAAATATATAGTACACAAAAAAACTGGGTATCCAAGAGAGTAATTTCTGTCCAGAATTAGTCATATATAATTTGTTTTTTAAGTTGCACCACATTATTTATTTTAATATTATTATTTTGAATTTTCATTATTAATTAAGTTTACCGTCGAATTGTTCCACCTAGTCCATCCACCAACTGCATTTAAATTGAGGCAATGCAAAATAAATAATTTAATAATTATAGAAAAAATAAGTTATCTCCTTTATACTTTAACAGTTCTAGTCTACACTACTACAAATTGTTCTCTCTCGCAACAATTCGGTGTAAATACGCCACACTGGGAATGTTGCAGCAAAGCCCCAGGTGAGGAATCGACACTGTTACACGGCAGAAGGAATGTCTTTCTTGACCCTTTCGCACGTCAACCCCTCGAAATATCTGTGGTCCCGATCAATATTATTATTTCTTGTTATTGTGTATTTTAAGGAAAATTTAATGAAACTTTCTAGTTCATCATATATATATATATATATATATATATATATATATATATATATATATATATATATATATATATATATATATATATATATATATGATATTAATTTGATAGGAAAATTAGTTATTTTTTCCAACATTTAAAATATATACAGGGTTATGATAAAGAATCGGATCAGCTTTTTATATGGAACACCATGAAAGATCATCTTGACCTGTCAATTTTACTTTTTTGAAATGCATTTTTTAAAATGGACAATGTTATATGCGGTGGATCAGAAAAGTGTTGAAAGTAAAATTTGTTTAATAAAACACGTTGCATATCATGCGAATTACTAGATATATATTGGGTTTCCATTGTCTTTATTTTTTTCTTGAATATCACGACGTTTCGGCTGGTAATTATCTCCCAGTTTCCAAATAAAACTGAATAAATCCTTAAGCTCCATGTTGTAACATGGGAAAATCTGTAATGCAGAAAAATCTAGGAGCACACGACCCTAGATCACAACAGTTACAATCATATTGAAGCTGTAAAATGGCCTTTTATTAACTGTGACTCGCTTTGATTGGTCAGTTGTTAAAGGACTGAGCGTGGCTTCAGGAAATTATAAAAGAAATGACAGACGCAGCAGAGCTAGCAGATTTTGATGTATAGTCAAGTGACTCAGATCTAAGTCCTCATTCAGCGCGTGAAAAAATCGAATATTTACGAGTCAGAGTACCATTTCTGACGCGAAATTCTCTACTGCTGCTTAGTACTTAGTAGTTTATCACTTGTCCTACAGTAGAGATCAACACGGAAAATTTCCAATATGAAGACCACTGTCTCGGCAATCTTGTAAGAAATTGTCGTTTCAGTTTCCTCGCCAGAGGAATTCGGGTCAAAATCAACACTTGATTAGGAAATAAAGATTTAGAGCTTATCCTAGATCGGTCCTTTCAGCTCCAAAAACATCACTGAGCTGTTGGTTAACGCAAGTGCTGTGACGGCTTAAGAGGAGCTCAAGGTTCTTAACTGTTTTTACTGGATAGCTAAGAATTCAAAGAAAGAAGCTCTATCAAGAAAAGAAGGCTAAAGAAGATTGCGCAAAAAAGAGGCCAGGAAACCCTGTTTATAAGGTGGTACTTCGTTGGTGCCAAACTCTGGTATTAGAGAGGACTCTGGCAGGGGAGGAACTACACTTAGCATTCTTCAGTCTTATAAATTCCGCGTATATCAGATCTAAAAATCGATTTTGTTCTTACACATGTAAGTGAATATTTCACGCCCGTCAATTTCTGAGCGTAGCACTACAAAATAAGAAGATACGAGGAAACGTGGAAACAACCTTCAGTGAAAGTCCTCTAGTACGCGAAGACAATAGATTATCGCGAACCTAGATAACCCCGTCAATCTTGACAAACCCGGTGTTTTCAATGAACTTACGTACTAGCAATTTTGGAAAACCACCAACACTGACTAAACGTGACTTAGAAGAAAGAAGACACCGATTTCTGATCTTTCTTATTCTAAATAACTTTTCTGTAGTTAGTACTCCCTCAGGGAACTTTATCATTAAACTTGGAAAACGACTTAATCAAATCATTCACCTACTTAATGAATATTCAATATTCTCTGATTAACAGCTTTAGAACAAAAAGTCCACCTTGAGTAATTATTCCTTGAAAAATTCGTCAGTGAATGAACAAGATGAATCCATCAAATGCGAATATGTCAAATAATTAAAATCCCTTTTTATTTAGCAAGTTAAATGAGACGGGCGACACTTTATGAAACCCGAGTGAATTTACCGGACCTCCGCGGCCCCAGTGGGGGTCGCCAATGACTTGGCAGCTCTTGATGATTCAATCATTCAAAATGAAACCTCTTCGGAAGTTTTTTTAATTTTAGCGAAAGATTTAGTCAGATTTTTCAACACAAAAGCACCTCGTGGTGGTGTTCGACGCAAGGGGCGACAAAACAAAGACCAAAGAGACACAAGTAGCGATTCTTCGTCGAGCGAGCTTTCTACGATCGCTTCCAAGGACGAACGTGAACGTCGCGCAGCATACAGGAAAGCGCGTCGAGAACTATACCTCAAATTTGGCATCGAACATAGAGAAATCGATAATTTCCGCGATTCTATGCGACGACAACCAAAAAATCGCGATAAGGAATGCGTATGAACACGCCATCCACAATAATTTATACAAAGATTAAGTGCAGTGAAGTGTGACCAAGATGACTGCAATGCTGCAGTTGTTTTAGTTTAAAATTAGTAAGAAGTGATCTCCATACTTCTGTTATATCTAAAGACGGTTAATTAAAGCAATTTATATAACCACTTACTTCTGACTTGATTTCTACCAACCAATAGAGCAAGCGGGGTTTCGTACTGGGCTTCGAACAAACGATAACCTACAGAGAATCGAAACGGTGATAGAAAAAACTATCGAATACAATCGACCACTCGTTCTGGCTTTTGTAGATTTCCATAAGGCCTTTGATACGGTAGAGCTTGACAAAATTATGGAAGCATTACAAGCATGTCGCATTGACTATCGATACAAAAAGTTAATTTATAATATATACAGGAATACAACTATGTCGGTGAAACTACACAGAAACACGGATCATATCAAAATTGGCAGAGGAGTCCGACAGGGTGATACCTTATCGCTTAACCTGTTTACTGCAGTACTAGAATACGCCTGCAAAATCTTAACTGGGAAAAAAGAGGCCTGAATGTAGACGGCCAAAATTAACAAATTTGAGGTTCGCGAACGACATAGTTTTGTTTTGCGATAATCTCAAGGAGATATGTACAATGTTACATGAACTTCAGCTAGTGTGCGACAATGTAGGTCTTAAAATAAATATATCAAAAACAAAATTTAAGACCAATCTGGTACCTAGTGGAAATATCAATATTGGAGACAAAGAAGTGGAGCTTGTGGAAAAATACATATACCTTGGACACGAAATAAAGATCACAAGAGATAATCAAACATGCGAGCTACGCAGAAGAGTAAATGTCGTATGGACAGCCTATGGAAAACTTAAAGACATCTTTAAAAGCGCTGTACCAATTTCTTTAAAACGTAAAACATTTGACCAATGTGTGTTACCGGTTATGACCTACGGTGCCGAAACTCTGACTTTGACAACTGCAACTTCTAAAATGCTGCAAATAGCTCAGAGAAAGATGGAAAGGTCAATGCTAGGTATATCGCTGCGTGACCGAGTTAGAAATGAAGACCTGAGACGAAAGACAGGAGTTACCTACGTAATTTCCCGAATTGCCACACTCAAATGGAACTGGGGCGGACATGCCGCCCGAATCAGTGATGGAAGGGAGACGAAGAGATTACTGGAGTGGAGGCCGAGATTAGATAAAGGAAGTAGAGGAAGACCCCCTACTCGTTGGACTGACGATCTCAAGAGAATTGCAGCAAATTGCATGCAAATCGCTCAAGATAGAGCACAATGGACAAGAATGAGGGAGGCCTATGTCCAGCAGTGGACGCAAAGCGCTGGATGAAGAAGAAGAAGAAGATATAACCACTGCTTCTTTAAATTTCTGTTTTCTCCAGTGTTGTTTTCGGTGCAGGATTCTAGCTTCAGACCATTTTACGTGATATTCATAGGTACAGGCATGGCTTGCAGCACGAGCTTTTTCTGTTTCTCTACTAGATTCTTCTGGTGTTACTTCAAGGAGTTTCTTTGTTTCGCCAAGGTAGGGGTTGCCATATTCACATGGTATCTGAGGCATGCATATATTCATGTTCCTTTAAGCTGTTGGTTTAACTCTAGTAAGCTTGTTTTATAATATTCTAACTCTTTTCGAAATGTTTTGTGTTATTGAAATGAATACTCGTGTGTGTGAATTTTCTGTAGCCTGAGTTTTGAAGTTGCCTGCCGTTTCTTTCATCCAAAATATGTAAGAATGGTAATATACTTTATACCTCTTTATCCATAATGAGTCTAGTGATTGGGCTGATATTGTTGGAATTCATTTACAAGGGCCTCGAAACATTCGCTGACAATGTTTGCGACTACCGGTGAGAGCGCAGATTCCATTGGTAGTCCGTCATCCCGGGTGAAGAATTTTTCCTTTTATTGGAAACAGGAATTGGTCAAGCAATATTCCATCAAGTCTGTGATGGCGTGGTGTGACAGAAATATTCTTTCTGCTAAGGTCTGGTCTTCTTCAAGTTTCTTCCTTATATACTTGAGCGACTCCTTAACTCGAAAGTTGGTGTATAGGCATTTCAAATTAAAACTAGTAGGAAAGTCTTCTGGTTGTACTTATATTTCGCGTATAATTTGTACAAAATGTTGCGAGTTCTTGACCCAGGGCAATACATTTGCTTGTAATTGTTCGGGATTGAAAGAAGGAACACTAAATGCAACTTTTCGAGAATAGGTCGGTGATTAAATTGACAAATCAGAGTCAATAAATATTGTAAAGTTTATAAGAATCGGGGAATAAATTAAATGAGTCATATTATAAATATTATTTTGAAATAAACTATAAACGGTCTTTTATTAAACTATTATGTTATTTTAATTATTTCTAAAATATACTGAGAAAGGACCAAAAATAGATATTTCTTAATATAAGGTGTTCTTTAACTAGCTTTTCTTTGTTAAATAATATAAGCCTGACATTAGCAGATCCTCATCATTTTTAATGAGCAGTTAAGTTAATACAGTACCGGTATTTACTTTATAATTAGGGTAAATATTTGATAAAAATTGCTTTGAGCTTTAATTACAAATTTTTAATTAAAAACATTCCTTTTCTTGAGGGATCCAGTCGGATTTTTTAGCGAGATTACCCGATCGATAGCCTAAATAAATTTGCTCTCGCCAAAAACAAGAAAAGGCAACATTTTTTGGAGAGATTACATTTTTTCAGTAGCTCTTAAGTTACTTTTAATGCGAAACAAATTTTTGAAATGTTTGCTCCAGTTTTAATTTTGATTTAATTAGTATGCTTTTAGACAGTACACATAAAATATTTATACCCTTATTTTAATAAAGCGAACTGAGAACTTTTAATAAAAGTAAAATCATTTTTGCCAATTTTTAAAATCAAATTTATATTCACAATCAGGGACCACTGGAATTTGCTTTATTGGTTTTTTCACCACTCAAAAATTATAATAATAATAACTAAAAATACCTATTCGCATTTCTGTGAATTTTTAAACGATGTCAACCGAGAAGGAAGTTCACAAATAGAGTGCTCCATCTGTTCATAAATAAGCGCAAGATATATATATATATATATATATATATATATATATATATATATATATATATATATATATATATATATATATATATATATTATTTTCTTGATTCTTGAACCATAGATTATATAATTTTTCTTTATTTTGTCTTTTCTTGGGTTTAGGTTCTATATTTAATAAATACACAAAACGATTGACGTTTCGCCCTTTATTCAAGGCATTTTCAAAATTCTTTCATCCTAAAAATATATAATTAAAATACATCACATATTATATCTTTGTATACAAACATACCAAATCAACTTGTCCACACTATTTTAGCAGAAAAATGGGAAATTTAAAAAAAAACATACATCGCTATCAAAAAATAATTTTATGGATGCTGTTGACCTCGTTCTTAATACAAATTACTTTCAGTATGAAAATACCTTTTACAAAGAACTCGATGGATGTGCTATGGGATCACCAATTTCATCTACTATTGCTCAGCTGGTAATGGAATATTTAGAGAAAAAAGTTTTAGAAAAATTAAATTTTAATATAATATTTTTCAAACGTTTTGTCGATGATTGCATAGCAGCCGTACCACAAAATAAAATAAATGAAATTCTCCAAGAGTTTACCAGTTTCAACGAAAAATTACAGTTCACGTCCGAAAGAGAAAATAATAATAAAATAAATTTTCTAGATATGACACTTATACGCAGAAAAAACAAAGTTTTAACTGAATGGTACACCAAACCAACTTGGTCAGGTAGATATCTAAACTATTTATCTAATCATTCAAAAACTCAAAAAAATAGCGTTATAATCGGTCTATCTGATCATGCTATCTCCCTAACGTCTCCAGAATTAAGACCAAAAATACTAAAAAAAGTAAAAGAGACACTAATAAATAATAATTTCAACGAAAATACTATCACTAAAATAATTGATAAACGAACATGTAAGTTTTATAATAACGAAAAAACAAAAAAAAAAACATAGAACATAAACAGCAAAAATATGGGCCATTACCGTACACTAGTGAGCTGTCAGAACAAATAAAATACATTTTAAAAAAACATGATATTATCGTATGCCACAGATCACATAATAAAGTAAATACATTGTTCACAAATTTAAAAAGTAAAACTCCTCTAATAAGTAAATCAAATATAATATATTCCATCCCTTGCACAAATTGTCCCAAAAAATATATAGGCTTGACGAGCCAATTACTGAAGAACAGATTAAATGGCCATAAATATACGAAAAACGCCTCAACAGCGGTAAACAAACACACACAGGACGAAAAACACACTTTTGATTATAACAGTACCATTATAAGAAACAAAGATATGACTTACCAAAAATTACAGATAAAGGAAATGATTGAAATTAAAAAAGATAAAAACACTGTTAACGACAGAACAGATATGGGAAATTTGAGCCACGTTTACGCAAGCCTAATTTAAACAAAAATGTTAAGTATTCGATCCGGTCAAATAAGAATTAAAAATGGAATATCCTCTTAAACATAAAACCAAACATATACCTTATTTGTTTTTTTTTTTATACATTGTGAAATATAAAAAATAAAACACATTCGCATTCCACGTATCCTCAGTAAACGATATAAAATCTGAATTTTATTTAGTAACAGAACAGCAAAATGCCAAGGTGTGTACCCGTAAAATTAAATATTTTTAAAAAATTTTAAAGTTTTGAATACTGTTTTTAAGTGTCTTGTTTGTTTTTCGAAATTGTAAATATGTTTTTTATGTGATGTATTTTAATTATATATTTTTAGAATGAAAGAATTTTGAAAATGCCTTGAATAAAGGGCGAAACGTCAATCGTTTTGTGTTTTTATTAAATATAGAACCTAAACCCAAGAAAAGACAAAATAAAGAAAAATTATCTATTCACCTATTAAACCAAAATTAGGAATGTTTTACAGTAGTCCCCAGTACAGCGATCTAACATTTTGCTAACTCATCCATACTCTTCTAGTATTTTCTCTGTTGGGGTTCGCATGTATGCGTTACACCAAATGTGGCTGATATACATGGTTCTTTTTAATTGTTGCAACAGTTCTTGCTTACTTGGTGGTAATGATGAAACATCGAAAGAACATATTTTCTTTTTTAAACCTTCTTCAATGTAGCTGCAAGATTTACATGTTTCTTGAAACAGCTCAAAACGTCCCTTATCCACATTATTTTTAGTTTTCAGATTGTAGATCCTACAAACGTACTCTTCAGTTATTTGAAAGACATTACTGTCGATGTCTATTTGCCAAGACGAAGTTGTTATAAGATTAATAAAAGCCTCTTGAACTTTAGTATTTTTTCTTAAAATATTAAATGGTTTCCCTGTAAATATATGGCAAACAGCTAAAGATCGAGAAAAAATATTTCCCAGCTTGTCATGAACGACATTTATGTTCAAATACGATTTTTTTTCCGGTGCTCAAATCTATAATAATTTCTGTAGCGGCTTTTCGAAATTGGTAGTTTGATAACATAATGTAATCGTACGTTAGAATCAGTGCAATGCACTTCTACTCTATAATTTCGGTTAAATTGTCACACATGATAAACTATTTTCGCATCAGCCTCTTCGTGGTAGCATGTCAAGTCGTGATCAATTGATAGTTTCATTTTATTGTTGCATACCTCATACGAATAGCATTTGTCATAATTTAAAAGAACTTTTTTTATTTTAGTATATGAGAATATATTTGGCGCTAGTGCAATCCTGAATTAAAAATTCTACAAATTTTTTCTTGAAATTTTTGCTTTTTAGTAATTTGCTGAAGTCTACAGGGCGTTAATTTACCTGTTGTATATCAAAACGTATCTCTTCTTTACCACGCAAGTCATGCTCATAATCTCTAATTATTGTAAACAAATAACTTTTCATTATTCATTATCTATGCGTTGCTGTGAGAAAGAACGCCTACAAGCAGGCTTCCACTTACCTTTATTGATTTTGTTAAAAATTTGCAAAGTGTGAAAAGCATGAAAATTATGTTTTTTTGAAAAAATTTCGATACTCACCCCCTATTTCGAGGTCCTAGAACACAATTCTGGCCTTGATTTTTCACTATATTGTACGTAATATATTTCAATTATTTTTGCACAAATTTTAGCAAACCAATTTAGAAAAACTTATATTTTAAGTGAAAAATCAAAAACACGTCTCGAAAACGTCATCAACGGTCAGACTATCTAAACTCATAAAACCGAGGTCAGAATCGTGTTCTACGACCTTGAAATAGGGGGTATGTATCAAATTTTTCTCAAAAAAACGTCATTTTCCTATCATTTCACTCTTTACGAATTTTTTCCTTGATTTTTTACAATTTTTTATTTCATTTTGAAGCAGTTGTGATTTATAACATCACTAGTAATAAAATTCTGAAAATTATCTAATTCTTATCAATTTTTCAACGCAATAAGCTGAATTAATACATGAAATACGACAGGCAAAAAATGAAGGTGTTCTCTTGAAATTTTTGAAAAAAGTTTTTTTTTATTATTGATTTGCCCAACGATTCTTGTCGGACAAATATTTTTTTGTTATAAATACTTCCTTACGAAACGAAGAAAGTAAAAATGGGACTTAAACGTATCAGGAAATATAATGACGTCATATTGACATATAAGGGTAGCGGACCCCACGTACACCCATGATTTTTATCGGACAAGTTCACCACTGTGTTTTAGATGTATTAATTTAACACTGTTGCAAAAATCAGACTTACGTGTATCGAGATTCATAATGACGTCATATTGACATATTAAGGGTGTCGGACCCCACGCACGCCCATGATTTTTATCGGACAAGTTCACCACTGTGTTTTAGATGTATTAATTTAACACTGTTGCAAAAATCAGACTTACGTGTATCGAGATTCATAATGACGTCATATTGACATATTAAGGGTGTCGGACCCCACGCACGCCCATGATTTTTATCGGACAAGTTCACCACTGTGTTTTAGATGTATTAATTTAACACTGTTGCAAAAATCAGACTTACGTGTATCGAGATTCATAATGACGTCATATTGACATATTAAGGGTGTCGGACCCCACGCACGCCGTATCATTTTTGTCGGAAAAACATTTTTTCGTCGAGTTTATCATGAAATCTTTTTATTACAATTAAAAAGGAAGTTTACATGTATCGCATTGTAATACACCGTCAAAATGACAATTTCACGAATTGACAGCTCTGAAAGGTCCCGTCGCCGAAAATTTGCCAGAGGAAAAGTTTGTTGGACTCGCCATAAGGAAGACGCTCACGAAGTTTGGCATTTACATGAGTTAGCAAAATGTCAGGTCGCTGGACTGGGGACTACAGTGCCTTACATCAAAAATTTATTTTTTCGTTTGTATAGTATAAGCTTAGTCCATTTTGGAAAATTATTTTGTTTTTTTTTTGGCGTCGACTTCAAAAATTTCGATTACAGATAAGAATTTATTGCATTATTGTTTTTTTTTATTCCTTAATTAAGGGACTTTAATTTACTTATCAATTTTATTAAATGATAATATGACTGATGACTAAGGGACTTTCGCAATTACTTCTCTTTTTGGAATTTTCTTGTCGTCAGCAAATATTAAAATTGAGTTTCATATCAACAGATAAGAACTAAATCCTCACACTCGTGTATATTCCATTTTAATACCGACCAACAATATTAAAATGAAAATTATTGCCCCACGCTGTACCAACTTATGAGATTCTTCATAAGAAAAAGATCTTTCCCCAATAAAATTCTCCTTTAAAACAACGATTTTTTTTATTTCCACCGCAAACTCTGGCCACATAAAAATTTCTGAAGTGATATTGCTCGCTCCAAGGAATTCTAAGTAAATGAATTTGAAGTTTTCTCGAGCCATATTGGCATATAATAGATTCTGCCAAGAAACGGGATATGCCTTTATGGATCAAAATTCCTTTTAAAATGAAACTTTGATAGACCGCATGATTTTGCATGAACGGAATTCTTTGCAGCTTTTTAGGGTCTGTATCCAAAACACTGCAAAAAGTTGGATTGGAAAATGTCTTGTTACAAACTTTCTTTATTAATTATTTTTATCTAATAAGCTTCATAACAGTGCTAACAAAACTATTAGTAATGTAACAGGTGAACGTATAACAACTCTTCTAACCTGGTAAATAAAACACTGACTTAGTTTGTTATATATGTAATTCTCCTTTCAGGCAGAGAATATGAAAAATTTATATACAAATAGTTTATTTCCTGCAAATATCGCTCTGGTCTTCTCTCCATACGCGTTTTGATCACCTCATGATCTCGTCAGTGGAGATGTATCGGACCGAGAGCAACATTAGCAGGAAATAACTGATATATGAACCATAAATTTCAAGGAATGTCGACAGGATATTGCACCTGCCATCCATCAAATTCGATGTCAGACTGAAAAATATCGCCAGTCGAACGGCATCTATGAATCATCGGAGTAACGTGAAATTTTTTAAAAAATCAAAATTTCAGTAAGAAATAAAGAAATCTTTTTGCCGTGTTTAAATAGTTTGTTTTATATGCAATTCTTCTTTCAGGCAAACAAGATCATGAGATGATCGAAACGCGTATGAAGAGAGGACCAGAGCGATATTTGCAGGAAATAAACTGTTTGTATATATATTTTTCATATTCTTTGTATATAATAGAACCAAATTATTTAAACAATTTGAAACCATCTCAGTGGAAACTGATGGAACAATGCATCAAACTCACAAAATGGTTCCAGATTTTGTCACGTTGATAAAATACCTGGAAAATTAAAAGACTGTGATTAGAATACTTTACTTATTGAATATGCGGTCTTCATTAATTGTACGAGGTGAGCTAAAAATGTGCTTTGAAGAGAACGATAATAACGGCAAATAAAGGGTGTTTTTTATAGAGGTATAATACTTTAAGTTGGCAACATTTTTAACTGGCGGCCATTTTGTCAGCTGTCAAGTGATTTATGTTTAGTTTGGTTTGGCATTTCAACATGAATAGACTGACGCCTGAACAACGCTTCCAAATTGTGCAAATTTATTTTGAAAATCATGGTTCTGTTCGAAATACGTATCGCGCACTACGTCCATTTTACGGTCAACATAATCGTCCATCAGAGCAATTAATTAGATTAACTATGGAACGTTTTCGCACCACGTTTACACTAAATGATAATACGCATCCACAGAGACGTCGTACAGTGCGTACAGAAGAAGTCATTGCTGCTGTAGAGCGTAGCGTAGAGGAAGACCCGAATCAGTCTATCCGCCATCGTGCACAGGAATTGGATATGCGTCCATTCACTTTATGGACGATTTTGCGGAAAGATCTTGGTTTGCGTGCTTACAAAATCCAACTCGTGCAAGAATTGAAGCCACATGATCACCTAGCAAGGCGTAGATTCGGTGAATGGGCCCAAAACAAGATTGCCATTAATCCCGATTTTCATAAGCGAATTTTGTTTAGCGATGAAGCTCACTTTTGTTTGAATGGATACGTCAATAAACAAAACTGCCGTATTTGGAGTGATGATAATCCTCAAGTGTATGTTGAGACACCGTTACATCCAGAAAAACTGACTGTTTGGTGTGCTTTATGGGCTGGTGGAATCATTGGTCCGTACTTCTTTAAAAACGATGCTGGTCAGAACGTTACAGTCAATGGTGACCGCTATAGAGCCATGATTACTGACTTTTTCGTTCATCAATTGAACAACCATGATGTGCAGGAGCTGTGGTTTCAACAAGACGGCGCAACATGTCACACAGCTCGTGCCACAATTGATTTATTGAAGGAAACGTTTGGTAACCGCATAGTTTCACGTTTCGGACTCGTGAATTGGCCTCCAAGATCGTGCGCCTTAACGCCGCTAGACTATTTTCTGTGGGGATATTTGACGTCGCTAGTCTACGCTGATAAGCCCGAAACGATTGATCACTTGGAGGACAACATTCGCCGCGTTATTGCCGATATACGGCCACAAATGTTGGAAAAAGTCATCGAAAATTGGACCTCCAGATTAGACTACGTCCGAGCCAGCCGTGGCGGTCATATACCAGAAGTCATATTTAAATTATAATGCCAGAAGGTTATCTTTCGAATAAAGTAAATTTCATGTCAATTTAAAAAATTCATCTTTGTTTTATTCCATTTAAAAGTTCTATACCTCTATAAAAAACACCCTTTAGTATCAAGAGAGAAAAAAGATATAAATGATATAATTAATATTATCACCATTGAAATACAGGACAGTTTTTAGAGTTGTTTTGGAGAAACAATGGCCAGATTGAGAGTACACAAAAAGGTCCCTTGCAAACAAGATAGAAGAGCATTGGTTGAAAATTTTTTGCCTAAATCGGAAGGCAGATCTTTACAAGATTTATCTTTGGTTTCCTTGCAGTAGAATGTATAGTCCGAGGCTATTCATAAAAGCAGATCTCGTGTAAGAAGGAGAGCGGAAACGTTTACGGCTAACAAATGCTAAAAACCTTAATTTTGTTCACCATATATGTGAAAAATTGATATTACTAATCTTGCACGTAGAAAATATGACGATTTTAATTAAAAGCTTACTGCAAAATACTATATATGCAATACAATTTTCTATCTACTATTCCTGCTTTGGTTATTATCAGAGTTCAGCATTGAAAATAATTTTAATTTTGAATATTCCTAATTAATTAGAATTTAACCAAATACTAGATGTTATAAAGTTCTAAAGCTGATTAGTGCTTGTTAGGTAGTTGTAAATGTTTATTTCACTTAGGATGAATTAACCAATGTATGGTCAACGTAAACTTTAATAAACTAGTTACTACAAAAACTCCCATCATGTATTGACAAAATATATACATAAAAGAATCAAAATTGACTGAAATTTTACCAAGAAATATTTTCTGTAATTTTTTTAAAAAACAATTCTAAAAGAGGGTGTATTTTTTATTAAACGAGAACAATATTTGTCTTTATTTCATTTCAAATAATAAAAATAAATTAAATTTAAAATAAAGTCAGTGTTTCTCTTTTATTTGTTTACTTCAACAACCAATACGTCTATCATAAAACGGGCTTTCAAATATTTACTCGTGAATGAAGGATATAGCGATACATATATTTATATTATTTTGTAAAAATAATCAAACAAGGCATATTTTTTTTTAGCAAACAAAAACCATATTTTGTCTTTTGATCAAATGTTAAAATACTACTTTTAGATGTACTACGCGAATAAATTATACAAGAAAATATAAATGTGGTAAAAGCCTCAACTCAATGTCTGTAAAAAAATTTAAATTAATAATAGTGCGTCAGAGTTAGTTTCAATATGAAACAGCAATATAATATTTAAATTAATAAATTTCTTTCAGAGTATCTCGTTACTGAAATAAAAACTTGAAATTTTACTTGAATATTATGAAAAAAATTTATTTTTATGCCCTTAGGGTATGCAAGCAGTAGATAACCGATAATTAAATTTTATTGTAAAACAAATTTTATATTCAATTTAATCATTTTATATTTGAAACCAAACTCAAAGAGTGATAAAATTAAATTTGTATGATGCCGAGAGAATGAAGTGAAATTTAAATTTTTAGTGGAAGCTAGATACTTTCTGGCAGGTGTTAATATTTTTTAAAACCTTATCACATTTTAACCATACTCTACTTGGACATTTTGGTCCTTTTAAGTGGTCCGCACGAAACTCATATATCTCGCTTTTGGACTTCCTTTATTGGAAGTATCTCTTAAGCGAAGTTTTTAATAAGAGTGACCTGATTATAAGAGTCAAAAATCATAATAATTCAAGATTTGCATGATATCTAGGAGCAACAGTTATTAAATCTTAGAAAGTAGTGCAATTGGCAGAAACTTAACCCAATGTATTTCAGACCTTTTTGAGTACAAAGTAATCCACTATTGGGGCAAATACAAAAATAGCCAGAAAAAGTTTTTTTGTTAATTTTAGAAGCTGGGCTTTTGATTGTGGACAAAAAAGTATAAAAAATTAACTCCGCTCTACGGGTCTCAAGCCGAGGCTATCATCATTCAAGAAATGAGGAAGGAAGAGGTGGAGGAGTAACAATCTCGTAAAAAACTTAGGTTAATCTGGACATACGAGCCCCTAACTCTCCTAAGATCGGTAGCGATCACAAACTACTCTTTGGAAAAATCAAAATGAAATTAAAACCCAACAAAAACACAAGATCTGGCACACCGGATAAGAAAATAAACGTAGAATCATTATGGGATGAATCCACTAAGTAATTATACCAAAAACGACTTAGGGAAAAAATACAAAACAAGCCATTAGACGAAAGGGATGACAATAACAACAGCTGGGAGAAACTAAAGCGAAATATCAACGAAGCAGCCACTGAAGCACTCGGAACACGAAAAACAAACCAAGAAAAGGGAGGACCCAACAAGACCCCACGGTTCTGTAAGGAAGTTAAGGAGCAATGTAAAGAGAAAAAGAGAGCCTACTTAAAATAAAGGATAACGCAGTCTCCGGAAGATTATCAAGAGTACAAAATAATTAGAAATAGCATCAATACATTAGTGAGACAAGTTAAAAACAAGCACTGGGAAACCTTTTCAAAAAGGATGAAAAGCAACTTCTATGGACTCCAGAAACAGATATGGCGGCTGATCAGAGACCAAAGAAAGGAAACACATGAGTTAATTAGCAGTAACGGCATACCGAAGGGAACTTGGGTGAACTACTTGAAGGAATTATACAAGAAACAACAGACAGAAATCAAACCTAACACACCCGAAATTATAATTAACGACGATATACTTGTAAAGAAGGAAGACGTAGAACTAGCATTTAAAAAAACTAAAAAACAGGAAAAGTGTGGGACCTGGTGGAATTACCAATGAACTATTGAAATACGGAGGAGAGAGCCTAACAGAACAACTGAAAATTCTCATCAATAAAATCATATACCATCACAGAATCCCCGATGAATGGAGAACTAGCACAACAATACTCCTATTCAAAAAAGGCGATAAAAAAGTACCGGCTAATTACAGAGGAATCAATCTTCCCTTCACCTCGTTAAAACTAATCACAAAAATTCTTACAAGCAAAATTAATGAACACACTTCCTTAGCAGATGAACAGCAGGGATTCCGGTCGGGAAGGTCATGCACGGATGCGATATTTGTTATAAGACAAATAACTGAAAAGTCAATTGAATATAATTGTCCAGCCTTTATGTGTTTCATCGATCTAGAGAAGGCGTTCGATCGTATTCAACTGGAAGATGTAACACAGCTACTTTACGACAGAGAAATACCTCAAAACATTATCAAAACGATTGAAAATATATATCAGGCAAATACAATTCAAGCTAGGATAAACGGTGAATTGACCGAAAAAATAGAAGTAAATATTGGCACCCGACAAGGTGACTCTCTTAGCCCCCTACTATTTAACATCATCATGGACGAGTTGATAAAGCAGGTGCGTAGATTGAAAGGGTATAAAATGGGAGACAGGGAAATCAAAATATTGTGCTACGCCGACGATGCAGTGTTAATAGGTGAAAGCGAAGACGATTTGCAAAGACTACTGCACCAATTTAATATAACAGCGAAAAGTTTAACATGAATATATCAACGTCAAAAACTAAAGCCATGGCTACATCTAGAACACCACTCAGATGCAAACTAGAAATAGACAACAAAATTATACAGCAGGAAATGAAGTTCAAGTATCTCGGAATAGAAATATCCGGATACGGGGATGTTGAAACAGAGGTGAGGGGACAAGCCATGAAAGCAGCAAGAACAGCCGCATGTCTTAACAGCACTATATGGAGCAATAAATATATAGAAATCGAAGTTAAATCCAAAATTTATAAAACAGCAATAAGACCCATACTAACATACACTGCAGAAACCAGACCAGAAACCTTGAAAACAAAACAAATATTGGAAACAACAGAGATGAGAGTGGTGCGCAGGATAGCTGGCAGGACACTTATGGGTCGGAATAAGAGCGAGGATATAAGAAGAGTGTGTAAAGTCGGTAATATCAAAGAAAAAGGGAATGGAACGAACACATCAACCGCATGACCGACGACAGAATAGTAAAGATCATGAGGGACAAATCACCAGTAGGACGTAGGAGTACCGGAAGACCTTGTAAACGATGGAGTGATAACCTTGCAATAGACTGAAACTAGCCAAAGAGACTAAGAATAACAAGCAAATTGCTTATATTTAAGAAGGAAGAAGAAGAAGAATCTGACCCGAATAAAAGTAAAGAAGAGGAGAGATATTGTTGTGTATTTCTGAGTATATTTTTTGAACTATCGGCAAAGCGCTTTCGGTCTTACTTCCTCATGGCTCCTACCCTAGAAACAAGAGAATATGGTCAGTAAATAAGCTCTCTCAGTACTCACCAACCACACTCACTCGTCAAAGAGCACACTTCAATCTTGCCATTTGGAGAACAGTCTCCAATGCCAGCGCAGTCTTTACACAGTACAAATCAAGTCCAAAGTTTTAACTATACTGGTGAGTATTGAAAAAGCTTATTTACTGAACAAATTATCTTGTTCCTGGTGTCTGATCCTTGAAGATGGTCTTAGTAAGACCGATAGCGCTTAGCCGCTAATTCAAAAAATATACACTGAAATAAATAACAATATCTCCCCTTTTCTTGATTTATTCGGTGTACAACCTATTAGTAACTTATTCCGAATGATAGTGTCCAGTAAGGGTCCCTGTCTAAGGAACAGGCGAAGACGCTGCCTTGCATTTAGATGTTGGACCATTAAAAGCTAGAAAGAAGAAAACCTGTACAAAAAATAACCTGGCCCTCCAGGCTGGGGGTTAAAGGGATTAAGTTAGTTACCTAACATCTGGAAAAATTTAGATTGCTAAAAAGTCTATATTTCGCTTCGCAGCATCAGACGGATCAACTGGTAAAAGACATGAAGCAAGGAAAAGGTTTATGAATTATGGCACAAGGAATGTACAGGACAGTAAAAATAAAATGGATGAGATTTTAAAGGAGTTGGAAAATTTTAAGATAGATATAGCAGCCATAACTGAAACAAAAAAAAAGCATCTATTTAGTGGTGTTCCCCAGGATACTGGTGCAAAGAAAGGAGTTGCAATATTAATACACAACAAATTTAAAAACTATCACAGACCAGGAGGGAATTAATGAAAATATAATAAAGATTAATGTGACACAAAAAAGTAGGAGATTATCATTTCTTGATTAAGAAACGAGTGAGAATTAAGAATAATAAATTCTCCAACTTTCTATAAATCAATAGTTTTCTTTAAGCGATAACTATACTAATATATTGACAACAAAGAGCCTAGAATTTTAAATAGTATTGGTATTATTTCACTATGTTCCTTTAAAAAACAAATACGGCTGTCATATAACGGACAGATATATATTTACTCACAAATGGAGAATAATCTGAAGTGACGTTTATTTACCCCAGATATAAAATAAAGTTTTCTGTTTGGATGCTCTTATGCCCTTTAAAACAAAGGATCATGTGTATCGAATGGAAGAAAAGGAGATAAAAGAGAAAGAAATACGGCCCAAGTTGATTGTGTGTCAGCACAGATGAATTTGTATCTGAAAATACCAGTTCATGATGTTTCATCAAAAGACATAAATACGGTTAGTTTTCACTAATAGGATTACTTAGTAATAAGTATAACAAATTGCAAAAAATTGAAATTTACACAGTAGATAACTAACAAGTTTTGTTACACTTACGAAATAATGATCCTTCAGATTAGATAATAATATATGAGTAATTTTACTAAAACTATGCTTTTGCCAAAAGTGATTTTTAATGTCATTTAAAAAACTTTAGAGACTACCACATTCGATGTTTGTAATTAACAAGCTTCAAAAAAAGCAGTCTCCAATACATTATATATATATATATATATATATATATATATATATATATATATATATATATATATATATATATATATATATATATATATCTGTGGAAGTATCGAAATCTTTGAGGAACTTAAATGTTAGAGATGCTGAGAAATGCAACATTCCCGAACATTTAAAGAACGTTAAGGAAATTGAAAAATATTTTGCATCGGTTTTTGTTAAAGGGCGATGGGATGAAGCCTTGGGTTGGTATATTGAGCTTTAGTCTCTCAACGATGAAAGCTGTATTTTTGTCATCACAACTATTGCTGCAGTTGACTGCGCTATGAAAATTATAAAATCTAATGCAGCTGATTTAATAAGTTGTGAAGTTCGCTTAAATACCGCAGTCCCTTTATTGACCCCTATATTACGGAACTGGTTAAAGTTTGCTTCTAAATAAAATACTTTGTATCGTATTCGAAAATATATATACTCTGCAACTCGTCCCCAAAGTCAATTGCCCCGAGTCTTCCTCTGATCTGCGTCCAATTAGTCTATTACCTGTTTTTCAAGATTCTTGAGAGAATAGTCTGCAAACAAATGACAGTTTTGAGGAAAGATGTGGTATTATACCACCACATCAGTCGAGTTTTAGAAAGGATTTGGCATCTCTATTGTACTGAGGTTGTGGACTCCATCGTCATGGACTTTGACGGGGATCGTGTCTCGGCTCTAATTTTGCTAGATTACTCAAAGGCCTTTGATACCATAAATCATAGATTCTGCTCGAAACCAGGATACTATGGTTTTCCGGTAGATTTTGTTCAGTTTGTTCATTCATGTTTGACGAAGCGCTGTCAATGTGTGATGCTGAATGGTAAAATCTCTGAAATATGTCCTATTTCATTAAAGGTACTACAGAAGTCAATACTTTGATCTCTGTTTTTACACTTTTTATGGCTAATCTATCAAATTACATTAAATACAGCACTTGCAAAATGTATCCAAATGATATCCAACTGATGTTTAATCTTCTACCTGATGCACATTATTTAGCAGAATAAAGAGTATATCAGGACTTAAAAATGTTAGCAAAAACATCTACAAAATGTAATCTCTCTTCCACAGTTCTTGTGAGTTGTTGTCCAGAAATCTTCTTACTGATCGAAGTCCTGGTATTGTCCTCTTTTAAATACTGTAATCATGTTTATGGCCTTTTTCTTAATGTCAAGATTTAATATCGGATTAAAAAAGTACAAAACTCTTGCTGCTGTTTTGTTTTTGGTCTTCGCAAGTTCGATAACATGTCAAACGGAATGGCTGAGCTGGGATGAATAAGATTAGTTATCGAACTGTACTCTACAGAATTTGTTCCTAAGATTATTTGAACAGAAATCCCTACTTATTTAAGAACTGTAGTTTAGAAACGGGACTCTTTAACTAAACACTCGACATAGTTATTATCAATACTAAGACACATAACTGTCACCTCCTAATTCACTAAATGGTTTAACTTTAAACCCGGTCTAGACTGACAGTAGAGAATTTAAACTTGGCAAGGGTAACAATATGTCAAGCAAGTTTTGAACTTTTAAAATACAATTAAAACAACATCATAAGAAAAACAAAACTGGTCATCTAGAAAATCTAATTTTCAAGGCAACTAGATCGGGTCTAAGTCTTAAACCTTCTTAGTGAATCTGGCCATTAAAGTTTAAAGTATATATTAAGAGATGCTTCTAAACAACCAATAGAAAGTAAGAGTTTTGTCAATGTCAACATATTTTGGTTTGTTTTCGAAATGTAGAATGATTAACTGGAATTACGTTTTCTGTCTTTATCTGTTGACGATTTGTTTATTTTGTTGAACTATTTTAGGCCAGTTTTATTTATTAATTTTATTAAAATTTTAAAATAGTCAATAAACTTTTATCTTGCGTTTTTAAGTTATTTTATTTCTGTTTCAAATATATATTTTGTACTTGTAGTTTTGCATTTTAGTATTGTAAATATGTTGCATACCATCTCTATTTTAAGAGTCATCTCCAGGTTAAATGTAAAATTAGCTAAATCAAGAGCTAAACTTCGCCTGTTGATGGCATATTAGAAGAGATAATTTATAAAAAAATTTTAATTCGATTTAGCAAAAAACATGCTATCAAAACATATAGAATGAGATGTATGCAAACAAAATGATATTTGAAAAAATTATTTCCAATAAAAAAGACAAACACACAACATTTAATTAATATTATTGATTTTTCGTTTTTGTTGTTTTATTTTGTTTGCATTAAGCCTTTCGTTTATTCGTATTTAATAATTCAAACATAAAAAAATATTTTCAGTCATAATAAAATTACTTCGTTAAGTGACCGCTAAAATGATGATCGCGTGTGGAATAAAAAATTATTCTTAAAATATCAAAAAAAAAATTCAGGGATCGTCTCTACTGTAATTTTTGCTATTAACATATGTCACGTGATCGCCGGTTCTGCGAACAAATTAAGTAAATATATTTAAAATGATAAACATAGAAATAGTTAGCGAGATACCGGGGAAAACTATCAATGTTTAATTTTTAGGGTAGTTCGTTTGCGAATCCGTTTTCTATATATTTTCTTGAAACTTCGAGTATTTATTGTTGATACAATTTTTCATATGACTGCCAAATTTCATATATCTTACCCATCTTATAGTCGATATAATCACAATAAAAAAATCAACATTTAACATGGGTTATAAGGGAAGACCGTGGCGGTTCTAGTTTCTGCGAAAGAAGCCTTCTGAACTAAGTAGGGAGTCCTAAACCTCGACACGGCGCATTCCAGTGGCTGATAGGGAACGTCCTGTAGATGCACCCACGCATCATCTGAAGATATAGGTGAGAGCAGCAGCTGAACTAATACTTCTTAACATGCTTGATATCAGAAAATTACTAGGCAAGGAGAAAACTTGGAGAAGACCCTCGGTCCTCGGCAGGCCTTTAATTTGCCATATAGTGCGAAGAATCCGCATGAGGATGATAAAGATTGGCACTTGGAACGTGAAAAGCACGTATAAGCCTGGAAAGATGCACAATGTTGTACAGGAACTGCAAACTGACATCTTAGGTAAGATATCCCAATACAGAATAATTTTCCACTACAAATGGCATAATTTTTTTCTCCGGAAGAGATAAAAGACATCGTATTCTCTGTCACTAAGTTCTAGCTTCAACAAACTAAAAGAATGGGAGACTATAACTCAAAGATTGAAAAAGGAAAATGCAACAAATATATGGGCGGGTTTAGTCTAGGGACAAGAAAAGAAAGAGACGACAGATTAATGCAGTTTCGACAAGGGAAATGATGATTATCCCAAATATCTTCTCCACAAGATAACGAGCAGTGAACAATCAGGAATAAGATTATATTCTAATAAATTAAATATACAAAAAAAGCATTAAATCAGTCGAAGCCTAACCAGGGGACAACGTCTCTTTTGATCATAATCCCTTGATACTTGAGTACATATTAAGCTCAAAAGAATTATAAACGCAACAAAAACAGAGCAAATAGATGTAAATAAATTAAAAAATGATGGGATACAACAGAACTTAAAAGACCAAATAAATTATAACTTAAAAAAGAAAGTTAAAGTAGATGATTAAAATGATTCCAGAATTAATAAGATAGGCTTTAAATTAGCGGTTATGGAACCCACCAACACGATTTTGAAAATAAGGAAAATCTAAATAGAAATTATAACGGATGGACCGACGAAACTCTTAACCTAATGAATCAAAAAAGAGCCTTTAAGAGTAAAAACGAAGAACAGTACAAAACAATACAACAGCAAATGTGAAGAAAGATCAAGAGAGCAAAATAAGATTTCTATCCAATAATGTGCGAGGAAATTGAGGAACTGCAAGCAAAACACGACAACTTCAATCTTCATTAAAAGGTGAGATAATTGGTTGGTACATAAAACATGCACAACCCTGCATATGATACAAGTGACAAAGTAATTACTGACTTAGAGGAAAAGCTGGAGATGTGGAAAAATATATCGAGGAACTCTTTGAAGATAACAGAGATCAGAACGGATTGGAAAATGAACAGAAAATTAAAGGAGAGGAACAACACAAGACAAGATTATAAATGCTCTAAGATTATTAAAATATTAACTGTCATACCAAATCGTTAAACTAATTGAAAATGATCAAACAAAACATATCTTTTAATAGATCTATTTAACAGTATCTATGAAAGAGGAGTTATACCAAGGAGTGGTTCTAATCAACTTTTGTGACTCTACCAAAGAAATCAAATGCCAAATACCGTTCAGAATACCATACAATAAGTTTGATGAGTCACATTCTGAAAACATTTTTGAAAGTCATCTATGCCAGAATTACAAAATGCTCGAACAGAGTATCAGTGATAAACAGTTTGGATTTCGGAAAGGTCTCGGTGCTAGAGAAACGTTGTTTGCACTGAATGTTTGGTTCCAGAGATGCCTGGATATCAATCAACATATATACATGTGTTTCGTTGACTACAATCAAGCTTGTGATAACGAAATTATTGAAACAAAAGAATCTCGACATCGACGTACCTTGAAATTTACTCCGTTGATTCATAGATGTCGTTCGACTGGCGATATTTTTCAGTCTGACATCGAAGTTGGTAGACGGCAGGTGTAATATCCTGCCGACATACCTTGAAATTTATGGTTCATATATAAGTTATTTCCTGCTAATGTTGCTCTCGGTCTGATACAGCTCCACTGACGAGATCATGAGGTGATCGAAACGCGTATGGAGAGAGGACCAGAGCGATGTTTGTACATATATTTTTCATATTCTCTGCCTGAAAGGAGAATTACATATATAACAAACTAAAAGAATCTCGACACAAGAGATATCAAAATAATTTCAAATATTTACTATTATAAGTGAGACAGGGGTGTGTAGTTTCGTCAATACAGTTCATTCTCTACTCAGAAGATATCATAAATAAGGTACTGACTAATATGTGGCATTCGAGTAAATAACTTAAGATGTGCCGACAATACTGTCCTTATAGTAGAAACACTACCGGAATTAGAGAAACTTATAAATAAATAAAGTGTATACTGATTACAGAAATCGATACACGTCGTCAAAATTTATAAATACATAATCAACCGGTCGAAAAAAATATGAAAATACAATTGCTTAGGCACCATTATTAACGAAAGTATTGATAACTCTGAAGAAATTAAAACATGTTCATCAAAATAAAGCAAGTTTTCTGCAGTTGGGACCTGTCTTTGGAACTAAAAATTCGGCGTTAAGGTTCTATGTGTTTTCCCTATTGTAGTATAGTGTGGAGGTGTAAACAATGAGAAAAAATCACAAAAAGAGAATCGAAGCTCTGTAATTATAGATGAACCGTAGAATGCTATGAATCTCATGCGTCGATAGGGTTACAAAACTCGAGATGCTGTGACGTATAAGGAAGGAGAGGAAAGTGATTTTGACAATAAAAAAACGAAAATTAATGTAGTTTGGACACACTAGAAGGGGAGAAAGATATTGACTACCACAATTCATTGTCTAGAGAAAGATTGCGGGAAGAAGATCAGTAGAAAGACGAAGACATTGTTGGCTGAAAAATCTGTGAGGCTGGTGTAAGTGCACCAACATCAATTTATTTAGATTATCAGTTTTCAAAATATGAATAGCCTTGATGATTGCCAACCTTCGGAACGAAGGAGGTATCTGAAGAAAAAGAATAAGGAAAGAGTCAAAGTTAATGTGACATAATCTTTTTTGTTAAAAACAAATATATTATGTAAAACAACAGAACGCGTGATATACTACAAGATGGGGATACCCAGCCATGCCGTTAATTCGTCCTTGTTATGCACACGTCCTGCCTTTAAATTTATATTCATTATATTTAAAAAAACTGACAAAGTTTCCATGTTTTTTATTTTATTTTTTTGTAAATTCACTCATTTCAAACCCTTCATCGACTTCGTTTGTTACGCCATTGCATTCCAAAATGTATACATGCACCTCTAAAACTGGCTTTGCAGGAGATATCAAACTATTTACCTGATTAAATTTAATCATGCTCTACGTATAATTACAATTAAATCCAAATCACTTTGTCTGAATGTAATTAGTGCTTGGGCGCATGGGAACAGGATAAACTTTATGGGGTTTTCGTTTAAAATCGACTGCGAACGTTTTACTTTACTTCCATTGAACGACGGTGTCCTTTGTTTTCAGAAAACTCTATTAAATTTATAGCACTATTATTTAAAGTAGGACAGACACGTAACTATTTTCCTTTTATTTTTAACTTTGCGACGGTTTTTATGTGAGACACTATTTTATTTTTTTATTATTTTGTCTCAGTTAAAATTCCGTCTTAAGTTTACTATGGTTAATTGGGTTAATTTTATCTTATTTTTACAAATATTCACGTTTTGAGCAACACAATATCATTTTCATTAAGCATTTCTCATAAATCTTTCGTAGAACAACATACTATTCCTTGTATTTTTGGGTTTTACTAAATATCGAGCCATCCGAAATTTTTCTTCCTTGCAAATTTTCTTCCCAGCTCGGTTATTTTCTTTATCATTCGGTAATTTACCTAAAAGAAATGCAGCATAAATTTAATTTTTTTATTTATAGCTTAATTCATTAGTCGTTGACTCTATAACACTGGACTAGGTTGCTTTTATTTAGATATCGTTTTCTTGCCTATTCTTACGTTTATCCAGTCTTATAGCAGTTTTTCTTGATTTTTATTTTAAAGGTCATTCTTATTGTTATGGGTTGCTCCAGGTCAATTTTGTTCTGCTATTTTCTTGTAAGTTGGTACTCCTTAGAATTTCTTGTGGCACTTTAAAAAAAGTAGCGTGTCGCGCACGCTTGGGGTTTACATATAAATGGAGGCCAAATTGACTTCATTTTGACTTTTCCTGTTAGAATCGACAAAAGAAGACTGAATACTTCAATTCGCTGGATTTGCAGCAATCTTGCTGGATTTGGGATTGAAGTGTTAGATTGTTCCGGTATCAATGTAATATTTTTTTATTTCAGTATTTTTTTGCCTGCTTGGTGGTTTTTTTGTACTGTTTTACCGAAAGAAAACCTGGAAATAGGACTTTGTTAGTCTTAAGCACGTTCTTAATAAGAAATCCGTCTAGGCTCTAGGAAATTGAGGTCCACCCGACAGGCATCCACCCTACTGGTTATCCTATTACGTGACTCACCCTACGGGTTTGAACTTATAACTGCTGCCCACCCTATGAGTTAGAACATAACAGCTATCCACCCTACAAGCGTGTTCTTGTCCTGTGGTTACAACAAAGCCTACACCGTAACCGAGAGATTAAACAACTGGTACACACGCCATTTCTCAGACAAACCTTGAATTATTTCATCTTATTCTTAATTAGTATTAGTCGTTGCGCAACAAGTATAAATCTATGATCTTAGAATGAACGGGTTTACTTTAGGCCACTACAAAAAGCATAAATCTACGACCATAGAATGAACGGGTTTGCTTTAGGACAGTAGGCGGTATTGTGTATTAATCTAATTGGATTCATTTCTTTTTTTGTGAGCCTTCCCTAAAAGTATAGAAGCCAGCAACAGATTTTCGTGACCAATTTCCTCTTGGGCGATAACTTGTGAAATGCTTCAGACGATTGTGCCATGAAGCCTCGTGAACGTCAGCTGCGGCTGCGTGGGTGGGTGGAGCAGCGGCAGCCTTCCACTCGCGTTAAAAAAAATTGTTTTTAATCATTTTCTCCCAACTATAAACTTGTCGAATGATAGTTAACACAATTATTTGAAGACAAAAAATGTCAGATGGCTGTACCGTGGTGGTTTATATGTCAGCTGGTCACACGAACATGCAAAAAAAAAATTTTTGTTCAGTGATTTCCTCTCAGTTAAAAATTTGTCAAAGGATAGTTCTCATGCTACTTTGAATAAATAAAAACGTCAGCTGGTTCTATGTTGGTGGAAAAGTCGTCAGCTGATGCAGTGAAAGGTGCAGCGTGGAGCCAGACGTGAGCGCCGATCGCCTACTTAAAAAAGTTAAAAACTAAATTATGTAATTAGTTTATCACTTTTCTTTATTTATTTATTTCATTACGCTTCATGCACGTGCTCTTATCTGCCAATCAAATCAAACTTCTTAAAGAATTGCAATATTTAAATATATGCACTTTGGCTAAAACTCAAATACGTTAAAATTTATAAATATTCAAATAAATAAATAAAGAAAAGTTGTGATAAATTAATTAATTAATTTAGTTTTTAACGTATTTAAGTAGGCGATCGGCGCTCACGTCTGGCTTCCATGCTGCACCTTTCACTGTATCAGCTGACGACTTTTCCACCAACATAGAGCCAGCTGACGTTTTTATTTATTCAAAGTAGCATGTAAACTATCCTCTGACAAATTTTTAACTGAGAGGAAATCACTGAACCAAAAAAAAATATTTTGCATGTTCGTGTGAACAGCTGACGTATAATCTACCACGATAGAGCCAGCTGACTTTTTTTTATCTTCAAACAATTGTGTTAACTATCATTTGACAAATTTTCAGTCGGGAGTAAATGATTAAAAATAATTTTTTTTAACGCGAGTGGAAGGCTGCCGCTGCTCCACACACCCACGCAGCCGCAGCTGACGTTCACGAGGCTTCATGGCACAACCGTCTGAAACATTTCACAAGTTATCGCCCAAGAGGAAATTGGTCACGAAAATCTGTTGCTGGCTTGTATACTATAAAAACTTCACATTTTAAATTTAAAATAAATATTTTTATTATAACTATCTCCATCGGTATTATTTATCCCACGTGCTACTTGCGTTTCAATCTTTTGTTTATTGTTGACAGCTAATTTTAAAGAGTAAAGTTGAAAGCTAGTTTCAAACAACACCGTACCTTCTGCAACAGCCTGGCTCCGATGCAGTGTGCCCCTACTCCCTAGCATAGGGGCTGGCTCTGCATTTTTACTCGCTGGTTCTGCTACTAGCTTCCTGTACTCTAGTGATTTGTTGCAATAATCAACAGTTATTCTTTCTTTCCTTTATTGTGAGGTATTGCGCCTTCTCTTTTTAAAAAATAGTGTAGCTATTTTATGTAACTTTCTTGAAGATAATTTTCATATTAGATGCTATACGCTGAAAGTATATTCATTTATCACTGTATTTATTTGTATTTTTATTGCTGAATGTCGATATTGTGTGTTTTTGTTATCCCTGTTCCTGCAAAAGAAGTCTTGAAATGCTAAATTTAGAAAATATATTTTCAGAAAACATCTTATTGTGTTGTATTATGTCTAGGTGGAATGAGTTCATAAATATGGCATTTGTTTTTATGAAATATCAACATATTCACTGGGTGTTTTTAAAACACACAAGAACTATAGAGAATGTCGCTGATGTAAATTATCAAATATTTTGCTAAGTTTTATTTAAACCTTAGCATTATGAACTAACTAAATTTTGAAGCCTGTTCACATATCAATGAATATAGAGATAAATTTATAGTGTCAAAATATTCATTCTATGAACACTACCAATAATGTATTATTTTAAATAACATCTTTTAAAACCTAAGTTCTAGTCGAATGTAATTGGCTTCAAAATATTCGATGATTTGATTAAATTTTATCGTCTTTGAAAACACATTTCGCTACGGTGTAGCTTCTTGGAATGGTTGTACATGATCAAACATCCGAAGAAGCCACATCTTCGTGAAACGCGTTATGTATTTTCAAAAACATAATTTAAAGTGGAAGGTAAACAATAAAAGCTTGTTTTTGTATTTTACATTATTTACAGTAGATTTACATCAAGAAAAAGCCACTTCAATTTAAAGATTGGAAATCTTTTGACATTTAAGAATAAATCTGACTAATTTGAAGTCAAATATTGAAAATTTTGCTATCAAAGCATCAGGCTCATCCCATTAATTAAAAGTATTTTCTAACTATGGCTAAAGTTTATGGCAGATAGGAAACGATGTGCCAAAAAATTGAAGCGGTATTGATTTGACGATTAGAAAAAATGTATTTCTTTTTTTCTTGTATATTAACATTTATTTAAGAATTTTACAAGACTTGATTTTGTATCTGTGTGGCATGTTGTAGGGCCAGTTTTATTCCCCTTGTCATCCTTACCTTGCCATCTGTTTATATCGTAAATTACCTTATGCATGTCAAAAAGAATGCTGATGGGTATATCTGTAATAGTGATTACCACAACTACAACACGAGGGGCAGGAATTGTTTTACTTTGACTTATAGTAGAACTGCTAGAGCCAGGGATGGTGCGAACCACTATGGGCTGAAATTTTTTAATGTGCTTCCTAATGTTGTTAAAAACCTCGGTGCGTAGCAGTTTAAGTCCAAAATGAAACACTATCTGAAGAATAAAGCTTTCTACAGTATTGAAGAGTTTCTTTTAAATAATTTCAATGATTTAATATGACAGAAAAAGCACAGATGATTCCCTCACTGTACTTGTTTTACTTGTAAACTTGATTTATTGAAAAAGTTTTGTGTTTTTAATAATTTTAGGCTGTGTACTTAATGTTTTTATTATAATATGTTGTTTTATATTTGACTTGTGAAAATACTTTTTGTATGTATATCATGAATAAACATTATTATGATTTACAAGCCAAACGGCTTCGCACTCCCTCTAGGGATTATTCACTCATACCAGGCATACAAAGACACCAAAAGTATGAAGCTCTGTGGGAACCCTTTCCATGTTATCGGGTCCTAGGTGACGTTGTCTGCTGTATTTCCTACGAACTTTCGGACGGTTCGTGCGGTTGCTAGGAGAATTGCTTTCTGCATCGGCTTATACAGATGCTCACTAAGGCCCAGTCCCTTGATGTTCTGCAGGAGGTTCTTTGGTATCACTCCAGTTGTTGACAGTATTATGGGAATCGTTTGGACACTGTTCATTGCCCATTGTCTTTGGATTTGAACCTCCAGATATCTGTATTTGGCGATCTTCTCGTTGTATTTTGGCCTTAGGTTGTTGTTGTTAGGTAGAGCAATGTCGACTAGGGTAATTCGCCTAGAAATTTTATCTATTAGTACAATGTCTGGTCTATTATGAGCTACTGTTTGATCTGTCAGAACCGTTCGGTCCCAATATAACTTGAACTGGTTGTTCTCAAGAATAGACTCCGGATTGTATTTGTAATAAGGCACTTTTCCTACTTGTAATAGGTTTAGCTTCTCTGCTAACTCTTGGTGGAGTATCTTAGCGGCTGAATCATGTCCTTCCTTATACTCGGTTGCGGCAAACGCTTGGCATCCTCCAGTTATATGCTGGATTGTCTCTGATGTTCGACAGCCATATCTGCATTGGTCATTTTCTATTGAGGGAACTCTAATGATGAACTTCCGATAGTTCTTCGTCGAAATAATCTGGTCTTGGATAGCTAACAAGAAGTCCTCCGTTTCTGGAAACATCTGTCCTGAAATCAACCAGTAGTTGGACGTTGAGTTGTCGACATTGTCCTGATTGACCCCATTTGGATGCCGTCCATGAGGTGGCTTCTGTAGCCAAGTTTGTAACTTCTTTTGGTCTGTTTGGTGATGAGAAGAATCTTGTTCCCTCAACTGTAGCGGCGCTGAATCGTCTGCCTTGCATATTGCTCGATGTAGTATGGAAGAGTCCGCTAACCTGTGGAAATATGAACGTAAGTTTATTATTTGTTGGTCAAGCTGCTTACCAATATCCATCAATCCTCTTCCTCCTTGGTGTCTTCGGAGAATTGTACGTTCAATAGCACTCCGAGGGTGATGTTTTTGTGCTTTTGTTAGGAGTGTCCTTATTTTTCTTTGCAGGTTTTGGATGTCCGTCCTGCTCCATTTTACAATTCCAAAAGAGTAGCTCAGCGCAGAGCCAGCATACGTGTTGAGCGCCTTAAACAAATTTCTACTATTTAAGTTAGTTCGTAATACCCACCTTACCCTCCTGACAAATTCGGTTCTCAATTCGGCTTTCATAGTGCCATGGTCAATTTTTTTAGCCTGTTTCATACCTAGATATTTGTATGTTTGGTCTACTTCCATTGTGGCTATAGTTTCAACGTTCTGCATTTCAAAAGCCCCTGGTTTTGTTACGATGACATTTTTCGTAGTATTCCCGATTTGCCACGCTGTGCCTTCGATTATCAAACATCTGTCAAAAATACGTTTAAGTTGTGAAAATTTAACACTTGACAGGGGAGTAGTAGGAAATAGAAAAATTTGACTTGTAGTGTAACGAAGTTACTAATTTTTTGGGCAAGTGTATGTTCGCCGGGGTTTTATTTCTTTATTTAACATCCGAAAAATCTGATTCTTGCGGGAAAACAATGTTAAAGATTTCAAGATTACCGGAATATAATTAGATTGACCGCGCTATGCCGGGAAATATCATTTTCCGAGATTTTCAGAGCGTCCGATCATAGTAATCGCGCGCCGCATACAGCAGTATCGTATGCGCGATCACTGCACACCGTCACACGTCAGCGTAGTGGGAGCTCGGGCCGTCTATTTAAGTCCCAGCAGACCATTATTTCGCGGAGAACCAAACGGTCTCCACCCGGGTCAACAGTCCAAATGGACTGGACTGGGTCGCCTGCTGGGCCGCGCCTTCCTGGTCTAGTGATGTAGGTGAGGCTAGGCTTGTGTGTATATGGTGTTTACCATACACTTCCTTCCTTACGTCCTACCCCTCTAATGGCCAGCATTGCCGAGGACCCTTATAAGAACGGGCAATGTTGTGTCATCCTACCGTCACTGTCGAGGACCCTTATAAGAACGGGCAGTGACGGTTCTTTTCCTAATTTCCTACCGCTATTGGTCGACATTGTCGAGGAGCCTTATAAGAACGGGCAATGTCGCTCCATCCTGCTGACGCTGTCGAGGACCCTTATAAGAACGGGCAGCGTCAGTTCCTTTCTTTCCTTCCTACCGTCACCGATGCACACACGCACTGATGCCGTAAGTTTGTTATTGTTTCCGTATTGACCAGGAATGTGTTTGCCGCCAGGTGCCCTCCGATGTCCGTTGACAAGGGCGCTAAACAACTGCCGCCCCGACGCCTATCGCCGCCGCCGCGTAGAGACGCCGCCTATCGCCGATCGACGCCGGGTTGTTGTTACAAACTGCGCGTATACCGCCGTCGGTCGAGTTTTATACGAAGCGCCGTGAACCGGGAACGCGGATTTTAGATGCGAGGCGCGATAATTTGCGTACAAGCCGTCGTGAGTAGCGGCGCGACCGAATAGTACGAGATACGTGAATGGCGTCGCGAATGATACCACCGGGTTACCGTCTTCAGCGCAACCGAACAGAATGAGCGACCGTGAACAGCTCTAAAACATACTCTTGCCCTCCAGACCGTTTAATTGTTTATATTATTGTCCATCTTAGATTGTAAGTTAGTTTTAGGCCATGTCTTTATATAAAAGAATGGAATACAGGATACAGGATGTTTTATAACCGTTTGTTTTATTACCTAGTCCCATTTTTACCATTACATGTAACAATTGGCAGCCGGCAGCCAGCACTAATACACGCAATTGACCCCTGGCTTGCCGTTTCTCCACTGTAACAAGCTGCCCGGTGCAAAAAGTGGGCCCTCGACCACATTAAATCCCGAGGGTGGCGCCCGAGAACCGACCCCCGAGTGGATGTTTTGACCTTCAGGCAGTCAGACCGTTGATCAGTTGAGAGAGCAGGGATATCCCGAATTTACGTAGCTGCCGCTGACCCGATACCCCTGCGCTGAGCATTTGACCGATGACTGTCTGCACGAGAAATATCCACTGACCGATGTTCCGCTGCCGTGAACGAAGAAGAGCCGCAGAGCACGACCTTGCTCCCCGCTCCCCGCCTACGTAAAAACGCGTCACATTTGGCGCCCGAGCAGGGACCTTCCAAAACGTTGACAGGAAGAGCGGGGACTCTCAAAACGTTTGATTCGAAAGATAGGGACTAGGAAAACGACTTGAAAAGCGCATAACTCTTGAAAAGAGTCGAACCGGAAGAGCATAGGACCGGAAAGAAAAGCAATACTGAGGTAGTACCGAGATTGGCCGACACCGGGAGACAGTTGGGCGTGACTGTGGTGGACCATGTTACCGAAGGAGTATTGCTGTTTTTTTTTTTTTGTACCGTCACCGTTGAGAGTATTTTGTTCAAGGAGTACCGACGTTGAGGGAATGTTTTTCCACCGCCGATCAAGTCCGTTTAGTTAAAATAGTCGTGATAATAGGTAATCCGAGTATTCCATTCTGTGTCCGCCGACTGTAGCAGTGGATATGAACCGATTTAGGTAAATTTTGTTATAGGAGGTAATTAGGGCCTAAAACTGTAAGAAAATCGACTTTTCACGAAAAATTGTTCTGCGCATGCGCGAGGCAGAAATATGAGCCGTAGGTCTTTTTCGGCTAATTTTGGGTCGTAGATTACATTTTTCGACCGTAGAAAGGTTAATTTTTAGTGTACCGCGAGATACGGCCTGTTTTACCGACTTATGTTAAGATATTGATGTTGAACGCGCTTGCGTCGCGCATGCGGACCGGAGAGTAAACTGGAGGGAGAGTATGCGCGCACCGATAGTATACACCCCCACCGATCGCACCACACCGATAGTACTATTAATTTAAGAACCGTCCGAAATAGCATAAGTTGCAAGCCGACCGCTCAACGAGAAGCATCTCCAGTTCCAAGCACCGATAGAAGAAGAAGTACCGAGGGAGATGACCGAAGAAGCAATTCTGACTACAGGTACCGCCAAGTCTTCGACGCAAACCGATCCGAGCGACACAAGGGTGAGTTAGGAGTACCAGCCGCAAAAAGAAGTGAGCCGCTACTGTCACCGCAAGCACTGATGGATTTGTTTGTTCCGCCGACACCGCCCATGATTACTCCGCCGAAGGGTAACAAATTGTATTTCTGGTCTATAGTATTTTTGTTTTCAGATTATGGACCGCCTGCCGGACGAAGGACAGTATCTGAACCCGTCATTCAATTGCAAGGTTCCACTCTGCCAGCCAATTTTGATTCCTAGCCAAGGTGCCGCCAAGTTGCTGCCAAACTGTCACCAAGCTGCCGCCAAGTTGCCGTAAGGCCGCCGGTTACAGGTGATGATGCCTAGGATGACGAAATGGTCCAGTTTCCAGCCTTGTCAAGAGCTACTATATCTGGCCGCCAGAAACGTCAGATATTCGTTGGAGTTCAGTAATGCTGCCAAGCTGTTTAATACCGGCCTTGCCCTTTTTGGCCGCCGTCAGCCTTAGGATCAACATGGGAAACGGTGAGGTACCATGCGTAGCATGAGGAGCCACCGCTACAAGACCGTCATGGAACTATCACTACCAACCATGAGGAATCCACTCCACCAGCCGCCGAAGAAGACTAGAAGATTAGGTTAAGTTTAGAATTGTATCTGGCTAGGTTTTTATTGTAAATATTTATGTAATAAATATTTTCCGAAGAAGGGGGGGTGTGTAACGAAGTTACTAATTTTTTGGGCAAGTGTATGTTCGCCGGGGTTTTATTTCTTTATTTAACATCCGAAAAATCTGATTCTTGCGGGAAAACAATGTTAAAGATTTCAAGATTACCGGAATATAATTAGATTGACCGCGCTATGCCGGGAAATATCATTTTCCGAGATTTTCAGAGCGTCCGATCATAGTAATCGCGCGCCGCATACAGCAGTATCGTATGCGCGATCACTGCACACCGTCACACGTCAGCGTAGTGGGAGCTCGGGCCGTCTATTTAAGTCCCAGCAGACCATTATTTCGCGGAGAACCAAACGGTCTCCACCCGGGTCAACAGTCCAAATGGACTGGACTGGGTCGCCTGCTGGGCCGCGCCTTCCTGGTCTAGTGATGTAGGTGAGGCTAGGCTTGTGTGTATATGGTGTTTACCATACACTTCCTTCCTTACGTCCTACCCCTCTAATGGCCAGCATTGCCGAGGACCCTTATAAGAACGGGCAATGTTGTGTCATCCTACCGTCACTGTCGAGGACCCTTATAAGAACGGGCAGTGACGGTTCTTTTCCTAATTTCCTACCGCTATTGGTCGACATTGTCGAGGAGCCTTATAAGAACGGGCAATGTCGCTCCATCCTGCTGACGCTGTCGAGGACCCTTATAAGAACGGGCAGCGTCAGTTCCTTTCTTTCCTTCCTACCGTCACCGATGCACACACGCACTGATGCCGTAAGTTTGTTATTGTTTCCGTATTGACCAGGAATGTGTTTGCCGCCAGGTGCCCTCCGATGTCCGTTGACAAGGGCGCTAAACAACTGCCGCCCCGACGCCTATCGCCGCCGCCGCGTAGAGACGCCGCCTATCGCCGATCGACGCCGGGTTGTTGTTACAAACTGCGCGTATACCGCCGTCGGTCGAGTTTTATACGAAGCGCCGTGAACCGGGAACGCGGATTTTAGATGCGAGGCGCGATAATTTGCGTACAAGCCGTCGTGAGTAGCGGCGCGACCGAATAGTACGAGATACGTGAATGGCGTCGCGAATGATACCACCGGGTTACCGTCTTCAGCGCAACCGAACAGAATGAGCGACCGTGAACAGCTCTAAAACATACTCTTGCCCTCCAGACCGTTTAATTGTTTATATTATTGTCCATCTTAGATTGTAAGTTAGTTTTAGGCCATGTCTTTATATAAAAGAATGGAATACAGGATACAGGATGTTTTATAACCGTTTGTTTTATTACCTAGTCCCATTTTTACCATTACATGTAACAATTGGCAGCCGGCAGCCAGCACTAATACACGCAATTGACCCCTGGCTTGCCGTTTCTCCACTGTAACAAGCTGCCCGGTGCAAAAAGTGGGCCCTCGACCACATTAAATCCCGAGGGTGGCGCCCGAGAACCGACCCCCGAGTGGATGTTTTGACCTTCAGGCAGTCAGACCGTTGATCAGTTGAGAGAGCAGGGATATCCCGAATTTACGTAGCTGCCGCTGACCCGATACCCCTGCGCTGAGCATTTGACCGATGACTGTCTGCACGAGAAATATCCACTGACCGATGTTCCGCTGCCGTGAACGAAGAAGAGCCGCAGAGCACGACCTTGCTCCCCGCTCCCCGCCTACGTAAAAACGCGTCACAGTAGTATACGGAAAAAAAAGTTTGGGTACGTCTGGTATAGACTCTTCACTGTTATGGGGAAGCAAATCCAACTGCCTGATATAGTAGAGTGAACGGAGTAGATTTCATACAGCTTGTGTTTATCCTGTATGTGTAGTTTAGTACAGTAGTAATGTGTTTTTGCATGATTGCTACAGCTGTTTTTTTTTTATTTTTGCACCCGATTTATTTCTTGTGACAACTTTATATCTAGTATTTTGACAGTAATACTTGTATATAAGAAAACAATCGAGTACAACTCCTTTATTAGTGTGTTCTAGGTGTTGCCCCTCCCAGCTAACATTGTGTTTAGGTAAAATACCTACACCTGAGTCCTAGAGAAGTTTGGTTCTAAAGAATTTTACCTGTAGTATGCTGTAATCATTCCTAAGACTTCTTCGACTTTAGATTTTATTTATTTAATCAGTTTTCCCATTTCAGATCATCGGCGTATATAAAATCTTCGGCTTGTGAATATTTTGCAGCAATGATTCAATAATTTTGATCAAGTTGTAATTTATTAGCATATGGTATATTTTAGTCAAAACTGTCTTATGGTTGGTAGTGTCATACATGGCTATAAGATCAACCAAAGTTATTCACATTATACTACTTTGTTCAAAGCAGTCTTCAATAAATTTAGTATATTTTAATACTTGGAACATGGAGGATTTCCCTGGTATAACGCTTGCTTATTAAGCTATAAGCTTTAAGTCCAATTGCTCTTGAATATTAACAACACATGTAAATAGTAACAGTGTACATGGGCAAGCTTAAATTTTTTAATTTAAACATTTGTTCTCTCAATTTCTCTTATAATTAATCAGAACCTGAATGTTTTGGCGAGCTTAAAAATAGCTCTTATTGTCACGTGAAAATCAACATAACCACAATATTTTAAAATTCGAATCGAACCTGTGACAAGCATATTAAATGTTGTTGTGTTTACGAGATATCGGATACCCTTGAACGTGAGTTGCACTCTAAGCATTGTTCAACGTTATTTGCGTAACTCAATATCTGTTGATATGGAATGCTGTTGAGGTCCTGTTTTACATTTAAACTCTGTCGGACATTAAAGTTATAATACAAGGGCGTAAAATATAGCTTTAGTATGCTGCTAATTTTAAAATTATTCAGAAAAAAAAATATAATGAGCTCGAAGAAACAGGTAATATTGATAAATAAATTGTGCGGCCTTCAGGGGGTATTCTGGTCTAGAAATTTGGAAAAATCGATTTTTTTCATATTTTATATATTTGAAGTTTAGACCTTTAGGAATATGGTATTAAAAGGATTTTTCGAAATTCGAATTACAGCGACTTTTGTGACATGGCAACTAAACCGGCCGGCAGGACCGAATCAAACACTAAACGGCAGATGTTGCCCAACTACCTGAGGATCGAGTTCCCCGAAGGTCATTGCAACCTAGGATTCACCTCACTTTTTAGCGTTACAACCTTATTGGTACAAATAGTAAGAAAGTGGTCGATACAGTTGTAAAATTAAGTTTGTGCCAAAAAAAATTGGAAGAAATCAGATTTTCAGGACACGGACAATTGAAATTGCTAGTTATTTTAGCTGTTACCATTTTTAATGAAGGTTTTTTACATATTTTAAAAATTATGGAACTCATGGGCATCACTATTGATACTGAAACTCATACATTTGCTGTCAAACGCAACGAAATTCGAATTGACCGCTCTGAATAGCGAACTTCTGCTGCTTCTAAAGAAGCTAGAACAGCCAATTTAGCTAAAAGAACTTCAGAAAATATTAATTTTGCAGTAGAAGAAGGTCCAATGTATGGATCAGGGATCGCCGATTAAACAAATGTGAGTATTAAGTACCATTATCACGCTTTTTTTCTTGAAACTACTTTTTTCGACCTAGTCGACATGATATCTGGAGATCTACTGGAACGATTTACTTGAAATTTGGTGAAAATCTTCTTTATATTTCCTTCTATATCTGGATTTTGAAAAAAAAATTTGCTATATTTAAAAAATTCGGAAAAGTCAAAATGCAGATACAATTTTTTTTTTTTTTTTTCATATAGTCGTCATTTTGTGAAAAAAAAGTTTTTCTCTTTCCATGGTCCGAATCAAAGGGGCGTTTTTACTAATTAAGAATATTTTGGAATTTTTTGTTTCAGAACAGTACAAGGGTTGAGACAGGGGCGGATTCAGCCTCTCTCTTTGAGGGGGGGGGGGCGGTGATATCACAAAAGTACAGTATGGCAAGAAAAACAAGTTATCAACGGGAGGGGGGGAGGAAGTGCAAGCATACTCATTCCTAATATAAAAGACAGAATGGGTTCTATTTTCCTGAACTCAAAGCTCTTGGGAGGGGGGGAGGGGCGATCGCAAGCATACACATTCCTATACCCTATGTAAGAACTAGAGAGAGTAATAAAACTATTACCGAAACCTCCAACGTACTTGCTCCAGTGCCGCAGGTAACTGAGAACTGCCGTAAATCTAATTATATTGCATTATGTTTAAATATATTTTATAAATTTACTGCAACATAAAATTTCTGATAGTCTAATTTAATTTCTGTCAGTGAGCAAAGTACACCTTACAGTTTGTTCTTAGTGATTTATCTTGTTTGCGCTTGTTTTTATATATTATTTGAGATTAGTGAGATACCCAAAAGATATGGCTTTCACCTCTACATTTATTTCAAAATCAGTAGACCAAGACATTTTTTCCTCAACTTATTACGATGAATGTTTATGATACCTTAAGATATCAAAATTTACATAATAATGTTAAAAGCTCTGCTGAGATGTGTTCCAACATAACAGGAGTCGGAAAATGTACTATGAACCGAATACTGAAGGAGAAAAAACGACTGGAATTGTTAATACTCCCAAGCCACATTCGATCACAGGCAGACGAAAAACCTCGTTGGAAGAAGAGATGAAAACTGCAATTAAAGGGGTTGTATATACATTTTATTATGAGAAGCTGATCCCAACAGTTTACAAAATTCTAACTAAAATCAATGAAGATCGCGATCTCTGGAAATTGCTCAGAGAACTTAATTTTTGCTGGGAAAAACCAGATAGAAAATCCGTTCCTATAGATCGTCTGGAAACTGTCCGTTGGAGGAGTTAATATCTCTCTCAAGTAAAAGGTAGAGTTGCTAGAAATAACACAATTAACAAAATTAGTAATTTAACTAAAGTTTTGAAAGATTTTTGAATTTTTGAATAAAGTTACTGCGGAAAATTGGGAAAAATTCATATAATAAAAAAATAAAACAAAATGTGAGAACTCGATCTCATGATCGGTGAGATAGAGGAACCAATTATAATTAATTTGAGCGAAGACAGTTTCACTGACTTTGATTAGGTATTAGATACGTAATGTTTACTAGTGTAAACAAAATTTATTATTTAAATTTTTGTTTTTGTTGTATTTTATTGTTTAATGTTGTTTATATGTTTTTTTATTTTTTTATATACTTGTATTTTAGTGTGTCCTACTATTTAATTTTATATATATTTAATTCTAGTTAGCCGTAAGTTTTTTATTATTGTATTTGTGTCTTTTCCTTAAGCGTGTAGAATTAACATGTTTATCTTATTTTTTTGGGACTATCGTATTTCCATATAATACAGTAAATTAAGTTAAGATATCAGTACAATAGAAATAAAAATAAGTAGGTCTAATTTTAATTACAACATATAAAAAGTAATTACATTTGAATTCCTTTTTAGTGTTTAATTGTAATTCTGCAGATGGTTTAAGAAATAAATAAACTGAAACGTCAAATACCCTAAACATGTTTTTAATTAAATAAAATAACCGATAGCCCCAAAAATATTTTAATATTATATGAACGAATTTAATTTTTATATATGTTTAACTTTTTGTATTTTTGACAATGGATATTTTGTAAGTATTTAAATTATAATTTCGAATTTTTTGAGAAAATAAGGCTACGTTTTAGTCCATTATTATAGACCGGTATTTTTGATTATAAAATTTCTAACCCATTCCTATGAAAAATATATGTGTTTAACAGATTTTGCTAAAGACACCGGACTAAAGAACACAGGTAGTTTGCGAAGAGAAAAAGGGTAAAAAATGATTTATTACTCTCTTGTTCTTAAATAAACTGTAGTAGAAGAGGAAAAATCGGGTCTATTTTCCTAGACTCAAAGCTCTTTTTTTTGGGGGGAGGGGGCGATCGCCCCCACCGCCCCCCCCCTTGACTCCGCGCCTGGGTTGAGAACATATCGACCAGGATGCACCTTTTTTTTTAGCCCCCACTTCACTATCTTGTAACTCCTTAAATTTTTTATTTTTTGGTGATTTTATTTAGTATTCTTGAAACCTCAATAAACATCTTGTAAAAAATGGATGGTAAAAATGTTTTTCATTTCCTTTTTATTCTACTCAGAAAAACGCTTAAAATTTAGGCCTCTAGTCCAGAATACACCCTTAAAATGTGATGTAGCCTCGTCTTTCCGTGTACTGAAAATATTTTTAATTACATATTTACATGACCAGGTAATTTTTCAAAAAATTTAAGAACCCTGCGATGTTTAAATTTCATAAAACTCATTTTTTTGTTACAAAACACTTCATGAAACACAAAATAATGAACGCAATTAAATCTAATTTCACACACAAGTAGAAAAACTTTGCTACTATCCCTAATTTTTGTTTTAATTTACAAGAATGTTTTTCTCTCGGAAAATTAAAAACCTATTGAGTCAAAATTTCTGAAACCGGCCAATAAAAATCGACTAGTCGATTTTTATGAATTTTTTTGCAGATTCCTAAAGCCTTGCACGTAAAAGTTAATGTCTTAAAACATTTTCTGAAAATTTAAATTTTTCAAAAAGTTATAAACAAATGAATTTCTAAGCAACTTTTTATTAAAATTGCGATATCTTGATTAATATTTAATACAAGTTGTTGAAATTTTTATGATATATTCATAAATAGTAACGGAATCGAATAAGAGATTATTTAAACTGAAAACTTATAATTTGTTAATAAACAAATAATTTTGCAATAAACAAATAACAGTTTTACCAACTTCTCCTTGTGCTACAAAAATTTCCTTTTCACATTTGCATTCTTTAAACTCTAGCCTCGATAACTGTGAAGTGAAATTTTGGTGATCTCAACTTGGAAAAAAGTTATGAATTTTTAAATATTATCATGAAGACGCTTGAATGCGGCCGAGGCGGGATCCGCCGCGTCATGCGAGCGATACCTACAGTATAACATATACTTTTCTCCCCTGGTTTTAATGTTAATGTTTATAATTTTATAGAATAAATAATACCTCATACACACATATTTACACTTTTCATTTATTATTTTACAGCTTTATCTACTTTCAATATAGTGCTTTTTGAACATGCTGAAAAAATCTTACATTCTATACAATTAATATTAAATGGCTTAAAGCAATGAAAATGGCGTGTTCCCTTGATGGTTTGAGCTGTAGAGAAACGTTTCTTTAGATATTATTGGTGCTTTTTATATTCATCTAAAGTACAAAAATCCAAATCAATTTTGTGAAAAAAGTTGCGTGCCCATTCGAAAAGTTTTTGTGTTGTAACAATCGTTTTATCTTGTAAGCTAGCATGATATGTTCCTCTTTAAGCAAACATTTTTTATCTGAATAAAAATTAAAAATAATGAAAATATTAGCTACTACTTACTGTGTCGTGCTGACGTTTGCCATTGATTTTAACAGATTTAAAATTTCACTCCTGGCATTACTCGACTAACATCGTCAGAAAAGTAAACTCTTTGACTTTTATCAGGTTCAGCACAGTAGCCTTCATCATCTTTTAACATTTTAGCTGAAGCAACTATATGTCTGCTTAAATTAAATGTTTTTGCCGTTTTTCTAATAGACCACTATATAGGTATCGTTGTCAATAAAATTATTTTTTGCTGTCATGTTGATGTTCGCGATAATTCAAGTTTGAAATCGCTGATCCAACTATTACAATCCACATCATTAAAAATATTTGAACTATTATTATTAAAAGATTTTCGTAGAAGCTCGTGGTCTGTATCTGATAGATTTAAGCTTAGTTTTTCGGTAGGAGGAGCGATTAATACTTCTTATAACGCAGTTGCAAGTTTTAGTCTTTTATTCTTATTATCCATAGATTTAATACAAACATAATCTTCATCTTTTTCTGAGAAATCTAATTCTATTTCATCTTCAGTCTGCGAATTAGCTTTTGTTTGCAAGCTGCTCTATTTGATTTGTTGTTGATCTATTTATTTTTTGGAACTGCACAGAATCTTTTTTTTTACATGAAATACAAACGTATAAACCAAAGAAATCACTAAACTTTTCATCGCATTTTTCAGACAAGAAACATAGTTTATTTTTTACACTATTGTGACCTTTTTTTGAGAAGGATTACAACACTTTAGCGGTGGTGTCATGATAATAATTAACAGATCATTGCTAGCGAAGTAGCGAATGCACATTGACGTGTGTTATATATGATTTGCATAACATGTAACAACACAACAGCTCAGAATTATAAGTAATAAAAACTCAACTAAATCGATTAGGCATGACAAATAAACATATTTCTTTTCTAAATAATAATATAACTACAAATTATTTAAAATAAATTAATTAGATTGTAACATCATTCGCAACATATATATTTAAAAAGGGTTATAATGAAAGTAGATAAAGCTGTAAAATAATAAATGACAAGTGTAAACATGTATGAATTAGATATTTTTTTTTATTTTATAAAGTTATAAATATTAACATTAAAACCAAGGGAGAAAAGTATACGTTGTACTGTAGGTATTGTATGCGTGACGCGGCCCGGCGCGGCCGCATTCAAGCATTTTCATGATAATATTTAAAAATTCGTAACTTTTTTCCAAGTTGAGATCACCAAAATTTCACTTCACAGTTATCGAGGCTAGAGTTTAAGGAATGCAAATGTGAAAAGGAAATTTTTGTAGCAAGTTGGTAAAACTGTTATTTGTTTATTGCAAAATTATTTGTTTATTAACAAATTATAAGTTTTCGGTTTAAATTATCTCTTATTCGATTCCGTTACTACTTATGAATATACCATAAAAATTTCATCAACTTGTATTAAATATTAACCAAGCTATCGCAATTTAAAAAAAAAAGTTGCTTAGAAATTCATTTGTTTATAACTTTTTGAAAAATTTAAATTTTCAGAAAATCTTTTAAGACATTAACTTTGACGTGCAAGGCTTCAGGAATCTGCAAAAAAATTAATAAAAATCGACTAGTCGATTTTTAGTGGCCGGTTTCAGAAATTTTGACTCATTTATTTATTTATTTATTTATTGAATACAGCATCCACAGCAGTTAAGCCAGTTACAGATACCTTTCTTAAAGTTAAAAACATTACTAGTTAATATTATTGTCAATATTACATCTGAGCCTGAGAATCCAGCAATTTATGGTCAAGAATATCCTCATATCTACGTAAAGTAATACTACTTAAATCTACATCACTAACGTATGTATTAGAATAATTACACATTTTGTATAGGGGCGAATTTTTGTAAATATTTGTTCTAGGAAATTCTAGATAAAATGTTGGTCTTTGTCTTGTTCCACCCTTATTTACCACAAATGGAAGTTGCAGCAATAGGTCTGGACTATTTATTTTATTTTTTAAGATCTTGAATATATATACCAAACATATTTTTATACGTCTGTTTTCCAATGAAAGTCTGTTAAATATATTCAATAAGTCCAGATTATTATAACCCTGAATAGGATAGTATCCAAATTTTTTAAAAAACATATACTTTAAAAACTTACGCTGGACACGTTCTATGACTCTACTCCACACTTCATATTGTGGTGACCATTTTATACTACAGTATTCCAGTTTTGGCAGTACAAGACTGTCAAAAAGTGTCATGCAAACATCGACATCAAAATGTCTAGTAGATCTGATGATGAAACCCATTATCTTGTGAGCTTCATTAATTTTATTTATTATATGCTCATTGAAATTCAATGAACTATCAAACAATACTCCCAAATCCTTCTGACAAGAAGTTCGTTTTAACACTATATCATTAATAGAATAGGCTTGATATAAAACATTCTTATTCAGAGTAAAGGACATTGACGAGCACTTGTTGCCATTAAGACAAAAACCGTTTACTCGACACCACTCAACAACATCATTCAGATCCTGCTGTAAACAGTCACAATCATCAGCAGTCAATACTTCCCTAAAAAGTTTAAAGTCGTCTGCAAACAGTAATGCTTTTGAGTGTTTGATCACGTTACATATATTATTAGAGGCAATTAAGAATAAAAGAGGTCCCAAATTAGACCCCTGAGGAACACCAGAAGTACTTCTATATACATATGATTTGGCCGCTTTTATTTCAACGTACTGCTTTCTATCAGTCAGGTAAGAGACAATAATGTTTATCAGATTCTCTGTAACATTCAGTTGCTTCAGAGATTGTATTATAAGGGTATGTTTCACTCTGTCAAATGCCTTTGCCATATCCGTGTAGATTACATCAACTTGTGCTTTTTTATTAAAAGAGTTATGAATGTATTGTGTAAAAGTAATTAAGTTAGTTAATGTTGACTTATTTGGTAAGAACCCATGTTGACACTCAGATATACTGTGCTTTACTTCATCATATATTCTGTTAAAAATCACTATTTCAAATAACTTTGACGTTGCATTTACTATGCTAATAGGCCTATAATTAGTTACTTCGTGCTTTACCCCTCCTTTGAAAGTAGGTATAACCTTTGTAATACGCCATTCTGTAGTATATGTTGCTGTTTTAAGTGAAAGGTTAAATATATATAGTAAAGGTTCTAACAGAGATTCACTACAGCCCTTTATAACATAGCCAGGCAACCCATCTGGTCCAATAGCTCTGTTACCCTTTAACTTTTGAAGAGCACAGCGTACTTCAGTTTTATCTATGGGATAGTCACAAAAATGATTTTTAGATATACCCCCACTGCATTCCATCACCTCTGCAGCACTAAATACATTACCAAAATAAAGCGCAAATGCATCTGCAATACCCCCTGCACCCGAATAGAAAATGTTATTATAAGAGATTTCTGCAGGAATATCACCCTCACCTCTCAGACTTTTAACATACGACCAAAAATACTTGGGATTATTTCTTAGACTCAACTGAACCCGTGCCAAATACTCCGAGTGTGCTGCCTTTACTTTATTTTTAATATTCTGTCTACTAGATTTGTATTTATTATACCAAAAAAGACTTTTGGATTTTTTGTACTTTCTAAAATATTTTTCTTAATCCTTAATTAATTTAATTATGTCATTATTATACCACACTGGAAAAGTTCTACCTATCTGTGTTGATATTGGAACACATTGTACAAAAATATTATAAAATACTCTGTAAAACTGAGTTATGACAGTATCAATATCACAACACTCATATATAATGTTCCAATTTTGATTTTTAATTAGCCTATACATAGTGCCAAAATCAGCTTTTTTAAAATTAAATTTAGTACTGGAAATTTGCTCACATTCAGTCAATTAATAACAGAGATTTAATTCCAATAACAATGCTGGATGATGTCGATCCAGCGGTAACAATGGGTCATCATCATTTTCTACTTTGCAATCCTGCAAACGGCGGCTGACAAGTACCAAATCCAAGATAACATTATTTACATTACGAACATAATTCATTTGTAAAAGGTTTGTAAAGGATAAAAAACTTTAATTAAAATTAAACTGTTAATGAAAATTTTGTATTTGTCTATAAGAAATTAGAAATTCTTTCCTGTGGAAGGAAAGCAATGAGTAATTTTAATTTATTTGCTTAAAATATTCTTTCCCCCACAATGATATTTATCTTTCCATCAAAACTTCCGTAACACCTACGCTGTCCCATACATCACCGAATTTAGGTGCCGAATATGCAAACAGCCGTTCATTCGTGCACGCGAGCTCTTCCGATGGATTTTCGTAAAGACGATGTACGTGTGATAACAACTCCCGGCCTTCTGCGATCCGGGCACGTTTCAAAACACATTATCACTCCCCAAATCGCCTTTGCCTTGAATCAATCCCTATTTACTTAGAAATATTCCGACCTTTTTTATTTGCCTTTCTTCGGGCATGTTTCAAAGCTTTTTTAACCTTAAAATATGATATCTGGCGATTTAGTTATCATCTTTATTACCTTAGAGCTTTCTTGTAAATAAATATATATTACGGTGTTTCTTTTCAGAATTAATTGTTTATTTTTCCTGATTATCGTAAATTGTTCCTGTAACAAATGATAGATATGACGCAACTATGGATGATTTTCTGAAATTTTTGAAACTCGAAGCGGGTGAGTAGGTGAAATAAAGGGTGTTTTTTATAGAGAACTTTTAAATGGAATAAAACAATGATGAATTTTTTAAATTGACATGAAATTTACTTTATTTGAAAGATAACCTTCTGGCATTATAATTTAAATATGACTTCTGGCATATGACCTCCACGGCTGGCTCGGACGTAGTCTAATCTGGAGGTACAATTTTCGATAACTTTTTCCAACATTTGTAGCCGTATATCGGCAATAACGCGGCGAATGTTGTCCTCCAAGTGATCAATCGTTTCGGGCTTATCGGCGTAGACTAGCGACTTCACATATCCCCACAGAAAATAGTCTAGCGGCGTTAAGTCGCCAATTCACGGGTCCGAAACGTGAAACTATGCGGTTACCAAACGTTTCCTTCAATAAATCAATTGTGGCACGAGCTGTGTTACATGTTGCGCCGTCTTGCTGAAATCTCAGCTCTTGCACATCATGGTTGTTCAATTGATGAACGAAAAAGTCAATAATCATGGCTCTATAGCGGTCACCATTGACTGTAACGTTCTGACCAGCATCGTTTTTAAAGAAGTACGGACCAATGATTCCACCAGCCCATAAAGCACACCAAACAGTCAGTTTTTCTGGATGTAACGGTGTCTCAACATACACTTGAGGATTATCATCACTCCAAATACGGCAGTTTTGTTTATTGACGTATCCATTCAAACAAAAGTGAGCTTCATCGCTAAACAAAATTCGCTTATGAAAATCTGGATCAACGTCAATCTTGTTTTTGGCCCATTCACCGAATCTACGCCTTGCTAAATGATCGTGTGGCTTCAATTCTTGCACGAGTTGGATTTTTTAAGCACGCAAACCAAGATCTTTCCGCAAAATCTTCCATAAAGTGAATGGACACATATCAAATTCCTGTGCACGATGGCGGATAGACTGATTCGGGTCTTCCTCTACGCTACGCTCTACACCAGCAATGACTTCTTCTGTACACACTGTACGACGTCTCTGTGAATGCGTAATATCATTTAGAGTAAACGTGGTGCGAAAACGTTCCATAGTTAATCGAATTAATTGCTCTGATGGACGATTATGTTGACCGTAAAATGGACGTAGTGCGCGATACGTATTTCGAACAGAACCATGATTTTCAAAATAAATTTGCACAATTTGGAAGCGTTGTTCAGGCGTCAGTCTATCCATGTTGAAATGCCAAACCAAACTAAACATAAATCACTTGACAGCTGACAAAATGGCCGCCAGTTAAAAAAGTGTTGCCAACTTAAAGTTTTATACCTCTATAAAAAACACCCTTTATATCTATTTTTTTTGTAGAATGAATCTAATGCCCAGAAGTTAAAACATGGCTCCAGCACTTTTCACATGATTTTTTATTCGATACAGTCATTTCTTTTTGCTTGTTGTCTTAATACAGTATGTCCCGCTGATGGTGGCACTTTGGGTTATTTTAAATTGAATATCATACATGGTATTTCATTTTTAGATTCCACGCAAAATATATTTTACGTATAATGTCCTATTCCTTAGTGTAACGATTTTTGACATATTTAAAATTTTATATCAAAATTGGTCTTTGCAGGTCTAAACATAACTATCACTTTCTGCTATAAGAAAGCCTTTATTATTTAATTAAGGTTGGTTTTCTTCTAGAAGGGGCCCTAAGTTGATGAACTGACATTAAATATTAAGTTGAAAAAATCTTTAAAAGTCTATTTTTTTAAACGTAAACCTCTTATTTTAATAGTGTTCTCTTATTTAGCATTAAAATCAGGACCACTTTGTATAAGATTGTCAATTCCAAATATTTGCAGTTTTTGAAATATTGGCAATTTAGCATTTTTGTATTGTAAAATGCGAAACCACTTCTACAAATAGTACGCATCAGTCAAAGCAACCTGAAACTGGGCTGTATACCACAAATATGGAGAAGGGCCAAAGTCACCTTTATTCCGAAAGCCGGGAAAAAGGACACCTTAAATCCCTGCGACCCGTAAGTCTCACATCGTTGATTTTAAAAACGATGGAAAAAGCAGTAGATAATTATATCAGAACAGAAATTCTTGAACAGGTGGCACTGCATCCTCATCAACATGCGTATCAAGCGGGTAGGTCTACGGAAACTGCAATGATCCAATTAATAGATGAGATTCAAGAAACACTGAACAGAAGGAAAGTGTAATATGAGCCTTCCTTGACACAAAAGAGGCTTTTGACAAAAATCCCCATGAGTTAGTCAAAAGAGCACTCAACGATAGAAGAGTGGACAGAACGACATCTAAATCGATAGCATGATTTCTCTCTACTAGAATACAGACACAAAGATAGGACAGGATACTATTGCCCTCTGTACCGCCAGAGAATGCTCCCAGGGGGGAGTAGCCTCTCCATTTATGTGGAGCTTAATTATAGATCAGACCTCGACATATCTTGTCAGTGCTATGCCGATAGAGTAGTCGTGAGTACAAGAGGCAAATTCGAGAATACCCTCTATGATATAGTACAAAGAGGGCTTCAATACATGAGATGTTGGGACTAAACTTCAGCCACACCAAAACCACCCTAGTAGCTTTCACAAGGAAAAGAAACCTCAATCTGAAGACCATCAAAATGGATGGGAATGTTATTAAGTAGACGTCAGAGGTCAAATATCTGGGACTGACTGTAGATAACAAACTTCTCGGGAATAAAACTGAGTCAGAGGTATAACCTTAAAATAATCCAGGCCTACGCTCCAACATGTTCACATAGCGATGAGGAAGTTGATATATTCTACGAAGATATTGCAAGTGACTTAAATAACTCAAAAGCTCACTATGAAGTGATAGTCGGTGACTTCAACGCAAAAGTAGGAGTAAAAGAAGACGAGGAAGAAATAGCCATAGGCTGTCACGGAATAGATACAAGAAATGAAAGAGCCGGAAGACTACTGAAATTCGCATTGGAACATAACCTCTACATCATGAATACCTTTTTTAAAAAACCTGCTAGTAGAAAGTGGACATGGGCAAGCCCAGATGGTGTCACTAAAAACGAAATAGATTACATACTATCGAGTAGAAAAGAAATAATCCAAGACGTCAGAGTGCTTAATAAGTTTTCAGAAAGTAGTGACCATCGAGTTGTGAGAGTAAAAGTGGTAATAAATATTAAGAGGGAAAGAGCGAAACTAGTAACAGGAAAGAACCTAAAAAGATGGACAACCCCAGAAAATCTCTCTCAATACACAGAATATGTTGAAAACGGACTCTAAATTTTGGGAACCATCGACCTGGAGGAAACAAATAACCAAATAGTAAACATCCTGAAAAACGTAGAAAAGTATTGTAATAAACAAAATAAAACATCATTAAGTCAACACACAAAAGAGTTTATTGAAGGATTAAGAAAAATGGAACAGAAGAACTCAGGAGAATATAGGCAAATTAGCAGAGAAATGTCAAGGCTTATAAGGAGAGATATACGAAAATACAAATCGGAAGCCATATCCGATGTAATTAAGCAGAATAAAAGCTTAAAATACTTAAAAGAAACCTGGCAGAAGGAACAAAAGAAATTCATAAACTCCGCGATGCAGCAGGTACAATTACAACAGATAGAGAAAAAATACTCCAAATAGGGGAAGATTTCTACAGCGCGTTATACAAAAAGTACACCATTGACAATGACCTAACAAACATTCCAAATGTCTGCAATCAAGGCTCAGAAGATATACCAGAAATTTCATCATCAGAAATTGAAGTGGCCTTACAAGAAATGAAAAACAACAGAGCTCCAGGAGAAGAGGGCATTGTTATTAAAAGTATCAAAGCAGGAGGGGAAAAATTAATAAATGTTTTAGAGACCGGACAAATCCCAACTTCATGGAACAATGCCATAATGATAATCATGCATAAGAGAGGAGATCTCGGTGGGAAAATTATCGTCCAATCAGTCTCCCCTCCCACATGTACAAACTATTTATAAAAATAATAACAAGTTGATTGGCTCTCAAATTAGAACCTAGAGAACAAGCAGGTTTCAGATCCAGTTATGGTACAAACGACCACTTGCTACTTATGAAAACGCTCATATAAAAAACAGTGGAGTACAACAAACCACTGGTCTTAATATTTGTGGACTACGAGAAACCGTTCGATTCAGCAGACTAAAACAAAATATTTGCTGCACTAGCTGATTGTAGAGTCGACCACAGATATGCAGCTTTAATTAAGAACATATATAATAGCACAACAGAAAGTGTAAAAGTCCATTCCAAAATAACATCTCCATTTAGAATGGAACGTGGCGTACGACAAGGTGATAACATCTTACCAAAACTATTTACAATGCTGCTAGAATACATGTTTAAAAAAATAGGTTGGGAGAACATGGTAGTCAATATAGATGGTGAATGATTAAACCACCTACGCTTTGCTGACGATATCGTGTTGATTTCTGACAACCTTGAAGAAGCCCAAGAGTTACTAAGGACACTAAGTGCAGCGTCAGATGTGGTAGGTCTAAAAATTAACCGCACAAAAACTCAATGTATGATAAACTTAGTTCCAAGTAGCAACATATCCCTAAATGAATCTGAAATCGAGTATGTAACATCTTATAAATATTTGGGCCATAAACTGAGCATAAACCAAGATAACCATTCCTGCGAAATTCAAAGACGCATAACACTAGCATAGGCGGCGTTCGGCAAGCTGAGAAAGGACATATTTAAAAGCAATATACCGATTTGCTTGAAAAGAAAGGTTTATGAACAGTGTGTGCTCCCTGTGCTCACGTACGGTGCAGAAACTTTAACACTCACTAAGAAAAGTTGCGAAGAAATTAGAGTGAGTCAGCGAGGTATGGAGAGGTCGATGTCGGGAATAACACTGAGAGATAAAGTTCCAAATGTAATTATTAGAACTAGAACAGGGATCAAGGATGCTATAGAAATAGAACTGGGCCGGACATGTGGCGAGAATGGAAGACGCTAGGTGGACTAAACGCATTATAGAGTGGCGTCCTAGGTTCCAGGCATTTAGAAGTAGGGGCAGACCTCCAACACGGTGGACTGATGATATCAAGAGAATCGCAACAAACTGGATTCAATCAGCACAAGATCGGGAACATTGGAAACGATTGAGGGAGATCTATGTTCAGCAGTGGACGCTACAGGCTGTGTGATGATGATGATGATAGTATTGTCTATAGTTCTATCGAATCAAAGCATTTTTTGTAGTTCTCAACTACAATTAATAGTATTAGGTGATATTCGATTGCCTTTTCTGAAAGTGTTTTCATCGTTTCACTGTATATACAATTATTAAAATTATAACTAATCAATTTAAGTCAAGTGCAGGTCCTCTTTAAAACAAAATAACAATCCAAACAAAACAAACCTTTTAGTTTGCCCTTCAATTACTTAAAAAGCGTCCATCATTTATAGAACAAACCGGCAAAGAAAAAGTTTTACTTGGAAAAATCGTCCCCAATTTCAAGCTGAAATAATTTTAAACGAATTCAAATAACAAGCACATCGAAACTTTGCGCATCAGACCTTATGACCCTTTGATATTCCCTTCTTTCTGTAATTGGCTGACTTTTCTTTTTCCGAACTCAGAGAGCCGAAACGGAGAATGTTACCTTGTTAGATGAAAAGTTTTTACTTCAATAGTTTCGTTAAATATGAAATGATTGTTCCAAGGAATAACCTGAAATCAGTGGCAGATCGGATGTGATTTCACCTAAAATTTCCGTATCTGAGCGAAGAAAACAGAAAATCGTAACCAAAGTTGGAGAACGGGATATGCCCTAAATACAGCACAATACCGGTAATGATACATTGTGAAGTTCTCGTCGGGCATATGAAATCTTACTACGTTTCCCAATGAAAGCGTGCTCGCTTAGGGAAGCCGAAAAAAGGATTCACTTTTATCAAACGGGTTTTCCAGAGGCAAATATTTTAATAATATTTTCGGCTTCTAGTTATTTTCTAACTCTGGTTTCATATTTTTAAAACTAGCCTTGACCCGTTTTTTTTATCTTTTAGTTTAATTTTCCTTTTACAGCAAAAAATACAATTTTAAATGCAGTACAATTATTAAATTGAATTTTGAACCTCGGGGTTCCGATTCTACCTAAATAATAGATGAAATTTTAGGAGTCTTGTGTAAGATATACAGGGTAGTGCAATAATGTGACAAAGTACCCTATCTCCCCTATTTTTTTAAAAATTTGAAAAAACGATTTAATAAAAGTTATATAATATGAAAATTTCTACAATTCAAAATATTTTAAATTATAATGGGTGTTTTTTATAGAGGTATAGAACTTTAAGTTGGCAACACTTTTTTAACTGGCGGCCATTTTGTCAGCTGTCAAGTGATTTATGTTTAGTTTGGTTTGGCATTTCAACATGAATAGACTGACGCCTGAACAACGCTTCCAAATTGTGCAAATTTATTTTGAAAATCATGGTTCTGATCGAAATACGTATCGCGCACTACGTCCATTTTACGGTCAACATAATCGTCCATCAGAGCAATTAATTCGATTAACTATGGAACGTTTTCGAACCACGTTTACTCTAAAAGATAATACGCATCCACAGAGACGTCGTACAGTGCGTACAGAAGAAGTCACTGCTGCTGCAGAGCGTAGCGTAGAGGAAGACCCGAATCAGTCTATCCGCCATCGTGCACAGGAATTGGATATGTGTCCATTCACTTTATGGAAGATTTTGCGGAAAGATCTTGGTTTGCGTGCTGACAAAATCCAACTTGTGCAAGAATTGAAGCCACACGATCACCTAGCAAGGCGTAGATTCGGTGAATGGGCCCAAAACAAGATTGCCGTTGATCCCGATTTTCATAAGCGAATTTTGTTTAGCGATGAAGCTCACTTTTGTTTGAATGGATACGTTAATAAACAAAACTGCCGTATTTGGAGTGATGATAATTCTCAAGTGTATGTTGAGACACTGTTACATCCAGAAAAACTGACTGTTTGGTGTGCTTTATGGGCTGGTGGAATCATTGGTCCGTACTTATTTGAAAACGATGCTGGTCAGAACGTTACAGTCAATGGTGACCGCTATAAAGCCATGATTACTGTCTTTTTCGTTCATCAATTGAACAACCATGATGTGCAGGAGCTGTGGTTTCAACAAGACGGCGCAACATGTCACACAGCTCGTGCTACATTTGATTTATTGAAGGAAACGTTTGATAACCGCATAGTTTCACGTTTCGGATCCGTGAATTGGCCTCCAAGATTGTGCGACTTAACGCCGCTAGACTATTTTCTGTGGGGATATGTGAAGTCGCTAGTCTACGCCGATAAGCCCGAAACGATTGATCACTTGGAGGACAACATTCGCCGCGTTATTGCCGATATACGGCCACAAATGTTGGAAAAAGTCATCGAAAATTGGACCTCCAGATTAGACTACGTCCGAGCCAGCCGTGGAGGTCATATGCCAGAAGTCATATTTAAATTATAATGCCAGAAGGTTATCTTTCGAATAAAGTAAATTTCATGTCAATTTAAAAAATTCATCCTTGTTTTATTCCATTTAAAAGTTCTATACCTCTATAAAAAACACCTTTTACATGATGTTTTATGACAAAGTGAGACAAATTTTTTTTAAGAGGATACTTTCTGTATCTTTGCATATTTGGATTCCCCCAACAACTTTTCAATTAATATCATATCTGGTTTTAAATTTTATTGGTTTCCAATTTTTTCAAAAAATTCACCAAATTTTGAAAAACACATGGTCCTCTATAATCTACTTTATCTCTAATTCTACAACAATTTTCCTACATAAAGTTGACATTGAGAGAAATAAATGTGTTATTATAGGTCTAACATAGTGCCTTAGTCTCATAAAGGATAGTTGCTAAAATTTTACCCATTTGATGAATTGTAAATTAATTTTTCTTTGATTTTTTAAGTGAAATATCCTGTATAAAACTACTTTATTATGTACAGTTTTTTTTTCATTTTTCTTAAAATTTTTCTATACTTATTAGAGCTAGTTTTTCCGGTATATTCATTTTTTGACCCTGTTGGTTAGTACTTGGTGGAAATTCATACTAATTTATGATTGTGATAAGCAAAACACATCCTTACTTAAAGTTTCACTTGTATTTGTTGACGGTATATGCTCCACTGTGTAATGGAACAAACACTAGTTATTTTTTACTGGTCAACGTGAAGTGGCTTGGCTTTCCCAAAAAACTGGTCAGCCTAATAAGGATGTGTATGGAGGGGCTGAAGTGCAAAGTGAAAGTAGGACAGTACTACTCTAAAATGTTTGAAATAAATAACGGTCTTAAGCAAGAAGATGCGCTCTCACCACAACTTTTTAACATAGCGCTGGAATATATAATCAGAAATTCGAAAATTGAAGCGCCGACATCTATATTCCATCAAGATGGACCAAATCTACTGTTGGCATTTGCAGATGATGTCGATATGATTGGTAGTAGTAGAATAAAAATGAAAAAAACTCTAATACGGCTCGAAAAGGAAGCAAAGAAGATGGAACTTCAAATCAACGAAGACAAAACTAAATACATGTTCATGAGTCGGAATGGCCGAAACAGAAACAGAATAGGTCAAAATATCACCATCGATGAATATAACTTTGAACGAGTCAAAGAATTTAAATACCTAGGAACAACAATATGCAAAGATAACAACGGATCACAGGAAATAAACAATAGAATACAAGCAGGAGATAGATGCCTATACGCACTGCAAGATCTGATGAAATCGAAACACCTCACAAGACGAACAAAGATGAACCTATACAAAATAGTTATAAGATCGATAGTTATATATGGTTGCGAAACATGGACGCTAACGGTGGCGAACGAAGAGAGACTACGAGTCTTTGAAAGAAAAATCTTGAGGAAAATCTCGGGACAAACGATAGATGAAACGACAGGACAATACAGAACAAGAACTAACAAGGAACTAGAAGAACTATTCCCAGATACAGATGTAGTAAAAGAAATAAGGGCCAGAAGACTCCAGTGAGCAGGACATATCAGAAGGCTTCCTGACGACAGAATAATAAGACTAGCTTGGGAGGAAGCACTGATTGGGAAAAGGCCACTGGGACGACTCCGACTCCGGTGGAGAGATAATATAACAAAAGATCTCAAAATTATGGGCATCGAACACTAGATGGAGGTTGCGAGAGATCGAAATGGATGTCGTAAAGTCGGCTAAAACCCACCCAGGGTTGTAACGCCACGGAGTAAGTAAGTAAGTAAGTAACGTGAAGTATATTCCACTAAAATGAGTAATTAAATAGTCACTTTGTAAATAAATTTTAACCATGGGAACGTACGTATTTTATATTACCACCTTAAGATCTAATTCCATTAACAAACTTAGCAGTTTTATTATTTTGGGTCGTTTATCTGCCTTTCTTATAACTATTTAAGAATGTGTCGAGGTAATTTCATTCTTTTTAGAATTTCAAAGTCAACAATGGATTTAACACCTACCATATGGCGTAAAGTGCCTAGTAAGTTTTAAACATTGAACGATATTCCCATTATCGGAAAACAAAAGAATAATCAAATAAGTTCACTATAAAGTGATATATCGTTTGACAACATGTAAAAAGAATTCGTATAATGACTGTTTTTTTACATTCACAAGAAATGTCGAATTTCAAAATAGCTAAGAAGAGTAAATATTTTTTTTTCAACAGAAATTATGGTTTACTTTAGTTATGAAAAGACCTATAATAGTTTTATGAACCTTTTGTATAAAAAAATTGGATTAAGATGCTTCGAGCTAGATAAATTCAGGTAATAAATAACCGACAACGAATGGTTGACTCCTTCTACAGACCGAAACTTCCAAACTTCGGGAATGAAATCGACCGTTACAAGGTTGCATGGGGTGAGATGGGTGCCAACTGGAATCCGCGGTATACCGAGGGAATTCAAGTTTGGCCTTTTAAGAAACAATAAACTTCAATTACGCTCTGAGATTCGTTAGGGGCGGTACGATGTTGGGAACTATTCTTGGAAAATTACCTGTCGTGTATAATCGGTGTTATTGAAGGTTTTGTTTTTTTTTTATTGTGGGAAATTTAGAAAAAAAATCGGACAAAATTAATTTTTTATTTGCCATATTGGATACACCATATCGATTTTTTTTAAAATAATATCCGATTCGTTACGTGCGACCCCGAAAACTCCCCGTATCAATTTTGGAGAAAATCGGACAAAATTGATTTTTTCGTCCGCTATATTGGATCCGACATATTGAATTTTAAATGTTTTTAAATATTTTGGGTTCGTTATGTGCGATTCCAAAAACTCTCCCTCACCAATTTTGGAGAAAATCTTACAAAATTTAAATTTTTTGTACGCCATATTGGATCCGCCATATTCATTTTTTTAAAAATAGTTTCAGATTCGTTGTGTACGACCCCAAAAATTCCCCCATGCCAATTTTGGAGAAAATCGGACAAAGTTAATTTTTTTGGTCGTCATATTGTCAGCGATATCTTGGAATTTACTGCACCAATTTCGTCCAAAAAAATATGGTACCACCGTAACAACTTCCTGAACATAACGTAAAAAATTTCATTCAAATCAGTGCCGCCGTTCCGGAGTAATCGATGTACATACATAAAAAAAACATACATAGTCAACGATTGAGAGCCTCCTTTTTTTTGGAATCGGTTAATAAAAAGTTATAGACGATCCAAGAAAATGTAACACTTTACTTTTTTTAATCTTCATCTTAAAGTTGTCAAAAACCAAAACTTACTGACATAATTGCCTCAAACTTTCCCTATTTATTGCATAGTAGTAGATATCTATTAGACTTCCATTGTCTTTATTTTTGTGTGAATATCACTTGAAAACGGCTATAGATAACTACTAGCCGAAACGTCGTGATATTCAACAACAATAAAGACAATGGAAGTCCAACAGATATCTACTACTTCGCAAGAAACATCATTGTCTATGACCTTCAAACATTTCCCTATTTATATTTCTTATAGTTTTCGAGATTGCAATCACTAATTTCGGACACACTTTAAACAAAATTAGTAAAGAACGAATAAACGCAAAAAAATTTTAATTTCAGACCGTGATCGACAAACACAACACCAGAGGAAAAACCGAAAAGCACTACAGATCAGATAGGACTGTTGATAAATTATCGATATATCGGAATATCGATATTTCTTTTGGAAATAAAGATATTTATAACTCATATTTTTTGAACGATATATCAATAGTAAAATGTGGGCATCGGCGTCAATACTTTATAGAATAAGTTATAATTCCCATTTTTTCCTAAATTATATATATATATATATATATATATATATATATATATATATATATATATATATATATATATATATATATATATAATATATATCCCACTCTCTTTTATTTATCTACGTATCCTTTCGTAAGGGAACTAAATTTAGATTATTTCGACTTGTCTGTTATCGAAGTCGAGACAAGGGGTTATGTTAGTTGATATTAATGTTATTGTTGTGAAAATCACATGTTTATTTGATTTAGTTCAGTTAGCTTAATCAGTAAAAAATAGCGAAGTGACGTAATATGTCTTCTGCAGTAAATTCCTTAATTCTTTGGGACTGTTTTATAGACATAAAAATAAAAGCGATTGTTATAAAGTAAATTGCTGACAATAAAGGTAAATAAAGTAGTAAATATTAGAATATTAGATAGTAATGAAGTTTGGGAGAAACATTTAGAAACTCCCTGTATGTTATAATAATATAGTTATTACCTCTTATTTTCCAGAAAAGTTAATCAGATTACTGCTACAAAAGATCTGAATTCATTCTACCAAAGTCTCGAATGACGCATGACGACTTTCGCGAATTTTCCATTTTCTAATTATAATTAGTCGATGACATAATGAAATCTGTTTAAGAAAAACCTGACATTTTACCCCTTTTTTAATTAAATTAAAAAAGAAAATCTGTTTTAACAGGCAGCTGTCGTACAAAGACTCGGAGCTGCTTCATTAAGTTTTTCTATACAAGTAATAAATTTGGTAATTTCAAGGATAATTGAACACTAATGGCTGTTTGTGTTGGTAAATGTGGAGTGCAAAGGAAATTGCGTGGTCTTAGTTTTAGCACGACACGACAAGCGAGGCTTTGTAACGCCTACTTTGTTTCATCTCGGCCGTAGTACTTCTAATTATCAACAGACAAAGGTGCTATCCCTTTAGTTTTAGTAAAAAGAGTAATAATATAGAGAAGGTCAACCAAATTACGAGATAAACTAGAAAGAATGTGTACCAGCGATGATAGAAAAAAGAGGTGAATATGTCTTTTATGTTTATGTTCAACCACGTTTCGTCAAAATCTCACTTGGCATTTTCAAGCATGGCTCGTCCCACTATTCATTTAGAACTGATAGAGACCTCTGTGTTCTCGTCAGTTTTATTAAGTTATCTCACTTTATTATTGGCCTAGCGGCTTCGTAGGCTCCTCTGCAAAGTGCGATATATTTGTTTCTTGTGTGCGGTTCTCTCGTGGATTTGATATTTTATTGCTGTTTTTCCTTTTTATTTTTTTATTACTGTAGGAATACTTAAAGCATTATGTCATTTATTCGGTGTTCTTCTTTTTCAATTTCTAAGGCCTTCCTTTATAAGGTTACTTTGTAGTTTTGTATTGGTGCTATTTCTTTTGCTTTTTCGAAATCGATGGTATGTTCTATGGTCTGATGGAGTTGAAATAAAGCTGGAGTTGTTTCTTTGTTTTTGAGAATATTCTTAGGATCCTGAATTCTTGCTGATATGCGCCTGTTTGTCGTATGTATGTTTGATGGGAATGGGAATGGGAATGCTGTAAACATTCTGATTTTCAAGGTTGGTCTTATCCTTGGGGTTTCCCAAGATGTTAGTTATAGTTGTGGTCTGAATATGGTTTGTATATTGTGTTTTCTTAAGATTCTTCCAGTTCTGTCTGATTCCTTTTATGTATGAGATGATGGCTTTGTTTCTTGTTTGATCTTAGTCTTTGGTTTTTATTGTGGTCTTCTCTTGTCTTTTTCCGGCTTCTTTTATGCATGGTTGCGAAAAACGATTCAGCTCTAGAGCCGTTAAGATGTGTTTTATTTAATGTTGTTTTGTATCTAGTTCCCTTGGCGGAAAGATCTTGATATTAGAGTATTGACTGTTTTTGTGAAAGATGATGACGTGATTCTGCATTGATACTTCGGTCAGTGTGTGTGAGTTTCCGATATATGCTGAAAATCAAGATATAGTAGAGTTTTTTAGTTAGAAGCAGGTTCAAAAAAGGATGTTTTTTTTTATCAAGGTAGATTTTTTGCGTGAATTAAATTCTATGGTAGATGTTGTTTAGGTACACAAAAAAATCGTCTAGGTGTTCTTTTCCGTGTGGCCATATTACGAATGATTGCCGTATCTGGAGCGAGGCTCCATCACTTTTCAATTAAAATATTGGACAGACAATGTCTGCGAAATCCATTAAAGAGGGTCTAAGAAAGGAAATACTTTTAGAATCAATTATTCCTAAACTTCGCAAAAAAGTAGAAATAACATTTTTCGAAGACCATCATTTGAAAGTTTATAGTACAACTTTTTCTTATTCCGCTATCCTATCTATTCCGTATGGCAATGCGAACCATATTTACTGCCATTCTAAAAAGGTTTTTAGAGGTAACTCTGAACCACTTTCTGAGATTGGCCAACCAGGATAATTTTCTTCTGCTTAGTACTTATTTACCTTCTACTTTTCCCTGAACGATCAACAATAAAAGGGAATAATTCTCAAGATATTACATAATGGATCCAAGGTAGTCAAACTTTCTTGGTTTAATCGTTGTTAGTATTTCGGTGTAGCAGCCAACTTTATCGACAACCGCCTCATTTGTAATATGATTCATCCTTGATAGCCTAAGTAATCTTCTATGTAGCCACATTTTAAAATCTTGGATCTTTTCATCGGATGCGGCTGTTATCGTCAAGTATCTGACGCTGTAAGGAAGCATAGAAAACATGTATGTCCTTATGTTTCTTCTTTTCAATTCTAGGTAGATATTTCAGTCACAAATGAGCGGACTCATTTTTACTAACCTGGCTTACATAATCTAGCACGTAATTTCAATTAAATCTTCCCTAATAGAGCAACTCTTTCAGTGGAGAAACTAGAGTGGCTGAGATATTTTGCTTATTACCATATATTTGGTCTTTTTACTGTTAAAATCTAATTTATATTCTTTAGTTGGGGTTATATAGGTGTATCAATTCCTAGAGCCCTCCAAATCTCTCCACCAGCAGTACCGTATCGTCAGCATATCAAATATGATAAAATTTAAGTTGTCATTGATACCTTGATGGACGTTTTCAAAATCTTTCTTGAAGATATGATCTGAACTTGAAAAGATTGTGTTTTATATACATCAATCTCAATGATTTAATGACTATTCGTATCGCCACTTTCTATTGCTAGTAGATGTTAGCGAAAATGGGAATGTCTGTTCCATCGATTCCCTTATCTTATGAAGCTTGGATCATTTATTTGTTGCAGTTAATATCTCTAGCTCTAGGTAGCATATAGATTTCTTCAATCCCGATAAAAGTCAGGTCTACTTCACAGATGCCACCCTGCCCACCACAGCCTTATTTTACCCCTTCATCCTATACTAGAAGAAATCATGTCCCAATCCCTTTTCTCACCCAACATCTCATTTCATCGTTATCATATTTCTTTTCAGAAACTGGACAACAGCTGAGTTCGTATTGGATTAAGGTTATCGAAGATTAACATTCCTAAGGGCTCAATACAATAGGCTTATACTGGCTACAGTGAGAGAAAAAAAGGGCTCAATACAAGAAACCCACTTTAATTACATTAACCGACTGGAATACCTCGAAATATTGGTCATCAGCAGTACTAGTAGTATATCAGCTTCAGGACATCCACGGATGACCTAGGAACTTTTCTCGGAAATGATAATACAAAGCTATATCAGCTCCCATGGCTTTATTTCTACGATGTGGAATGCTAAGGAAAACTACGACATTAAACCCTTTCACGGAAATATTATTGCTAAAGCATAGCTGTTAAATCCAGAGAATATCTTCCTTTTTCACGAGAATGTGCGAGTTCACAAAGCAGCCAAAATTCCATTCATCCGCTACCAGTGTTACTTCCTGGACCTAGACCACCTACCGAATACTCCAGATTTGGCACCATAGACATCTTTATCAAAAATTTGAAAAATCACCTCAGGAAACGTTATTTTGAAAACGATAACCAGTTTATGAAATAAATAATTGTGCAATAGGTGGCGCTATTGCGTTACAATTGAGAAGCGTCGTTAAAAAATAAAATTATTTAAAAAATGGTAACTTTCATCGTTAGAGAGGAAACTTTTTAAAAGTACCTCGTACTTATATTAAAAACCGATCCGATGAAATATGGGTTTTAATTTTAGAATTAGAAGTAAACAAAAATTCACATCGACCTTATATTGCAAATATTTACACCTCAAATCAACTGTCGAGTTGTTGATAAGTAGGATCTGAAATTTATCAATCATTTCTTATCCACCAATAGGTAGTTAATCATTATTATGATTTGTGGTAAAAACTCATGTAATTTTTTTATTGCAGTATATAGTTCGTCCCAAAATTTCCAACATTTTTGATGGCAGGTTTAGTCCTTCAAAACCCTTTCAGCAACCGCGAGTCGCAGGAAAATATTTCAATATTTCAGCGTTTTGGGGGCTTGAAATTCGCTGTTATCAACCTGATCGCGTGGTTATTTCAAAAGCAGTACCTTACAAGTTCAATTTTTTTTGACAACTTTGTTAAACACATAGTAGGCTCGTCTTGTAGTGTAATAATTTGAACCTTACCTACGCATAGCTATTCAAACAAGCTCCGGGGGGTAGAGCGTGCTAGCGACAGATCTCATATTACCCGTTATAAGGGCTGTTTTGTACGCTTTGCACCTCTTCCATTTCATATTTATGCAGTATGACTCGCAGGTTGACATTTTACAGGTATTTGAAATGTATCGTTTTTGTTTCGAGCCGTTCAATTTTATTTTAAATGTTCCATTGGAGGCTTTCCGCAAATGGCAGAAAATTTTATGCTTACCAAGCTTAAACTATATAATTATTTTTAGGAATTCTATATTAAGTACTGAGATTCTGAATTTGACACGTATAAATTTTTATGGTAATTAGTTTGAAATGGTTGGCCAGATTTCTTTCTATAAATAAAATAGGAGAATAAAAATTGTAATATGTTAGATTTCGACCATTTTTAGGATTTATGAGTTGCTGAGATAATATATCACAGATCTATAATAAAGTTTTTAAGGCTCAAAATTGTAAATCCAAAATAACAGACCAATCACTAATTTATATGTTTTCTTTTATTTTTCTGATATATATATATACCCTTATTATACATATATATATATATATATATATATATATATATATATATATATATATATATATATATATATATATACAGTGTGATCAGTATCATATAGGATTTTTTTTATTAGTAGCTTTATTCGAGATTTGACTTTGGCATCAATTTTATAAATGCAATATATATATATATATATATATATATATATATATATATATATATATATAATAAGGGTCAAGAGTAGTTCTTGACCGACTAGTTAGAAAGGAAAACTCAAATTCTTGGGATAGCGGTCCTAGGGCTCAATGAAACTCTGTTTTTTACAAACGCCAAGCTTTCGGAAGTATATTATTTCCTTCTTCAGGACTACAATACAGAACAGTTCTGCTGATTATAATTTTAACATTTACAATATATGATATTTAATAATAAAAAGAAAATGATTCTAAATTCAAAGACTTACGTGCAGATTGAGTCTATTTATGGCTTTTAGAAAATGAAACGGAAAATTCATGTAGAAACTGTTGATTTTTGCATAATTATCACATTTTACTATTAAAATGGTTTTTTAAACACTAATATATAAATTTATTTTGTGGGTCATTTTAGTTATACTGAATGTAGGTTTATCTGATAAGAACATCCTTGAAACACTCTTTTTTTGGTAGATGGGATATGTCAGAAATGTCTAATTTTATTTTAGCGGCAATTTTGAATGTGGAATCATTATGTTTTACAAGAAAAGTTAATTTTAATTTATAAGTTGGGTATTTAATAAAATTATTTTTCTTTGTATTTCTATTGATGAGATTTATGTTTATTAATGAGTAATTAAGTTTTTATGAGTATTGTTGCGTTTAAAAATTGTTATAATTGTTAGAAGGTAATAGGAAATGATTAATGAACATTATTTATATAGAACAAAGAAGGTTAGAAAACAGTCTCCCAACCTCTCGCCCTCTCAATATTCAAAATTGCAAAATATCTATTAGCAATGTAGTTGTTATAGGTAAGTGACAAAAATGCACTTACGTAATTTGCAGAAAACTATGGAGAAACTGTGAAGTCAAGAGGCTGGGAGGCTTGTTGTCTAGTATTTTTATTATTTAAGGTGGACAAGAGATGAGAGTAGATTACACTGAGATTTTCAATATCTTTTCTTTTGTTGATGCAGTTATCATCTAAATAAATTTCTACCATTTCCAGAAAATGCCTTTTAATATTATTTTGTTCTTTGTTGATCACCTCAACACTGACAAAATCAAACCTGTGATCCTCATTGGTTACATGTTCCGACAAGGTGCATGTCCTCTTTTGCAATCTACCATCACTCCTGTGTCTGGTGATTCTATCTTTCAAAACAGTTGATGTTTGACCTAAGTAATGTTTGTTACGGTCTATACATTTTAAACGGTATACTACTGAGATATATATATATATATATATATATATATATATATATATATATATATATATATATATATATATATATTATCGAAGCTTTTCGGATATCCCGTGTATGTGCTGAGTCCCTCTCAGGACTGTAAGGCAGCTGACGTTTCGGTGAAATCTCATTCACCATTTTCAAAGCCCACTGTACAGCGTCTACGAGCGAACTGATGCCTGCGACTAGGGTGCTGTCGGTCTCGTGTGTATGTGGGGTGTGGTGGAATGCCTCTTGCAATTTCGATGGCTTCCCTTATAACTGTTGTGGACATGATCTTATGTCTTGTGTTTAACCAGTATTGGGCCAGTGCAAAAGAAGTTGTTTTTTGATTGACAGCGTTTATATGTCTCTTCTGGCTCTTACTTTACGGTTGGTTTGGCCTACGTGAGGATGAGTTGCATTCTCCGCATGGAATTTCGTACACTCCTTGGTTTTTTAGAGGAATTCTTTCTTGTGTTGGCAACAGATTTTTTACTTTACGGTCTATGGTGAAAATGGTTTCAATATTGTGTCTTTTGAGAATTTTTGCGATTTTGTCTGTGATGCCTCTGACATAAGAAAAAAAAAACTTTAGGGCTATTCTCTTGATTTTTGGGACTTGCCGGGGCCAAGCGTTTGTCTTTTAGAGCCTTGTATATATGTTTTTTTATAACCATTCTTTGTTAGGTCGTCTTGCAGTATGTCCATTTCTTTATGGTAATTTTCCTGATCTGTAAGGGACTGCGATCGAAACCCTAGGAATTTTACTACGGCAAATAATTGGGCGGGTTGGTGATGTGAATCGACGTTTAGATATATGTTGGTGTGAGTGAGTTTTCCATAGACTGTGTGCGAAAGCAAACCATCCTATTTTCATTTTAGTAGAATATCTAGAAAAGTCATCCACGTAACGCAGCCATAGTAGTGGTTTGTGTGAGAAGGCCTCTAAAGCTTTTGATTCGAAGTCTTCCAGCAATAAGTTTGTGAGTGCAGGAGATAGCGGCGATCCCATAGGGGCTCACTCGACTTATTTATATCGCTGGCCTTCATAAGTAAAATAGGTGTTATCGAGGCAGTGTCTAGCTAATTCGACGAAATATTTTGGCAGATTATATTTGTTTTCTATTAGAGAAAACGCTTCTTTGACTGGTATTTGCGTAAAAAGTGATGTTACGTCGAAACTAACAAGAAAATCTCTTTTTTGTAAACGTATGTTTTTGATTGTTGCACAGAAATGTTGCGAGTTTTTAACGTAGGAGGCTGTTTTTTCAACGAAGGGTGGCTAGATGTTTTGTTAAGGCCCGAGTTGGGCAGTCAATAGATTTCACTATTGGTCTTAAAGGGGCTCCGGGCTTGTGTATTTTGGGAAAGCCATAAAATTTAGGACATATGGATGACTTTTCCCTTGGTGTGATCTTCTTCTGCAGGCATTTATGGAAGTATTTTCGCAAAGACTACGCAATTCTTGAGGAAGAGGTCATTGCGTTATCATGGAAGCAGGCGCGAATCCAACCTCTCTTTGAGGGGGGCGATGATATCATAAAAGTATAGTACGACTAGTATAAGAGGCAGAATCGGGTCTATGCGATCGCTCCCCCCCCCCCTTGGATTCGCGCCTGATTGGAAGTTTTTGAGCAATAGTGTTCTTCGATTTGAAACCTTGTGGAAATTGATTCGGTAATTGTAATGGACAATGCCCATCATATTGGATGCCAAGAAAAAATTCTGACATCTGCGTTTAGAAAGGCGGATATACGCCAATAGCTCCTCCCAAAAAAATTGAATTTGACGAAACAATGCTTAAAGTGGCGTTACTAGATTTATTAAGGACAAATAAACAAAAATATATCAAATATGTCATTGATGAAATGGCTCGGGGAAAAAAATATAACAGTGTTGAGATTGCCGCCGTACTATTGTGAACTTAAACCAATCGAATTAGTAGAGGGGCAAATAAAGAGTGAAGTGGCATGGAAAAACAAAATAATCATAATGGACACATGTCAAAATATTATTGGACGAGATAATTACTAATGTCACTGCCAGTGATTGGAAAAAGTATGTAGATGATGTTAAAAAAGAAGAAAAAAGAATGTGGACTTGGACATTCACGTTGAGGTAGTGGTTGAACCATTATTAATCATCCCTGAAGCGCTCTTATCCATCAGAGCATCATAAAACAGAGATTACTCTGCAACCGACTAGCATAAATAGTCCTATAAAAGCTTAGAATCTTCGTTTTGAAACGTAGAATTATGTTTGCTAGCCATTTTTATCATTTCGTAAAGCTGCTACTAAAAAAAAGCTTGAAAACAAATATCTTTATGAATTTTAGGCGACAATTACAACTTTAAACTAGTGTAACTTTGTTTCTAATAATCATAAATAAATGTAGCAAAGTACGTTCATGAGTTACAAAAATTTTCATCAATTTAAGCGTCTATACGCTTCTGTTGAACTTCTAGAAGCCTAGATATAATTGATTTAGTTAAAGCAGAATTCTATTTTGTAAGATTTATACATTAATTTATATATAACCTTTTTCCTAATTAATGTTTTTAACAATTAAAATTTGAAGACGTTTTTAATAAAGAGAATAATCGATTCTAGCTGAGCAGAACACATTTGAACAATTAATTTGCTAATAATAAGAAAACTGGCAGGTTTTGAGACTCGTATCCTCGAAAAATCGATTCTACGAGCTAAAAAACGTAAAAACACATGACAATATTTAGAGGACATAGAAGTGGCTATGAAACCCCCCTCCCTTACCGCCCGAACTAATATTTCGTAGTATGAAATCAAAATTTGAATTTTAAAAATTTCGCACTACTTCGGTGACTGTATAGATATCGTTTAACAGGCGATATTTTTGAGTCTGGCATCGAAGTTGACAGGTTTTTAATATCCTACCAAAATACCTTGGAATATATATTTTATATAGCAGTGGTTTCCTGCGAATGCTGCTCTTAGTTCGATACAGATCCACTGATGAGAACATAAGGTGGTCGAAACGTGTATGGAGCGAGGACATGAGTGTTTCTAAGTAACGCACAGACAGTTGTTTCTATCGCAGCCCAAGTGGATACTCTTTCCAGATTTCACCGTATATTACACAATAATTGAAAATTCGCTATATTTAAATTTAAAACACACCGTACTGAAATTATATTAACAAAAATTCGAAAATAAGATGCGCTATTTAACTTGTTTAGAAATACCATAAAAACACCCCGAAGTAATAAAATTACTCTAATAAATTATATATTTTTGTGCAGGGGCACCTTAACGGCGTATATCCCGAAAATTAACCGTGGTGTTTTCTGGAAGCGGGCGGTTCAGCAACATCCAGATGATAAATGTTTGTAAAGTTATGTATAAAAGTCGTTAATAATACTCAAAACTGGCGCTTGCCTAGGTTATAATAATTCTCTTTTGTTCGCATCTTCCAGAGCTCAAAGTTCCTCCGTAACCGGATAGCGAGAAATAGATACGGGGAAGCAAATTTGTCTACGTCGAGGTGGAAAATGAAACTGAAAACTAAAATGTAACATATTACATTTTTAAGATAACACTGGGGTTGCATGTTAGATGTAAACATAACATTGCCGTCTGTAGGGATTTACGTAAACTATTAGAGAATAATGTTATTCTACATAAGGTAATAATATATATATATATATATATATATATATATATATATATATATATATATATATATTAAGTTGTAAGGGAACAAAACTTCATCGTGATTTTTAATTATTTTAATATATATTAACTCTAAATAAAATTCTAGTAAATGGAAGAATTTATTTGAGTCCCTCTGTATAAAGATTTAGACCGTTGAAATGTATATCTCATGTCTAGCCAAAAATAGTCACGAATCAGGGAATATAATCCCATTAACATATTTAAAACTAAGCTCAGTTTTATTACTTTTGGGGTAGTTAATTTTTTCTAAAAAACAACATAAACTCAGTCAATTTATGAAGAAATAATAAGACCCTCTCTAAGATTTGCCTATAAACCTGTCAAAGTAACTTAATAGTCTCAAAAATTCACAACGTTAGGGGTTAAGGTTAAGTACTAAAGTGATAACCACATGTGGCCGACCGTAAGAGAGCTTTCTTTTACTTAAACTGAGCAAATTTTCCCATCATAAGGAAACAAAAGAATATTTAAATAAAATCACTAAAATGCAATATTAGTATTTATTATTATATACAAAGTTACCCATTTTTTCCCCAATTGAAGAAAATAAGGATAAGAAAATGTGAAAATGGATAAACCCTTGGGGTTTTTTTCTATGGGTTCTTTCACGATCTTTTAGTATAATTGTAGAATAGTTACCGATCATTTGTATAAAATAATCATTAGTTTTGAGCTCTGGTCAGTTACAATACTAAATTAAATTAAATTCGATGCATGGACGACTTATGCCATCTACGAATCAGGGAACCGAAAACTTACAGACGCTCGTAAACGAAAACTACCCTTCGCGCACGGGGATGCATCGCGTACGTACGTTCTATTGGTGGAAAAGCACGCATGTCGGAACTAACGCGACTAAAACAAGGGACGTTCCAAGAGATGAAAGTTGAATTTGATTTTTAGGAATGAATTAAAGTCAATTATAATTTGAAAGTCGTTAGATCGGTACCGCGAGTACCAGTGTCGTAGAATAATTACATCATGGGTATAATCGTCAGAAATAAAGGTTTTCTTAGTTTCATTTGTTTTTGATTTAATTTGGGAAATTAAGGGAATATCGCGTGTTATTTTAGACGAGCGTTTCGCGATTTTATTAGTGTTTGATTAAGAAATATAAATAGCTGTTTTTTCGCGTTTCATTTCTTTTTCTGATTAGTTTTAGATTAATTTTAATCAATAACCTTCACGCGACAAAATTCGCGGACTTACTGCTGTGTGAGCTGTAAACAAGAGATGTCATCTGTCCAGTTAATTAGCAGCATTGTCTGAGTCTTGAAGTTCTGAGTTATGGTTGGTAAGCTTAAATAACCGTAGTTGTTTGGTACTAAAGCTGCAAGAGAAAAGATGAACGTCTAGACTTCCAGAGTGTCTTTATTACTATAAAATTTGATTATAGGTTATCAAAATGGCTACTAATTAACATGAGGCAGAAAATTTTATTATAGAAGAACTGGTTAATGCTACCACAGTATATCATTTGCAGGAGTTCAAATTCTGTCACAAAGTTACATAAAAAAAGAAATACTAAGAAATATTAAAATTGGAAAAACTATTTTATCGATTTATTGATATTGTTGAACAATGCTGTTATTTAAAATGTAAAGTCAAAATTGATGAGATATCGGCAGTTCTTTATATTGCCTTTATCTTATAGTGTTCCTTAATGACCCCATTTCGGTATAGAATGTTTCTTGTATTATATAACTTTCAAAAATTAGCTCCTAATTGACGTATCACTCCCAATAACTGCTTACCTAATCTAAGCGACCCAAAAATGCTTGTTTTCACCCGTATTCAAAAAATATATTTTTTGAATGTTTGTTCATGCATAATTCTTGACAGTGGCGTAGCGTGGGGGATACTTTTTATATTGCAACATTCAATATTTGCAATAACATTTTGGTGAATTTCAATAAACACAAAATTTCTTTAAGCAAATTGTTTTTTTTAATTGAATAATACAAAGATTAAAAAATGGATTTAAAATTACATTTCATTATCTAATTCTTCAGAATTATAAACTTTTTAGAATATTTTTTTATTGAATGTTCTCACATTTGTAGCTTAAATTTCTCATAATAAATTAAATACATTATTTACTAATTTAAAAAGTAAAATTCCTCTCATGAATAAATCATCGATCCCATGCACTAATTGTCACAAAATATATATAGGCATGACGAGCTAATTACTAAAAAATAGATTGAATGGTCATAAATATACGTAAAACATCTCAACAGCTTTAAACAAACACACACATGACCAAAAACATATCTTCGATTATAACAGTACCATAATTAAAAACAAAGATATGAATTGCCAAAAATTTTAGATATAGGAAATTTGAGCCACATTTACAACAGCCTAATTTAAACAAAAATATCAAGTATTCAATCCTGTTAATAAACATCAAAAATTGAATATCCTCTTAAACATGAAAATAATTGTATGCGTTCTTTCCGTTTTTTTGGTGCATTGTAAAATATAAAATATAAAACACACTCACATTCCATGTATCCTCATTAGTTAAATAGACGATGTAAAAGTTTCATTTTATTATTAATAAATTAATTTAATTATTAATAAATAAACAAAATGTGAAGGTGTGTACAGGTAAAATTAAATACTTTTTTAAAAATCTGGATAGTGATTTAAAGTGTTTTTTAAAATTGTAAATATTTTCTTGAATGAATGTTTTTAATTATATAAAAAATATTTTTAGGAAGATAAATAAATAAAAAAACATGAAGATGCCTTAAATAAAAGCGAAACTTCAAATTGTTTTGGATTTTGAACCTAAACCCAAGAAAAGGCAAAATAAAAAACAATTATATAATTTATGGTTCGAAAAACTGGAAAATATAATATATATATATATATATATATATATATATATATATATATATATATATATATATATATATATAATAATGTATTTCTCAATCTTTTTTATGTAAATCGCATTTAGTCAGGTATAAAGTTGACCCCGATTTCAAAAATTTCAGTTTCATATATTTATATGTTAATTTCACTTTTAAGCGCATTTTTTGAATTCGGTTCAGTTTTTTTTATAAAAATTTTATTTTGAATTAACAGTTCGTATAATAAAATATGCAGAATTTACAGGTGTTATTTATTTTTCTTTAATGTACGTAATTCTATAAATACACTTCAATATTGGTGTTACCATAAAATATGCACTATAGACGGATTATGTAACGGTTTCTCTGAAAAATAATATTACTTTATTTTTAATTTAAAATATAATTTTATCAATTACTTCTTTTTTTCCGGAACGAAATCAGGAATGGTTCTGTATATTTTAGATCCATTTCTAGGAGAAAATATTTTCTAAAACTTTTAGTCTCCGAGTCATTTTTACACCCAACAATTTCCTTTTACAAACAATATTAAAAAGTGGAATCGCCGTATACCCAATTTAAAGTTTTATTTCAGCTTAAAATTATGAAGCTCTCAGAACTTTTGGCGAATTGCGATAATAATTGTAGGTAGATTTTTATATAAAATCTTATTCCCTGTGTTTTGTGTAGTGTGGTATACTTTTTTAATAATATATTTCAGTATAATTAGTGATCAATATAAATTACCTTATTATTTAAGCATCTTAAATAATATCCTGCAATACAGGGTAAGTGTGGGATAGTTGCCATGTCAGTAAAAATGTTTCAGATCATCAGGTAAGCAGACAGAATAGCAAGGATACATTTAGTAGCTATATCTAGGCTTTATATAACCAATATTTAATATGCCAGTAGACATGGATATACATATGTTTCAAATGCACAATTTTGCAGCAAAAACTATTAAATGAACGTACCAGTGTAAGAAGATTGGTTGGCCTATTGCATAACCTTGGTTAATATTATATTTTTTACAAAAGTTTATCGATATATCATGCAATTATGAGACTATTTTGACGATTTTTCTGAAAATTTTGGGATGTTGTAAAGATCGCATCCAATGGTATAGAAAGAAAAATTTTGCAATCGAGATGGCGAAGTGGGAAGAAAAGAACATTGGAAAAAGAAAAGTAAGAAACCAGAAATTAGAAAAAGGTTAGCTGAAAAAATAAGACATAAAGAATATAGTGACGAATATGAAGAACTTTCAGCTAAAAAAGGCATCAAAAAGTAAAAGCCATAACAAACTTCCAACGAAAAAAATATGGCATCATATGGGATTTTTTTTAATAATAACTTTATTAAAATAGTAGTCACGTGATTAGCATTATCTGTCAAATTTTTTTTTAATTCAAAAGTGCGGTTATATCTCAAAATATTGAAAAAAGGTATTAGAAAGAGTTTTTTTAAATGCAATTTTTAGTCCATATGCATTCCAACTGTATCAGATAATTTAGATTTTTGGCCCATTTTTTTTTGTAAATGGCACCACTGTTGCAAAGCAAAACTCAACACAACCTACATAAAACATCTTAGTTTTGACAATGCTTCATTCCAGACATATTTTGATTAAAGTATTGCGACATTAATATTAAGAAAATAATTTAATCGAAAAGACTTAAATTTGCTAATACAAAAATCACAATATAAAAATTAAACACATTTAAAATTCCACTTTTTTAACTGGTATCAAATTATTTTTGATTTTCAATAATTAAAATTTAAAATTACATTTCTGTGTGCCTTCCATTCCGTTCAATACAAACAATGGTTCTTCCTGACACATCTTTAATGGAGTTTCTGATACTAAGGGGCCTTATTTCTAAAATACAGTTTCGAATCACCGTTTCCAAATGATCAACATTACGGAAAGGTCTTTACTTGCAAACTTTTTGTTTTAGGTAACCCCACAAGAAAAAAATCAAGTGGGGTTAAATCCGGAGACCTAGCCGGCCAGTATTGCTCCATATTACGCACAATTACTTAGCCCCTAAATATTTCCAAGAGGCGTTCTTGAATTTGCCTTGTATTATGGATGGGAGCACCGTCACACTGGTACCACAGATTATGCCTAATTTCAATAGACATATTGTCCAAAACTTCAAAGATTTCGGTATTAAGGAAGCGTAGGTATTTTTCGGAATTTAAATTACCTCTAAAAAAATAAGGTCCAAAAACTTGATCGTCTAAAACACTGCACCACAAATTTGTTTTAAAGGAATACTGGTTTCTGCATTCTATTGTAAAATTTGGATTTTTTTGAGCCCACCATCTACAATTTTGAAAGCTAACAACGCCATTTGAAGTGCAAGTGTCCTCTACGGTCCATAAAACGTGAAAAGGAAAGGACACATCTTCTTTTTCCTCCTGGTACCAAAAATAGAATCCCAGACCTATGTCAAAACCTTGTTCCTTAAGAGTATTTATAAATTTCGGTTGAAAAGGTTTAAATTTACTTTTGTGCAAAATCTTCCTTACACTCTCTCTTTGAAAGTCACTTCTGCAAGAAACATATCTAATACTAGTTTGATCATGTTCCACAAAATTTAAGCACACATTTAAATGGACTCTTCACTATGTTTTTAGAATTGTGGCGTTTTTTAAATGAACTTTCCACCGATCAAGTAGATTTAAATTTCGCCATAATCCTACTCACAGCAGATTGTTGCACATTTTTGGTTGCCTCCCCTTCATTAAAAATGTTGTCTACTACACGATAACTTGGTTTTTAACAACATATTAATACAATTTCAATTTTTTCCTGTAAAGTTAACTATTTTTTTAAACTTAATATGCAGTATTAATTAAAAGCTACCATGACAAACACAAAAGGATTTGTCATTATTAAAGCAAGGGCTTGATGCTCTTTTTTATCATTTGTTTTAAGGCCATTTAATTTTCTACAAGATAAGCCATTAATATTCATACATTGGACTAAAATTATATTAGTTTAGATATGACAGATGCAAATAAACTAACTGTTTAAAGTCTTTCTAAAATCCGGCTTTTAAAGAATTTTATGCAAAAGAAATTGGTTTTCCCGGGAGTACAACTGGAAAAGGAAAGTCGAAAGTTTCTTAGTAGACATTTTTGTTAAGTTCCGCTTCTCTAAAGAGGAAAACGGAAGAAAAATTAATAAGTTTGATTTAAAAGTAAATTCAAAAGCATAGGTATTTTAGTAAGCAATTATGGTATTTGATGACTTCTTTAAAATGCTTATCTACATACTTTACAAGACGACTTCGTTTATATATATATATATATATATATATATATATATATATATATATATATATATATATATATATATATATATATATATATATATATATATATATATATATATATGTCTATACGGCTTTCATGGATTCCTCCGTGTGAAATACAATAGTAGTGGATATATCCACATTATGCCGTTGTAGCGCTGAAATCACATTCAGCAAACGTACAACTCCGTGTATGTATGAAGTACTTTAACACGGAAAGGATATGATGGAACGAAGTTTGCATTTACTGTTCGCATTTTACTTCATACATACACGGAGTTGCATATAGTTGTACGTTTGCTGAATGTGATTTCAGCACTTCAACGGCATAATGTGGATATATCCACTGCTATTGCATCTCACACGGAGGAATCCATGAAAGCCGCATAAACATATATACGCCATTCAGTGGGAGGTCGGCGAAGCCGCGTTCAGTGATGCAGGTTTCTTTCCGATTTGTCCTTTGCACAGACAGGTGCATGCCGGTACCCTAATGAGTCTAGTAGAGACGAAACATATACCTCTCCGTATCACTATGGCGGGGAGGGTAAGTTTTGACTTTCTTCTCGGTATGGTGGTACAGGTAGGCTATCATCTCGATGGTGGTGGAATAGGATAAATTGTGTTCTGTAGCAATTTGTTCAAACTGTGCAACCTCTAACACGGAAAGGATATGATGGAACGAAGTTTGCATTTACTGTTCGCATTTTACTTCATATATATATATATATATATATATATATATATATATATATATATATATATATATATATATATATATTTACTAAAACACACCTTATTGGTGGGACGACGACTCTGAAAAAGACAAAAAAGATATAGAACATAAAAAGAAATTACATCAATGATACTTAAACACTAAACGATAAAATTAAATACAGAGAAATGCAGACGATGGTAAAAAGAAAAATATCTAAGAAAAAGAAAGACTCATGGGAAAAAATAAATATTTACCTAGGAGGAACCAGAAGTACGGAAAGCTGGAAAGCCATAAGAGGTCTCAGAAAAAGAGAAAAACAGGGATATAACAATAACAGTAAAACCCGAAGACTGGTAGGATTACTTCAAGAAACTTCTAATGGAGGATAGAGGGGAGTTTAAAGAGGAAGAAGGCCAACAAGAGCAAAGAATTACAGTTGCAAGATCAACAGTGCAAGAAATAGAAGCCGTTTACAAAACTTTAAAGAATCACAAAGCTTCCGAACCTGAGGATATTTCAGGACAGTTATTCAAGTATGGAACAAAGACGTTAGTCGATCTCCTTAAACAACTTTTCCAAAACGTTATAAGTACAAATGTAGCCCCCAAGGAATGGAATGTATCATACCTGAGGACAATACACAAAAAGGGCAACAAAAATATTTGCGGTAATTATCGAGGAATAGCAGTTACAGGATCTACGAGCGGAATGTGAGCAGAATGTATGGAAAATTTTGAAAAATAGAATAGGGAAAGAACACCAAAACTATGAAGCCGAAGAATAGGAACGTTTCGAACAGGAAGGTCCACACACAACAATAATTCAAGCAAATTTTGAATCTTAATTTTTCTTCTTTTTCTCCATTTTTCTAATGTGGTATTCTGTCACATTAGTAAGCTAGTGTCTGTTCATTGCTAATACTTTCTCTCTGGAGGAAGACGTACAGCATTTTTCCCATCACGTTGGTGGTCTTTCTTGTAATCTCTTTCTGATTGGCTTGTTGAATTTTACATTTATAACGAGTCTTGTGTTTTCCATTCTTTTTACATATTTGTTCCAAAGTCTTCTTCATTGTCTTACCAACTTTCCTAAGTTTCTAGAGGAAATAGGACTGAAGGGCCTGCTCTAGTCGGTAAGGTATCTCCAAAGACTTGGCAGCAGTAGGGGAACACAATAGATCTACTAGGTCACAAAGCATCAATTCCCATTTCTACATACATATATACCCACTTTTCTACATCCTATATTGTGTATTCTTGTCTAATGTCTTCGTTTCGTACTCTGCCGTGCAGGGTTTTACCTTATTTATTTCTTAATTTCGAGAATTAATTAACTTCACTTACTCCTTATATTATTACAAGTATTTAAGTTCAATGAGAACAAAAATAGCGATTTAAATTTTTTCACATTTTGTCATCAAATATGTTTTACAGAAAAAAAAAACCAGATAAAGTTTGACAAGATTCAAATAAAAGTTGAGCTGAAATATATGAAAGACGAAATAAAACATCAAAGAAAAAGGAAATATTAAATAACTTGTATTCTAATAATGAATTTTACTCTCGAGTTCTGATATTGAAACTTGAAAATAAGGGGAGAGCGATCAAGGAATGCGTTGCTCCTGCCGTCACGGCATTACTTCGTTTGAATTGGAAATTCTCTCGCACATACTTGCATCTAATAAACTTAGAAACTTCTATATAATTAACTTTGAGCTTTTATTCGAAAGCTCAATCAAGCTAGGTGCGATCATAGTTGAAACACATTTTCCCGACTACCGATTTACACAATGCAATAGGGATAATTCCAAGTAAACGACTAACTTTGTATAGAAAAAATACTATCCTATTTGACGTGTATATTTTCATTGTTTCTTCACGCATAATTCTTGACGGAAGTGAGATATTTTGATGAAACTCCCAATATATTCGAAGCGGTGGTAATGGTCTCATAGTAATAATATTTTCAACATAAGTTTATAACAAAGAGGTTAAAATTTAGAGGCACCCCAGATTTTTAGCCAAATTTATTCATATATAACTCTTAATTGGACTAATATATTTTGACAAAATTTTCAGAATATTCTGTGGAGTTCTCCAGGGTACCTATTCTCGTTCTTGAGAGAACGATCACTTGATGGAAAGTGGGCGTGGTTCTCACAAAAAAGTATGAAACCGTATTCTGAGTAGCTTCTCTCGTTCTCGAGAGAACGATCATCTTGATAGAAAGTGGGCGTGGTTCTAACGAAAAAGTAAGAAACCGTATTCTGAATACCTTTTCGTACTTTTTCGTGAAAACCACGCCCACTTTCCATCAAGATGATCGTTCTCTCAAGAACGAGAATAGGTACCCAGGTGATCTCATAAGAATATTTCCAATATATGTTTGTTTAAAAAGGGTTGAAAGCTGGAAAAACTTTAAAAAATGGTTAGTTTAGAAAAAAATTTCAAGACTCCATGTAAATTTTGATTGGAGTGAGAAATATCAAATTATTTTTAAGAAATTCAATATGGCAGATCCAATATGGCGAACTAAAAAAATTTGCATACTCGATTTTCACAGAGAATACAAAATTTCATAGTCACAATGCCATGAAGATAGAGGAAATTTTTATTTAAAAGAAAAATTCATGAAGATGTATTCGTCCCTTATATAAAAAAAAGAGTACTGACGCTATCTTAGGAGTTCTTTTATCATGAAATAACTTTCCACTTAAGTAAACATTTTTTGTAGATAACTTGAGCTCTCAAAATGCATATATATATATATATATATATATATATATATATATATATATATATATATATATATATATATATATTGTTACGAACGACTAGAAAAAACTTATTATTACGCCCTCATATACAGATATTTATTATAATGTGTTGAAAGAAATATTATATCGATGAGTCCTATTTCTAGATAGATCTCAATATTTATCTTCTAGATTTGTACAGGAAATTCCATAGGTATATAAATTGTTATAGAATAAGCGTATATCGTCGTTACTGGCGGATCCAATATGGCGAACTAAAAAAATTTACATACTCGATTTTGTCCAAAATTAATATAAGAGGTTTTAGAAAGGTTCAAACTACGAATTTAAAATTATTTTTAAATAATTCAATATGGCGAATCTAATATGGCGAATTAAAAATTTAACATCTCTCGATTTTGTTGAAATAAATAATGAATTTTGCGTTGTTTTAAAGAAATTCAATATGGCAGATGCAATATACCTGCCTAAAAATTTTGTTTTCCAGAATATGTTCAAAATTGTTGCTGGTGGTTTTCGAGGGTGTACATTAAGTTTAGATTAAGTTATTTTTTTGAAATTCAACATGGCGAATTTAATCGCGTGAATTGGAAATTATATGTAATTCATATTTTTTCAAAATTGGTGTTAGGGAGTTTTCAGAATATTAGGTTGCGAATCTAATTCTTATCTTATTTTTAAAATTTATTTTAGCCGATACAATTTGACAGACTAAAAATTTTACATTTTCCTCAGGCATATATTACGTAATTTAGTAAATATTTCTTTGGGAAAATTTCATTGAAAAGTGGCATTTGGAGAACTCTAGGAATTAAATATTTTTTTGTTGTTAAATTTAGTGTAGTCTACAACTTTTGATAAAATTGACATTTTTTTGATACCTTAGAAACTCAATTCAAGATTAAAAAATGAAAAAATCTTAACTAGCTTCCAAAAAAGCGTTGAAGAGCGCAAAATAACAATATAAATTTTTATATGAAATTGAAATTATTGAAGTCAGCGCCAAATTATTACTTAATGAAACAAATAACTACAAATGTGAAATACATACAAGCTACGTAAGAAAGCAATTACAAATAAAGTATTTCTCAATCCATATAACTGACATCTAAAAGAAGGAGATTCTAAATTTGACAAGTATACTTTTTCATGTATATACGCCGATATTTATACTCAAAAAATTGCTAGGGTGGTCTCATATTTTTTTGGTCGAAATTGGTTCAGTAAAATCCAAGATGGCGCTGATAATATGGCGAATAAAAAGTAAATTTTGTCTGATTTTCTCCAAAATTGGCACGGGAGAGTTTTCGGGATAGTATATAAGTATATCAAGAACCAAAGTAGTTGACGTCATTGAACGCATATCACGACTAAAGTGACAATGGGCAGGGCACATAGCTAGAGAATAGCCCAATAGGTGGAGGAGTAAATTACTGCAATGACGACCGCGAGAAACGAACCGAAATCGTGGCAGGCCACAACGCAGATGGGTAGATGATATAAGACAGTTTGCTGGAAAAGACTGGCTCCAGAAGGCGAGAGACAGATCCCAGTGGAAGACCATCGGAGAGGCTTATGTCCAGTAGTGGATGTCAATGGGCTGAGAAAGAAGAAGAAGAAGATATAACGAATCAAAAATTATTTTTAAAACATTCAATCTGCCAAATCTAACATGGCAGGGTTTTTAAAGGTGTAAATTAAGAATTTAACATTTTTCTTAAAAAATTCTGTATGGGGAATCAAAAATTTGACAGATCTTGATTTTGTCCAAAATTGGTACGGAGGGGTGTTTGAAGATGTCAATTACCAATTTAAAATTATTTTTAAAAAGTTCAATATGGTTGACTAAAAATTTAACTTCTCTCGATTTTGTTTTAAATTGGTATTGGGTCGTTTCTGAAAAGGTAAATAACGAATTTAACATTGTTTTAACGAAATTCAATATGACAGATGCAATATGGCTGTTTAAAAATTTATATTTCCAGATTATATTCAAAATTGGTACTTTTTAAGGTACGTTCATTTTCCTCTTGGTGACTGGGATTATCCAACAGATCCTATGTATAATTAACTTAAAATATGCCAAGTTATTGATCAAGTTAGGATCTTTTTACGTACCCTGTATACGGATTTTTTAAAAAGTAACAAACATGTTTTTCAGCAAATAATTCAATTAAAAGAAAATGCTTTTTTAAAAATTAAAACAATTTTAAAACTGGAATGTGAACGTGTTTTTGTTGAAATATTTCAGCATTCCCTTATTGTTATATAAAATTCAATAACAGAATTACAAATACCTTTCGGAAATAACAGATATTCATGAACATTTTTAGTTTCATTTAGTTTACGTAAAAAAATAAACGAAATGTTCCACAGGTCGCAAAAATCGTGTAAATATGTACGGATTTTCGTTATGTAGAAATTAAAAAAACAGGATTTTCGTCTGGTTAAAAAATATTTTACAATTTTTATTAATCGATGTTTTTCCATTTTGTTGCCGAACATACATTAAAGTAGACAGTTCGAGGAAATAACCTCAGAAAAAATTTTAAAAACTGAGGTAAGCATTACATAAATTACCATGTGCCATAAGTTCGGTAATTATAATAAAATCTTGTACAGGGTGTCCCAATTTTGACTCTTTTTGGGGGTATTGGAGTTATTATCAAAGATAGAGTATTGCGGGTTTCACTTTTGTGTCCTACTTTTAACGAAACGAAAGATTTCCGTGTCAAATTTGTGACTCTTTTAATTTTTAATATACAGGGTGATTTTGAAAATCTTTTTTTTTAGGCACATCTCATATTCTCGTTATGCGTTAATTTATCAAAAAAAAAAAAAATTTTTATAGAGTTTTTACATAAAGTTCAGTGGCGTAGTCAGTTTTTTTCTAAAAAGTCCAGATTAGTTTTTGAGATATTAACCACACTTATAATTTTTTAAATAGACCACCCTGTATATTATTTTAGATATTGATTAAGAATAATTTAGGTTTTTAAAAAATATATAATACGTTTATTTTTGAAAAACGAGGTCAAAATTCGATATTTTCAATAATTTACTTTATTTTTAATAGTAAGCCAGGAGATTAAAGTGAAAACTGCAAAACTCTTCTTTGATAATAACTCCAATACCCCTGAAAGTGTAAAAAATGAGACATCCTGTACAAATAAACTAAAAAATATAATACACAAAATATACAGAGCATTATCATTATCTAAATGTCAAAATTTGATCTCCACACACTTTTCGTGGCACATACGAAATAAGGTGCTTTGACAAAAAGGACTCCATATTTGATTAGATTTAAAGTAAGCTCTTCAAAATGAATTTTAGCCTTCTTTTAACAATAATATACAAGAATTTTTTCTACGCAACTAAAACTATGTTGATTCTGGAAATTTTGTGATAATGTCAAAGAAATTTTATGTGCTAATATAGCATGGAAAATTAGGCTTTTAATAGTATGAAAGCTTTTCCAGACTAAAATATAATGTCTAGGTAGTCTTACAATTACGTATTAAAGTGACGTTATGAATATACTTTGTTACTTTTGGTGTTACTTAAAGTTATTCCAGCCTGTTTATCGATAGAGTTTGATTGTAAGCCGTTATCGTTTGTAACCCTGTTGTTAATAAGCATGTGGAAAAGACAACAGAAAAATCAGAAGCAATTCTTATGATTGTTAGAAGGTTTTGCGGAAAAACGTGGGCTCTCTCACTAAAGATGGTGCACTGGTTATACACTAGCGTGATAAGACGAGCGATTACATATGTAACCTTAGTATAGTGTCCCAAGGTGATGCAAAAGACAGCTGTGACCAAGTTAGGTGGCATTCAATCGACCCCGACATCAGCAATGGAAAGTATTCCAGACCTCCCTTCACTGTATTTAATGGTTTAAGGTGAGGCAAGAATGTGACTTCACCGGCTACACTACTCAATGCCAACAACACAAATGTAATTAAATCAGGAGCTCTGAATTGGAAATGAACACAGTTCATATGATCTCTAGTTACCGCAACAATATACCGTTCGAGATCACAGAGGGTCCAAGGATAAGCAAACAAACTAAACTGGAGCCATCTTCTAGGATACTTATCTGGTATATTGATGGTTGAAAAAGCAATGAAGGTACCGAAGTTGGGATATATGGGCTACAACCAAAAAGAGAAATTATTTTTCCCTTGGAAAAATACCTAATAGTATTCCAGGCAGAAATAAATGCAATCCTACAATGTACAGATGAGCTAAAAAGAGAAGCAGATCTACATTTATTCCGACAGCCAAGCAGCCTTGAAGATCGTAAAGGGTCAAAAGGTGTCATCTAGATAAGTTTGGAATGTCAGAGTGAACTTACAACTCTGGCAAAGGACAACACAATTATATTAAAGTGGGTACCAGGACACGAAAGCATATATGGAAATTAAAAAGCATATAAGCTGGCGATAGCTGGCTTATGATTTAAATATATTTGTCCTGAACCGACTTTTGGTGTGCCGCTGTTAAATAATGGATCAAAATGGAGTACGACAATCACTTAACAGCTAGACAGGGCTTGAATCATAGCAGGCTATTTATTGGAAATCGTAGCCCGAAATTACCAAGGAAACTAACCCAAATGAGCAGGAACCAATTAAGAGTAATCACAGACATAATGACGGAACACAGAGCCGTCAAAGTTCATCTGAACAAAATAAACTTTTACAATAAAGACCTCAACTGCAGACATGTGGTCATCATATGTGATGCAAATCACTAGATCGAAAAAGACAACAAACATTTGGATCAACAAACTTGGAAACTATTGAAATAATAATTCAATCCTTACCGAACTTGTACAGAAGGCTAAGTTAACAGAATAACTGTTAATCACGGATAACCACAATAGGCTTATAGTGGCCGCAGTGCATCCGGCTTCAGGATGGACTCACGAAGAAAAAAAAGCCTATTGTTAGTGAAGTTTTACACCAAGTCTACCATACAAAATTCAGCTCATTCATAAAAACAGGAACTGAGAATGACGAATCTAAAATTATTTTTGAAAAATTCAATATGGCAGATCCAATATGGCCGACGAAAACATCAGTTTTGTCCGATTTACTCCAAAATTGGTATGAGGGAGTTTTCGAAGTCTCACATAACAAATCTAAAATTATTTTTAAAAAATTCATTATGGCGTATCCAATATAGTGGATAAAAATTAATTATGTCCGATTTTTCTCAAAATTGATATGGGGGAGTTTTTGGGGTAGCACATTACGAATCTGATATTATTTAAAAAAAAATAAATATGGCGGATCTAAGATAGCGGATTAACGATTTTACATCTCTCGATTTTGTCTAAAGTCAGTATTGGGGGATTTTTATTAGTGTTAATTACGAAATTAAAATATTTTTTGAAAAACTCAATCTCAATATGGTGTCCTAAAAATTTTACATTTTTCTACTTTCCCCAAAACTGATTTAGAGTGTTCTTGAGGGTGTAAATTATGAATTTAATAGTATTTTTTCAGAATTCAGTATGGCCAATAGCTGACTAAAAATTTTATATTTTTCGATTTTGTTCAAATGTGAAATTGAATCGCTTTTGAGGATATAAATAGTGGAAATAAAATTATTTTAAGAAAATCTAATATGTCAGGTACAATATGACCGTTTAGAAATTTAAAATTTCTGGATTTCATCTAAAATTGCTACTAGAGGGCTTTGAAGAGTTTAGATTGGATTAAGACGTTCAAATTATTTTTTTGAAATTCAATAGGGCGGATCCAATATGGTGGGTTGAAAATTTAACCTTATTAGGATTTTTTCAGATTTGGTTTTTGGGGGTTGGGGTGGTGTATTACGAATATGAAGGTAATTTTTACAACTATTAGGTTGATAAGATACAATATGAGAGACTAAAAATCTTACATTTTCCGGTTGTATGTAAAATTGGTATTGCGGGGTTCTTGGGGGGTATACAAACTCAATATGCAATATAAAATATATCGGGCTAAGAAATTTACGTCTCAAATTCTTTAGATATCGATATTGGTTTTGAGGCCTATATTATCAATCTAAAATGAATTTGAAATTTAAGATTGGGGATTTACTATGACAGGCTAAATATTTGTTTGACACAATTTCATTGGTATTTGGAGAACTCTAAGAATCAAAGGATTTTTAGTGGTTCAGTTTAGGGTGATTTACAATTCTGGATAAAATGGGTACTTTTTTGCCACCTCGGAGTCATTGCGAGGAATACTAATCTCGATTAGTACTTCGTTCAAATAATTTATGAATATCATAATAAATTCAAAACTAAAAATCCAAAAATAAAATTTTTATAAAAAAATTGAACCGACTTCTGAAAGTGCACTAAAAAGTGAAAAATAACTAGAAATTTTTATATGAAATTGAAATTTTTGAAGTCGGCGCCAAATTATTTCTATATGAAATAAATAACTACTAATATATACAAATTATGATAAGAAAGCAATTACAAATAAAGTATTTTTAATCTGTTTATGCGAATCACATTTTGTCAGGTGTTAGTTTGGCGCCGACTTCAAAAATTTCAATTTCATATAAGAGTTTCTGGTTATTTTTCATTTTTTAGCGCACTTCTAGAAGTCGGTTCAATTTTTTTATAATAATTGTATACTTAGCAGCAGAAGGAGCAACAATAAATCTTTCAAATCGCACTGCACATATCTCTATCTCCACCTACATACATAAGACACTAGAAAATTAAATAAAATATTACTTATATATTTAAGATAACAAATTTTTGACAGTCAATTATGTAATAGTACAGTAAATTATTTTCATTACGAACAATCCTGTTTTAGATACTCTGTATATATATAAATCTATTAATACATTTAGAGAGGATAAAATTTAAAAAAACTTTTCTCGGCAAGACGTCTTTGAAGTATTTGTGTTATTTTGTTTACCCGTCATCCGAAATTCGGCGATAATTTTTCTTTTACCTGTAAGAAAGTTTCTCCCGCAGCCCTCTTAATTCGAATTCGAGTATTTATTCTTCTGTCAGAGTTAGGAATTTCAACCCCGTGTTGAACAGCATCCTTCCAGAGAATTTTAATTACGTTTACCCTTCTATTTCGTATTTGTGTTGGCTTTATTTTAAGTTAAATTAAATTTATTCGAATTTTTGTGGCTGCTTTTAAGCGATATTGACTTTTAAGTAAAAGGAAACGGTCTTTAAGTCTATTGAAAATTGTGTTTGAAATGTGATGAGTTTTAATTTTTTGTTGGGATATTAATTGGCCGCTTTCGAGAAGAGGTCGTATAAAAGCCGAAAATTTTTAACAACAAAAGATACAAGGTTAAACGAAGAAACCATTGTAAGTTTATTAATGTTTCCAACAATATCGCAACATATTTTTTAATCAATAAAAAATAAAACCTTTTACTACACGGGGTTTACTAAAAAAATGAGGGGGCAGTGAAACAAAAGATGGTCGAAAATGTGGTTATCGGACTTTAATTCTGAAAACATGGTTCTTGAGTTTAAACCGTGTCAAATTGGAATTATTATCCGATGTTTCGCTTACGATTGCACGAGGCATCTTCAAGGATCTTTACTCCACTGAATGACTATCGAGGAGCAACAGCTCGGAATTTATACCCAACTGGTGCTCACCGAATCATGATCCAGCGTTAGAATCGATTTATTATTTGGATATTTACAAATTTCAATTGATTCTCTAATTTTGCGTTTAAAGAAACCAGGCACTGATGCTAGCACCTTAGTTTCTTTTACATTAAAAGTGTGACCTGAGCAATGCCGGTATTCAGCTACTACAGATTGTATAATTTGTTTCTTTTTTATACATCCTTAATGTTCCTTAAGCCTAGAAGATAAAGACCGTCCTGTTTCACCTACATACACTTTACCTCAAGAGCAAGGTATCCTGTAAACTCCTTCTGTTTGAAATGGAACTGTGTCCTTTGGAGACTTCAAACATTGTCCAACTTTCTTACATGTGTTGAAAATTGTCCAAATGTTTGATATTCGGAGTAATCTGGTAATCTTGTCGGTGGTTCTGTGTATGCAAGGTAAGACAACTCTGTCCATAGGAGGATCATTTATAACATTTTGTTTGGAGTTGGGTTTTTATATTTATTATAGAACATCTTATATCTTCAGCGCAATATCCGGTGCCTCTCAGAGCATTAGTCAGTTTTTCTGTTTCTGATTTCAGTAACTATTGGTCACATATTGAAAGTGCTCTATGTACCGAAGAGTTTATGACAGATTGTTTTTAAGAAGGAGGATAGTGTGACGTTGCAATGAGATATCGATTTACATGTGTTGGTTTTCTGTACCCAGAATGTCCTAATTTGCTATTCTTTCCTTTGAACTAGGACATCAAGAAAGAGAAGATAATTGATTCAGTTTCCATAGTGAATTTTGTGTTAGGGTGTTATTGATTTAGATGATCCAGGAAATTATGGAGGTTGTTTATACCATGCGGCCAAACTACGAACGTATCATCTATATATCTGCACCAAAATTTAGGTTTTAGTGGTGCAGAAGACAAGGCGTTTTCTTCGAAACCTTCCATAAAGATATAAGCTACCACAGGTGATAGCGGAAATCCCTTGGCCGCTCCCGAAGTTTGCTCGCGCAGAAAGTCCCTTGAAAAATTAAACAGGTGGAAATCAGACATGCTTTAATTAATTCTACTAAGGTGGAGTCCATGTTGTTGCTTCGTAATATGTCAGATATTATGGAAACTGAGTCATCTATAGGAACATTTGCATACAGGGATTCTACACCAACACTGACCAATATGTCTCCAGATTAGATCTTTGGAAAAAGCGTCCAGAGTTTTTAACAAAGGATTCGGTTTTTCCTGTACAGAGATGTAATAGTTTGGCCTGCTATTTACCTATTTTGTAGGTTGGTGAGTCTATTGCGCCGAAGATTGGACGTAGAGGTACATTTTCTTTATGCATTTTAGGCAGTTCGTAGAGGCGTCGAATCTTGGAACTCCTTGGTTTAACGACTTTCCTTCTGGATATTTTTAAGACAATGCCTCTTCAATAAAATTACAATAGTCGACTTTGGTATTAATTTATTGATCAATCTCTTCGTCAATGTCCTCTTTACATATGTCCGGTACATTTTTGTTTTCGCAATTGACACTTGTGTATTCTTTATAAGGAATAGAGCATATAATACCCAAATTAATGTAATTATGTAATAAAATTACAATAGTCGACTTTGGTATTAATTTATTGATCAATTTCTTCGTCAATGTCCTCTTTACATATGTCCAGTACATTTTTGTTTTTTCGATTGACACTTGTGTATTCTTTGTAAGGAATAGAGCATATAATACCCAAATTAATGTGATTATGTAATAAAATTACAATAGTCGACTTTGGTATTAATTTCTTGATCAATCTGTTCATCAACGTCCTCTTTACATATGTCCGGTACATTTTCGTTTTCGCGATTGACACTTGTGTATTCTTTGTAAGGAATAGAGCATATAATACCAAAATTAATGTAATTATAGTTTCCATGATAGCCTTCTAAACATCCATAAGTTAACTGCGCAAAGTCTGTGGTGTAGAAGGTTGTGTTTTAAGTGTTTCCTTGCCATTGATGCATTTTTTTGTTAGCTCTCCATTTAATTTTGAGGAGTAGGGTATTGGAGTTAGCACTATTTGAGAATTTTTTAAATAACATAAATCGACATTTAGTTAGGCACACAATTTTTCAATATAAAGAACCCGCAAGTGATTCAGGCAGGCGCGGATACAAGGGGGGGGGGGCGCTGGCGGGCGATCGCCCCCCCCCCCCCTCCCCAAGAGCTTTGAGTTCAGGAAAATAGACCCGATTCTGCCACTTATACTACAGTTAAAAAGGATTTGAATCCTTGTCATAGGCGTCGGAAGGAGATTTATTTTATCGCTAAGTATTTATGGCATAGAATATTATTTCGGTAATAAAATTAAAATAAAAAGTTCTTATAATATTATTTAATTTCTTACGATTTCTTAATAATTCACATACATTAGAAAATATAGAAAATTTTGACATATTTCACACAAATCACAACTGTATTTTTATTATTTTTAATTTTGGTTCGAAACCGTTTTAGGCACATTCAGACTAAAACGTGGTCTTTTTCTCTCAAAAATTCTAAGTTATAATTTAAATACTTACAAAATACCTATTGTCAAAAATACATGAAGTTAAACATATATAAAAAAAATAAATTCGTCCATATAATATTAAAATTTTTTTGGGGCTATTGGTCATTTTATTATTAATTAAAACCATTTTTAGGATATTTGACATCTCAGTTTATTTATTTCTGAAACCGTCTGCAGAATTAAAATTAAACACTAAAAAGGGATTGAAATGTAATTAATTTTTATGTTACAGAAAATTTAAATAATAAATTGTGTTTACGTTGGTAAACATTACGTATCTAATTCGTAATCAAAGTCAGTGAAGCTATCTTCGCTCAAATTAATTATAATTTGTTCCTCTATGTCACCGATCATGAGACCGAGTTTTCACATTTTCTTTTATTCTTTTATTATATGGAGTTTTCCCAATTTTCTGCATTAATTTTATTCAAAAAAATCTTTCAAAAGTTCAGTTAAATTACTAATTTTGTAAGTTGTGTTATTTCTAGCAACTCTACCTTTTACTTGAGAGAGATATTTCCTTCTCCAACGGACATTTTCTAGACAATCTATAAGAACAGATTTCCTATCTGGTTTTTTCCAGCAAAAATTAAATTCTCTGAGCAATTTCCAGAGCTCAGTTCTTTTAATTTCAGGTAAATCCCGATCTTCATTGATTTTACTTAGAATTTTGTCGATGGTTGAGATCTGCTTCTCATAATAAAATATATGTACAACTTCTTTTATAGCAGTCTACAATCTCTTCTTCCAACGAGGTTTTTCGCCTGCCCATGATCGAATGTAGCTTGGGAGTACTAACAATTCCAGCCGTTTTTTTTCTCCTTCATTGTTCGGTACATAGTAGATTTTCCAACTCCTGTCATGTTGGAACACATCTCAACAGAGTTTTTAACATTATTATCTAGATATTGATATCGTAAGGCATCATAAACATTCATCGTTATAAGTTTTTCGTTTTTTATAATATTTAAATATAATTAAATATAATGAGATCTGCGGCAGTCCTCAGTTACCTGCGGCACTGGAGCAGATATGTTAGAGGTTTCGGTAACAGTTTTATTACTCTCTTTAGTTCTTGAATAGATTGTAGGAATGTGTATACTTGCAATCGCCCCTCACCTTCCCAAAAGCTTTGAGTTCAGGAAAATAGAACCGATTCTGCATTTTATATTAGGAGTATTTATGCTGCTGGCACTCCCGTTAACAACTTGTTTTTCTTGCGATAGCTCCCCCCCCCCCCCCGAGAGCTTTGAATTCAGGAAGATAGACCCGATTCTGTCTCTTACACTAGGAATGTGTATGCTGCTCGCATCCTTCCTCCCTGTCGGCAACTTGTCTTTTCTTGTGATCAACCCCCCCCCTCTCCAACAGCTTCAAATTCAGAAAAATAGCCTTTTACACTAGAAATGTTTTCGCTTGCCACACTGTACTTTTGTGATATCACCCCCCCCCCCCAAGGAGAGAGGCTGGATCCGCCGCTGGATTCAGGTGCGGCCTATTTCTTCGTCAACTGCATTTTCACGTAAAAACTTAAATATCTTTCTTTAAAAGTAAGATATTTTCATTATAAATTTAATAAACTCTTCCTCTGTCAATACTGAAGATCGCAAATGTTGTATCACAATTACAGGAAGCGTGGATCAAACCAAGCAAATTCAGACATCGTGTAAGTTATCATTTACTAACTTTGCAATTGCACTGTACGAAATAAAAATAAAGTTTCTGATTGAAATAGATAATAGAAATAAATAAAAATGAAAGTGGAAAATTTTTTTTAAAAAAAGAGTATTGGACTGTAATATCTCAGCCAATGTTAATTATAGAAATCCCTTTAACTACTCATTTTAACGACTGTAGTCTCAACTCTGAACTCCTTGTCCAGAAAAAAGTAATGAGCCAACAAATTTTTTCGTGATTTTTCGCATTTTTTAGGGTTTATCGTTTCCTCACTCTTGCAATTTTTTAGAATTTTGCTTGAGTTTACCATTTTCAAACCGTTTGCAAAAGTCCATTGCAAAATTTGACAGCACTGTAGTTTTATCATTTTTAGATGACCAGTAAACGAACAAAATAATAAAAACACTTTAATCCAATCGTTTTTTACTTCCACTCTTTTTCTTTATAACCTATAACTTAAATTTTACTTTTATTATTTTGTTTGTTTGTTAAGTTTCTGATTAAAAAACAAGTCAAATGAAAAGCATTTAACTTTGAGGTTTAAAAGTTGATGAAAATTGGCATCATTCCTCAAAATTTTGAAAATGTCACAGGAAAATTTTTTCCTGCTAAATATTGTCTCTAGGAAATATTTTTTGGAAAAAAAATCTAATAAAACTTAAATTAGGCTTGATGCCAAATTTGTTTAATTATTACAAACAACCATAAAACCTAAATAAATTAACGAATTATTAAATTTATTGCGTCGTTAAGTTATTTAATCTTTTCTTTTTTGAGTAACCAATTGAAATTATTAAGTTAAACTGGAAATATCTAATAATGAACAGGTGATTTAAATGAATCAAAATGAAGAGCCAGTGATAGCCGATCGATCTAAAAGCAAATTAGTTGCCACCTACACAAATGTGACTATATCAATAAGAGACGTGATCGGAATGGGTAAAAGTGATGCTGAGTAAACAATATTCTATTGTAATGGAGTGGCTCGTAACATCCTATTGAGCCGTATATATTCGTGTACGAAAACACACGTGCACAAAGATAAATATTTTTTGTTGAGAATTTGAGTTTTATTTCGTTTTCTACTATCTGTTATTTATAAATAAAGGATATTTTTAGAAAATTGATAAATATCCGTAGTGTGGCTCCATAAAATTTTATTTTAACCTAGAAGGAAAATATATTTATTTTCACACATTTTGCATATCGTTTAATTTAAGATAGGTCAATCAAATTGGGCATAAACGTCCAGAATGGCTTTCTAAATTCCGAAACAGCTTCAGAATCAAGAAAAATTCACAACTGGATCTTTAAATATCATTTTCCAGGTCTCACAAAACCTTAAAACATTCTCTAAGGTATAGTGTGAATTAAAAGAATGGCGATATGATTTGAACTCCTGGTTCTGGGTGTATAGTCCTTCAAATATAAAGTTATTTTTCCATACATATTGTACAGGGTGAGTCAACGATTGGATGAAGTATGTTTGTACCTTTTCGATGAAATTAACAAAGAAACTATATTTATTGTTTGATACAGTTTGTTTTTACGCAGATTTTAAAAATATTTAGGACTCTTCAGGGTGAGCCAAAAAACTAGGACAGCATAAAGTTGTATTTTTTTAAATAGAACACCCTATATACGAATCGTATTTTCGATTTAGCTTATAATTTTAAACCTTTTTTATTAAGGGTTTACTATAACAAAACGTTATAGTTTCTGAGATAATTAAGTTTAAAGAAAAAAAGTCACATTTTCAAGCATCAATTCAATCCTAAATAACGTTTTCAATTTTGTGACAAATATATTCAAATTTGGAATTTGGCAAGGCCAAGGACAAGTTAATATAATTTTTACCTAATATTTGCAATAAAAGCTACAGGGTGTTGAACACATCGGCTCAAATTTGAACAAGTTTAAATGAATAAATATCTTTTTTTTTAAATGGTACACCCTGTATATTTTCATGTTATTTAATAGAGTAATAAAAACCCTAAAAGTTTTGTTCAATATATCCTATACCTACTTATAATAGTTTTTGAGATAATTTAATTATAATTTATTAATTATAAGTTACAGTTTGTTCAGTTTTATCTCAAAAATCAAGCATTTCGTTAAATGAAGTATTACTAGCTGTTACTTATCAATAATAGGATTTTTGACTACAAAAACTTATTATAAAGTTTTCCTTCAAAATTTCTTCCCACGCATCGTGGAAAACTTTCTTCGCAGAAATAAATACGCTAAAATTTAATGCGGCTTCCCGAAAAATAAGTTAAATGAGCTGGCAGAAACAAGATGGGTTTATGAGTAGGACGCTCTTTCAGAAATCAAAATCAAAAGGAGGAAAAAGAAGGAACACGGTTGCATATAGGTAAATAATATTATCTAGAAATAATTAAATAGCAAAGATATAAGAGAAAACTAGAAATTTCGACATCAAAAGCGCAAGTCTTTAAGATATATGTCAAACTCTCGATAGTGTGCAGAAGGCGACAAAATAAAGCACCTATTTCATATAGTCTTTTATGTTTTAGGCTATAGCTTTCGAGGCCACCTGTATATTTTAATAAAACTTACCGATAAAGTCCCACGAACGCAAACGTAAAAAATAGATTCGTCACTAAACTCGTAGGTCTAAAATTTTGACAGATGTGTCTATACATATATAAATATATTCCTGATTATTATTCTTATAGTTATAAACTATCTGTCATTTCCAAATGTCATAGGCAACTAGATAAATTAGAACATCTATTCAAAAAACACAAAATGGTGCAGAAAACGATTATTTGGCATATTATGTGAAAACGCGAAGACTTAGCTATAGAACACCTTTATACCATTCGATAGGTATTTAAAAGGTACATTTTCTGGTAAGGTAAAAAGTATAGCGTTCTATTTAAATTAATTTAGTTATAGCCACTTAAATTTCTTCTTTGATTAGTCTTAGTTTTTGGACACCCTGTACAATATAGCAAGTTTATGATAATTGGGATATAAAATATGATTTATTGTTACACTTCACTGTAAATTTCGAAATAACTGAAATGCTTCTTAAATATTTGAAACATGAAAATTAGGTTAAATTTTGTCAAAATTCAAATTATTTAAAAATCCTTTTTGGTTTAGGTATTATAAACCATTGAAATAGGCACTTATTTTGATCGAAGAATCCATAAATGCAATAATATACACGAGGTTCCATTTAGAAACCACAAATTTGATACTTTCAGAGCTATTGGAACAACAACTGTATAATATAAAAATAATTTTAAAAAGTAACTATACTAGACCCCCATACAGGGTGAGTCAACGATTGGATGAAGTAGGTTTGTGCCATTTCGGTGAAATTAACAAAGTAACTATATTTATTGTTTGATACAGTTTATTTTTACGCAGATTTTAAAAATATTTAGGACTCTACAGGGTGAGCCAAAAAACTAGGACAGCATAAAGTTGTATTTTTTTAAATAGAACACCCTATATACGAATCGTATTTTCGATTTAGCTTATAATTCTAAATCTTTTTTATTAAGGGTTTACTATAACAAAACTTTATAGTTTCTGAGATAATTAAGTTTAAAGAAAAAAAGTCACATTTTCAAGCATCAATTCAATGCTAAATAACGTTTTCAATTTTGTGACAAATATATTCAAATTTGAAATTTAGCAAGGCCAAGGACAAGTTAACATAATTTTTACCTAATATTTGCAATAAAAGCTACACATCGGCTCAAATTTGAACAAGTTTAAATGAATAAATATATTTTTTTTAATGGTACACCCTGTATATTTTCATGTTATTTAATAGAGTAATAAAAACCCTAAAATTTTTGTTCAATATATCCTGTACCTATTTATAATAGTTTTTGAGATATTTCAGTTTTTCTTATTTTCCATACTTTTTTACAGAAATAGTCTTCATTATCATAGTAGCCATGGCAAAAACAATGTAAAAGAACATTTTTCTGTGTGTCAAATTTATAACCGCAATCGCTTCTTTTGGTTTTTATGTAGTGTAGTTTGGTTTTTTTTTGCATTCATCTTATATTGTAAAATAAATTTTCCAAAGAATGAGTTAATAGATATGATTTATACAATAGGAGAGGCTCAAAAAAATTGTCTTCTTGCCCAAAGAATTTACAAAATGAAGTATCCTGATCGACGCCAGCCTAATACCCATACTTTTCAAAACTTAATGCAAAGATTTGATTCTTCTGGTACTGTTGATTATCCAAAACGTAAAGTAGTCAACAAACCAGTAACTAATGAAGAAAAAGAACTACAAGTATTGTTAAATGTTCAGGAAAATCCTAATATTGGTAGCCGTCAGTTAGCAGCATTATGTGAAACATCACAATCCACCGCTAATCGTACTACCAAGAAATATAGGTATCATCCATATCACATGGAATTACACCAAGAATTGCATGGACAGGATTTTGAAAGTCGTGTAAACATTTGTCGTACAATAAATGCGGATATTCAATTAAATCCAAATTTATTATGCAAGGTAATGTTTAGTGATGAAGCTACTTTTAGAAGTAACGGTGCCGTAAATAGACGCAACATGCATTATTATGCCACAGAAAACCCATTTTGGATTAGAGAGGTGCAACATCAAAACCACTGGTCATTAAATGTTTGGTGTGGTATTCATCATAATCGAATTATTGGACCCCACTTTTTTAATGAACCACTAAATGGCCATAGTTACCTGAACTTTCTACAAGAAGAACTACCCCAACTGCTTCAAGGTCTCGATAGGGATGAGCTCGACAGTATGTGGTTCCAGCACGATGGTGCGCCTCCGCATTACCATCGTGAAGTTCGTGCGTTTTTGGACCAACGATATCCGCAAAAATGGATTGGACGTGGGGGTTTCATTGAGTGGCCACCAAGATCTTGCGACATCACCCCATTAGATTTCTTCCTATGGGGTTATATTAAAAATAAGGTGTATGTTAATCCACCAACAACAGTGGAAGATATGCGAAACAGGATTAGGGATACCTGTAGAACAATAACGGCACTAATTTTGTCCAGGGTCCGAGAAAATCTGCAAAAAAGACTAAATTTGTGCATTGCACAAGAGGGTCGTTTATTCGAATACTTATTAAAAAGAAATAATTAATCTCAGTATTTAATAGGTAATTTTTTTGTTTCAATTTAGTATAAAAGTAAATATGTATTTGCCTTGTCGTTATTGTTGTGTTAATTTTTTCACATTATGTTTAATTAAACTATTGCCGTTGTAATATAACGAATAATGTATTTCATCATATTTAACCACATTCTGTTTGTTTCTGTAGTTTCTTTTTATTATTTTACATGGCTACTATGATAATGAAGACTATTTCTGTAAAAAAGTATGGAAGATAAGAAAAACTGAAATATCTCAAAAACTATTATAAATAGGTATTGGATATATTGAACAAAACTTTTAGGGTTTTTATTACTCTATCAAATAACATGAAAATATACAGAGTGTACCATTTAAAAAAAAAGATATTTATTCATTTATACTTGTTCAAATTTGAGCCGATGTGTTCAACACCCTGTAGCTTTTATTGCAAATATTAGGTAAAAATTATATTAACTTGTCCTTGGCCTTGCTAAATTCTAAATTTGAATATATTTGTCACAAAATTGAAAACGTTATTTAGGATTGAATTGATGCTTGAAAATGTGACTTTTTTTCTTTAAACTTAATTATCTCAAAAACAATAAAGTTTTGTTATAGTAAACCCTTAATAAAAAAGATTTAAAATTATAAGCTAAATCGAAAATACGATTCGTATATAGAGTGTTCTATTTAAAAAAATACAACTTTATGCTGTCCTAGTTTTTTGACTCACCCTGTAGAGTCCTAAATATTTTTAAAATCTGCGTAAAGATAAACTGTATCAAACAATAAATATAGTTTCTTTGTTAATTTCACCGAAAAGGCACAAACCTACTTCATCCAATTGTTGACTCACCCTGTACATGCTAAAAGTGAAGCTTTTTGAAAGTCACGTACTTTAGCACCAATATTCCGTGCCGTTTAGGGTGAAAAACCCTGTATATACAGCGTTTTGTTTCCACTGCTCATCCTACACAATACAACGGTCCAATTTAAAAATTATTATTAACTACAGAAAGCAATTTATATCCTCTTTTTCAAAATTCGTAAAACAACCGAACAACATTGCATGCGAGTGCATATATACATTTTTGCCTGCATATTTCAAATTATATTATGTAATCAAATGAAATTTGTTTTTGATTAAGTTAAAACTGATATATCGGATATCATTTTAATTAGAGGGAATATGCAGACCCGTGGACAGGCAATCGATCTAGAGCCAAATTAGTTATCTCTCGCATCAATGTGCCGATATTCATACGATACGTGATGGGAATTATGAAAAATATTTGAAGGTAGGTAAATCATAGTTTAGTATTACTGAATAGATACCTCATAACACGATAATTTTATATAATCATGTTAACAACAACGTGTAGTATTCACAAAAATTCACAATACCATAATAAAATAATAAATATGGACATTAAATAAGTTTCAAATACATAATTATATACGGTTATTTATTTATTTATTTATTTATACTGCCCTACAGGACCAGAGTCCCTATTATTAACCAGGAAAAAGAGTTACAGAAATCCTAAAATTATATACCTAATACAGACAGTGCAAGAAGTATAACATAATATGTAAATCAATCACAGATAATTGTAAATAAACGATTTGACAACAGAATAATTGCAGTAAAATATATCAAATTTGTCTTCAGACGATCATAAGGGGAACATATCGAGCATAATGGGGAGAATTGTAATACATTAGTTCTTGGTTTCGACAAATAGAAAAATACTGAAGATCTAGTTATCCCTGGAACATGAAAATGAACTGTCGCGAGCAAATCAGTTGCCAAAATTTTATTATTAACTAGTTTATACAAAAAAAGTACAAGAGCCCCGTTACTACGCGTCTCCGGAGTTGTGAAAGTAAATCTTGTTAATAGGCTTTCGCGAGGTGTAGTAGACAGTGGATCAAATCCATCCGATTTAAAGCTTAAGAATTTTAAGAAACTGTACTGAATTTTCTCTAATTCATCAGAGTGTACAGGGTGAGTCAACGATTGGATGAAGTAGGTTTGTACCTTTTCGGTGAAATTAACAAAGAAACTATATTAATTGTTTGATACAGTTTATTTTTACGCAGATTTTAAAAATATTTAGGACTCTACAGGGTGAGCCAAAAAACTAGGACAGCATAAAGTTGTATCTTTTTAAATAGAACACCCTATATACGAATCGTATTTTCAATTTAGCTTACAATTTTAAATCTTTTTTATTAAGGGTTTACTATAACAAAACTTTATAGTTTCTGAGATAATTAAGTTTAAATAGAAAAAAGTCACATTTTCAAGCATCAATTCAATCCTAAATAACGTTTTCAATTTTGTGACAAATATATTCAAATTTGGAATTTAACAAGGCCAAGGACAAGTTAACATAATTTTTACCTAATATTTGCAATAAAAGCTACAGGGTGTTGAACACATCGGCTCAAATTTGAACAAGTTTAAATGAATAAATATCTTTTTTTTTAAATGGTACACCCTGTATATTTTCATGTTATTTAATAGACTAATAAAAACCCTAAAACTTTTGTTCAATATATCCTATATCTATTTATAATAGTTTTTGAGATATTTCAGTCTTTCTTATTTTCCATACTTTTTTACAGAAATAGTCTTCATTATCATAGTAGCCATGGCAAAAACAATGTAAAAGAACATTTTTCTGTGTGTCAAATTTATAACCGCAATCGCTTCTTTTGGTTTTTATGTAGTGTAGTTTGGTTTTTTTTGCATTCGTCTTATATTGTAAAATGAATTTTCCAAAGAATGAGTTAATAGATATGATTTATACAATAGGAGAGGCTAAAAAAAATTGCCTTCTTGCTTGAATTTACAAAATGAAGCATCCTGATCGACGCCAGCCTAATACCCATACTTTTCAAAACTTAATGCAAAGATTTGATTCTTCTGGTACTGTTGATTATCCAAAACGTAAAGTGGTCAACAAACCAGTAACTAATGAGGAAAAAGAACTACAAATATTGTTAAATGTTCAGGAAAATCCTTATATTGGTAGCCGTCAGTTAGCAGCATTATGTGAAACATCACAATCCACCGCTAATCGTACTACCAAGAAATATAGGTATCATCCATATCACATGGAATTACACCAAGAATTGCATGGACAGGATTTTGAAAGTCGTGTAAACTTTTGTCGTACAATAAATGCGGAGATTCAATTAAATCCAAATTTATTATGCAAGGTAATGTTTAGTGATGAAGCTACTTTTAGAAGTAACGGTGCCGTAAATAGACGCAACATGCATTATTATGCCACAGAAAACCCATTTTGGATTAGAGAGGTGCAACATCAAAACCACTGGTCATTAAATGTTTGGTGTGGTATTCATCATAATCGAATTATTGGACCCCACTTTTTTAATGAACCACTAAATGGCCATAGTTACCTGAACTTTCTACAAGAAGAACTACCCCAACTGCTTCAAGGTCTCGATAGGGAGGTTCCAGCACGATGGTGCGCCTCCGCATTACCATCGTGAAGTTCGTGCGTTTTTGGACCAACGATATCCGCAAAAATGGATTGGACGTGGGGGTTTCATTGAGTGGCCACCAAGGTCTTGCGACATCACCCCATTAGATTTCTTCCTATGGGGTTATATTAAAAATAAGGTGTATGTTAATCCACCAACAACAGTGGAAGATATGCCAAACAGGATTAGGGATACCTGTAGAACAATAACGCCACTAATTTTGTCCAGGGTCCGAGAAAATCTGCAAAAAAGACTAAATTTGTGCATTGCACAAGAGGGTCGTTTATTCGAACACTTATTAAAAAGAAATAATTAATCTCAGTATTTAATAGGTAATTTTTTTGTTTCAATTTAGTATAAAAGTAAATATGTATTTGCCTTGTCGTTATTGTTGTGTTAATTTTTTCACATTATGTTTAATTAAACTATTGCCGTTGTAATATAACGAATAATATATTTCATCATATTTAACCACATTCTGTTTGTTTCTGTAGTTTCTTTTTATTATTTTACATGGCTACTATGATAATGAAGACTATTTCTGTAAAGAAGTATGGAAAATAAGAAAAACTGAAATATCTCAAAAACTATTATAAATAGGTATAGGATATATTGAACAAAACTTTTAGGGTTTTTATTACTCTATTAAATAACATGAAAATATACAGGGTGTACCATTAAAAAAAAAAAGATATTTATCCATTTAAACTTGTTCAAATTTGAGCCGATGTGTTCAACACCCTGTAGCTTTTATTGCAAATATTAGGTAAAAATTATGTTAACTTGTCCTTGGCCTTGCTAAATTCCAAATTTGAATATATTTGTCACAAAATTGAAAACGTTATTTAGGATTGAATTGATGCTTGAAAATGTGACTTTTTTTCTTTAAACTTAATTATCTCAGAAACTATAAAGTTTTGTTATAGTAAACCCTTAATAAAAAAGATTTAAAATTATAAGCTAAATCGAAAATACGATTCGTATATAGGGTGTTCTATTTAAAAAAATACAACTTTATGCTGTCCTAGTTTTTTGGCTCACCCTGTAGAGTCCTAAATGTTTTTAAAATCTGCGTAAAAATAAACTGTATCAAACAATAAATATAGTTTCTTTGTTAATTTCACCGAAAAGGCACAAACCTACTTCATCCAATCGTTAACTCACCCTGTACATGGTAATACGGATGCCAGATAACTGAGGAATATTCCAATCTACTTCGTACAAAAGAATAATATAACTTGCTTATGATCTGGAATGACTGAAATTCATGACTGGATCTCACTAGAAAGCCGAGCGTTATCGATACTATATCATTAATGTGATTGACAAATGTGTCTGCACTCAAACGTGACTCCCAGGTTCTTAATGCAGTAAACTCTCCTTGGAAAAGCACCGGTGATCATACAGCAGAGGCATTCTATTTCTTGAAAATGACATAACATTGCACTTGGCTACGTTCAGACGCAGTTTATTTTTTAGGCACCAAGCATTTAATTTCATGAGATCCAGTTCAAAGCTCAAACAATCACCAGGATTCCGTAGGTCCAGAAATATTTTTAAATAGTCTGCATAAATTAGGCAGCTGCTATTCAACCCACATGTGATTTCGTTAATAAAAACATTAAAAAGTAAGGGACCCAGAACAAATCCTTGAAGAACACCCGATGTTACAAACAAATTACTTGATTTATAACCACGGTATCCAATATAGTGAAAGCGGTTTAATAGATAGCTTTCGAAAATCTAATAAGATTGTCATTGAAACCAAAATCAGATAATTTGAACAGTAAATCACAGTGATCAAGTTAATCAAACACTTTGGAAAAATCTGTGTAAACGACATCGACCTGAGTGCCAGAATCAATACGCTCTGAAACATACTGCGCAATAGTACAAAGATTGGTCAAGGTTAACTTTCCAGAAGTAAAATCATGTTGCTGATCGATCATAAGAGGCGCTATGTAAAAGGATATTTTCTCTGAAGAACCAGCTCAAATTCTTTTGCAAAATTACATAATATCGCTATGGGGCGATAATTTTCGACCCTGGTTCTATCATCCTTTTAAAAACCGGACAGATTTTTGATTCCTTCCATAGATCAGGAAAAATACATTTTTGAATACATAAATTAAAAATTATAGACAACGGCTCAGCAAATGTCCAAGAACAATCCCTTAGGATAAACAAAGGAATGGAATCAGGACCCCCCTGTAAATTTGGTTTTTAATTTTTTACAAGCTTTCTTAACGTCTTTAGGCATTATTTTAGATAATAAGATAGTGTAAGAATTGCAACCAGAACTAGAAGTAGGTACATAAGGAGTAGAACAAAAGAGGATACTTTGACTAATTTCGCAAATGAATTTACGATGTCAGTGGGATTAGTTACTCCCTGACCTTGATAAGACATAAGACCAGAACGAATGGGGATTCGTTTTAAATTTCGCTTCAACATTTGCAACATAAGTACTGTAGGACGTAGGAAGAAGATCTATTACAACTGTCTTAGCATTCCTGAAAGATAAATAATTACAAGTCTCATTAGGTCTTTTATATTTCCGCCATAGCAACCCTTTATTTTTTTAATAAGTGAATGACCTCCTTAATGAACCAAGGTAGCTACTTACTACACCTGAATAAAGTCTTTGGTACCATCTCATTAAGAATTACATCTATATACTGATAAATTGCCGCCACAGCTTCTTCAACAGCAAGACTCTCACGCAAACAATAACACACGGATAAAAAATTGTTTCAGTAATCCTTATACAGCCTGACCAATTAAGGCTTGCGAGCAATATTATCTCAAAAACTATAGAATCTATGATGTTAGGTTAAGATTTATTAATAAAAATGGCTAAAAAAACTCAATTCCACCGCTATAAGGCTTATTTGCTATGCTACAACTGTCTTAACAAATCGATTTTTTAAGGAAAACATACCTTTTTTAATGTTTAAAAAATTGGTATTTATAAACAAATAGAGCTGTAGCATCAATTACTACTTGTACTGTATTAGATTGCTATTTTCTTAAAGGTACTGTCTAGATTTAAATTTACCCTCTCCGTTTTCTAGCGGCTGGTCGTTATAGGCGAGCGGTTCACTCCTAAAAAGATGCTTAGAAATACAATGTACCGACCCATTTTTTTGCATTTCTAGTCCAAGAAACAGCTTTTATTAAATTTGTTATATTTTTCTGAGTAATTTTTCTTAATAAAATTTCTGAGTAGGCCGTCAATTGTTAATAACAAGGCTTGCAGAAAAAAATAAAATGAACGGAATCTATTCAGAAGTACAAAACACGTTAAAATAGACACTGAATAACGTCTATCCAAACCGTTAGATAGATAGAGGAGGACTTATTGCCTGACCTCCTCGATCTCCCGATTTAACGCCGTTGGATTTTTACTTGTGGGACACCTCAAAATCTTGGCGTATTCCACTCCAGTCGATAGTAGAGAGGAACTTCTACGAAAAATCACGTTTCATTGTTATCAAATAAGGAACACAATGCTGAGTTAATGTAGCGAGTACAGCAGTCCTCAATTCGTCGTGCTCGCGAGTATATCAGACTTCAAGGAGCGCATGCTGAATCCTCTTACAAAGTTTTTAAATAAACAGTTAGTTAACTTTTTATTGAAACTATGATGAGAGGGGAAAATTCCTCTTTTTCATATTTAACCGGCAGTGTAAATAAAATTAAGTTTTTTCGAAAACGGTTAGGATTAGCGACATGAAAGAAGAGTACTTAATTTTTGGAGAGATTTTTCACACTTTTTGGGACACCCTGTATAACCAAATTAAAAGTGATGGATTCTGTCAAAAAGAGGCAAGATGATCCAGACCACCGCTTTGAATTTTATAAATTGAGGGTATTCCTAACTCCTCGTTAATCGAGGAAACTGGTCGGAGAAATACCGCATTGCAGGCAGGACACTTATACCCAAGAATCACAAAAAATTAACGTTTGGATAGGAATAAACGGCGATCATTTGTATTTCAAATTTCGACCTTATTCTCAAATAACATGGAACCAGGATGGCATGGCCATAGGATATAGAATCAACAAGATGATGACATAGTTTTTCCTACTAGGTGAAAAGATAAAAGGGTTACTATTGAAAAGCAAGTAAAATCACCCGATCTAGATCCCATAGATTGTTTTTCGGGGTTACCTTAAAACAAAATTTTTTGTGAAGAAACAAGAAAGTATCAAGGATCGCCGACATGAATAAAATCCAAAATATACGAACATATTAAAAAATTGGATAACTTTTTTAATAGAAGCCCAACAAATCCATAAAAGATCTAAATTATGATTATTGAATATTTTATAAAGTAGTTGAAAACATACAATAATCTATTCCCATAAAAACACAATAACACCTCAAATGGAGGTCGAAAAGGCATTATTTGGATCAGTTTGGCGCCGCCGGGACATCTGGGAATGACAGTTTGGCAAAGTAATCGGCCGGAATTGTTCAGCAAGTCGAATATATTCGAATGCGGTATTTGATGGTGCGATTGCGATGCGACCAGCTGATCAAACCGAATGGTAGTTTCACTTAATTTACACCGGAATGTTTTAGTTTTGTAAAAAGGAATTTGTCTTAATTACAACCTGCAGTAAACTGTATTAATTTTTACAACAAAAAATGTATATTCCATTGGACAAAAGTAGAACAACAAATTGCTGTGTTCATTTGAATTAAAAAAAAATTATAAGCTTGTTAAGGCTGTTGAAATTATATGATAATATCTTCACAATATTGGTAATATATCACGAAATTTTGCTAAAGTTTGAATAAAATTTAAGGTGTAAAATATTTATGATTACAGTAATTGACAAAAGTTGTATTTACCTGTACGGTGTGTCTCATTTTCGACACTTTGGGGTATTGGAGTTATTATCAAAAAGAGAATTTTTAATGTACAGGCTGATTTTAAAAATCTTCGTTTTTTAGAATATCTCATATTTCCGTTATGAGTTAATTTATAGAAAAGGTAAAAACTTATTTTTATAGAGTCTGTTACGTAGAGTTCAGTGGCGCAGTCAGTTTTGTCTAACAAGATATTAACCAAACTTGTGATTTTTTAAATAGGACACCCGGTATATTATTTTAGATATTGATTATGTATAATTCAGGCTTTTGAAAAATATGTAATGTGTTTATTTTATTTTGAAAAACAAGATCAGAATTCGACATTTTCAATAATTTACTTTATTTGTAACAATAAGTCATGGCCAATTTATAAGAAACAATAGAGAGATGTCCAAAACTTCATAATTTTATCAGATTGTTATTATTCATGAAATATTTTTGTTACGTAGTTATTTTTGTTTTATTTTTTATTTATTTTGCATTTACAATGGCCGCTTATGATAATTATGAAAAGTATGATATGTTAGTATGTTTTATACAAAGCAATGAAAGTCCCCAAGAAGCTTCTGAATTATATTCCAAAAAGTAATGTATTTAATGCGTTATCATTCGAATAATTTCTCATATCTGATGATCGTTTTTGTTCATGTTAGGTTTCCAAAAAGAAGAAAACACTTTCCGGGCATATTTGCTCGTTTAAAAAAGTTATCTAGTTGAATCTTTTATTCAGCCGCGTCCCAAAACATACGTCAAAGAATATAGGGAGAGAAAAAGAATAAATGTGTTATTTTGCGCAGCAGCAATAACTTCATCATCCTGTAAAAAAAAACAAAGAATTTGGTGTAGCAAAATCTGTTGCTGAAAGAATTTTGAAAAAGTATAAATACTATTCCGGACGGCCGATCTTTGAACACACACTGTATTACTGAACACACTCTATTATTTCAAAATCTCTTTATTATCACAACTTTGTCAACTTGTTGCATCGATGAGTTCTCAAACTGTACTGTTCTCGAAAGCCGATCTGGACCCTTTATATACCCTTTTGGTCGATACCGGAAGATTTCTTAATTTTCTAGAAGGATTTCCATAATACATGGTGTAATAACACTAAGAAGAAGGAACAATCCGGTGATTTCTAGACCTCCTATCAAAGGGGTTCCATGTTAAAAATAAGGAAATAGAGTTCTCTAAAAAGTTCCAGACCTTCTTTCATAGACATCTCCTGAGGAAATTAAGAAAGGTAAAATTAATTAAATAAATTATAAACTCAAAGAAAATAAGCCTAAAACCCTACAAACTACAAACTAATACTACGAAATGTAAATCGCTATAAAGTTCATTACAATACTATCCACATAAATTTAAAATTGTGCAACATTTATACCCCGGAGATGATTAGAATAAATCCGCACCAACGAATCTTTTAGCAGATTTGTCATCTGGTCTGAAGAATGTTAGTTTTTAAGTGCGGGAATTTTTAGTCATCACAACACGACGTATTGGTCTACAGAAAATCACCTTTTATTTGTCGAAAGGGATAACAAGGGCGCTTCGGAGTTGGTGTTTCGTGTTTCATTTTAGGCCGACGCATAGCCCACAGGATATAGGAAAGGGATCTCACTGCACGTAGATACCTAGAAATCCTTGAGGAAATTATTCCAGAACTGTTGGAAAATGTTCCATTGGCCCATTTCATTTCCATTTATCTTCAACAAGACGGTTCCCCGAGCCACAACTCTGGACTGTCAAGGTTACTTCTGGACAATAACTTTCCTCAAAGACGACTAGGTACCAATGGGCCAGTGAGATGACCCCCACGATCTCCCGATCTTTCCGTTTTGGATTTTTTTTTGCGGAGTTTTCCAAACTCTTCATAATAGAACTATGATTCTTTTAAATGCAATTAGAAAAATAACAACACCGTGCCGATGTTGCATTCGAGTAAACGGCCCTCATTTTGCAAACTATCTTTAAAAAAATTTTTGGTTGTTTTTAGTTTTAGTGTTTATTTTGGTTACTTTAGTTTTATGAAATAATGTTGTTCTTGTTTCGTTGCAATTAAATTTCATTATTCTGGTTTTAGAATAACTGTGTTGTTTAAAATAAAAAATTTAATAATAACTAAGTGTTTACCATTGAAAATATACAAAAATATTAAAATTAACTTTTAAAGTATCTAGTCCTCGGTGTAATTTTATTTTCAAAATTGTGCTTTTGTTTCTTATAAATTGGCTATGGCCTATTGTTACAAATAAAGTAAATTATTGATAGTATCGAATTCTGACCTTGTTTTTGAAAATAAAATAAACACATTACACATTTTTGAAAAGCCTAAATTATAATTATTCAATATCTAAAATAATATACAGGGTGTCCTATTTAAAAAAAAATCATAAGTCTAGTTAATATTCCAAAAACTAAACTTTTTAGAAAAAACTGACTACACCACTAAACTCCATGTAAAAAACTCTATAAAAATCAGTTCAAAACCACCCTGTAGATTAAAAACTAAGAGAGTCATGACAAATTTGACATTTTAATCTTTCGTTTCGTCAAGAAGTAGGAGATTAAAGTGAAAACCGCAACACTATATCTTTCATAATAACTCCCTAAAACTGTGAAAAATGATACACTCACTTTATTTTACATATTACATAAAACATTAGACTTTTAAGAATCACAGAAACTAGAAGTATTACGTAAATACTTAATAGTATAACAATTATTATTTATTAGTGAGGAAATCAAATTTTAAACAGTATTTTCGGGAATATTTATTCAAGCTTCTTTGATTTTTTTAATAACAAATAATAGCGACTGTGACATTTCAAAAGAGCAGGCAGGCTTTCACTCATAATAGAGAACAAGTGAACAGTTCCTTATAATAAAAGTCCTTCCTGAAAAATGTATATATGAATATAATAAACCCCTCATGCTTATATTTGTAGATTTCAAAGAGGCGTTCGATTCAATTCATCAAGACCAACTTTGAGAAGCTTTCTCTAAAAGCAAGATTGACCACAGATATTTTGAAACAATTAAGTTTATAATTGAGAACTCTACAGCACATGTCAACATTTTGACAAAGGAATGCAAGAATAAATTCAAAATTGGCAGAAGAGTATGTCACAGAGATACGCTCTCTCATAAGATATTTGTAACCCATCTTATAATAAACTGGGAATCGATGAAAATTACCATTAAAGGTAAAAAACTAACCATCTTTGTTTTGCTGATGATATTGCTCTAATAACAATGTGCAGGATGCTTAGATTATGTTGCATTTAGACTCAAATTTAATAAGTCTTCAACCCAGTTCTTGATAAACTTAGTATTAAATGATTATAAAACTAAGCCAAGAAAGAATCGAATAAGTACAAGTGTATAAATACTTATTTTACAACATCTCGATAAGTCAAAACAATGAATACAGGAAATTCAACAGAGACTAAGCCTATCTGGAACGGTTTTCGGTTAATTCAGACAAACATTTAAATCTAATTTTCCAAAATATTTGAAAAGGAAGCTATTCGATATATGTGTACTTTCTGTACTAACTAGAAAAATATCGGTAGTAGCACCTGATTTAAACAAAAACACACAAAATGGAGTAAACAGGAGACACTTGTAAATATAAATAATTATAACCACTCTATATACCAGTATTTATGTGGTATAATTCCTAAGTTATTAAAACTATTCATTTCCCTTAACCTATTTTTAACAAATATTGTTTTAAATAATCTGTAAACTGAATTTGACTTTAATGATATTAATTGCCACTTACCACCTGATAGCTTCACTTTTCGGAACATGCTGTACTCACCTGCAAAAAAAAATAAATTAAGTGATTATTGTAGAACTCCTACTAATAGTTGATTAAATATATTTTTTTAACAACAATAAGTAGTTCTGAATAAGTATGTATGATTCTTGTGAAAGATGTCTTTTCAATGTCCACTCCAGGAAATCAAGTATTTTTTAAATATATATTTTATTATACATTATGGTTCGAAACACTGAAGATAAACAAACTTTTTTTTAAATAAAATGCCTATACTAACAGTACCTTTTGTAATTTCATCAATAATTTAAATTATTGCAGAATGGTTTTGGACTCTAAATTTAGTAGTTAAGAAGAAAAATTATGTTCAATGGAAAGGAAGATCCTTAATCCAAATATGTTCAAAACATATTGAAGGACCTAATAATTCCATGAAAAATCATAAACCTCTAATTAATATTAGAATGTCCTTGTGATTTAATATATTTAATTACTGAACATATTCTTTAACAAAATTAAATTTTTATAATTTGCAAGCCAATTTATTTTTATTGTTATATTTATTTTAAAGTTTCATGTAATAAAAAAGTGAACAGTTTTCCTAGATTTAGCAGTCAAAATAAAGAAAACCTGGTTTGGCCAAAATCACTTTCTAACATAGAATATGAGTTAAAAATGGATATTTGTGCACACGCTCTTATTATTGCACTCATAGTTGGTTGCAAGTTGAGATGAAAACTGGGCCGAGATTCTGTAACGAACATAAGGAAAAGATCGCCTTTATTTCTAATAACTCAACTTTCTTAATCTGTAAAATAGATGGATTGTCATCGGTGGAACGGAATAACGCCCGAATTTAAGAGAGATATAAAAAGAAATCTATGTCTTCTTTGACACCTTTTCTAACAAACACAACCTTAAAATTGAGCCTTTCCTGTTTATTATTTTTATTTATAATTGTTTGTTATATCCGCAAAAAGCAATTACGATACTGAGAAAAAATAGAAAATTTATAATCAAACAGAATAAAGTCCTGGTACATTTCCATTTAGCCACCATAGTGAGTGCTACAGCAAGTTTATCAAATTTATATTAAATTCAATGAAAATTGGGTCAAAAATATCGAAAAATTGGCATTAGTAAATGCATAAGATATTTATGTTATGAAATGTATCCAACAATCAAACTATTAACTGGTTGTGGCACCTGTACCCAGGGGCGGATCCAGCCTCTGTCTTTGGGGGGGGGGGGGGGGCGGTGATATCACAAAAGTACAGTATGGCAAGAAAAATAAGTTGTCAACGGGGAGGGGGGGGGGGTGCAAGCAGCATACTCATTCCTAATATAAAAGGCAGAATGGGTTCTATTTTCCTGAACTCAAAGCTTTTGGGAGGGGGGGGGAGCGATCGCAAGCATACAGACTCCTATACTCTATTCAAGAACTAGAGAGAGTAATAAAACTGTTACCGAAACCTCTAACGTACCTGCTCCAGTGCCGCAGGTAACTGAGAACTGCCGTAAATCTAATTATATTTCATTATATTTAAATATATTTTATAAATTTACTGCAACATAGAATTTCTGACAGTTTAATTTAATTTCTGTCAGTGAGCAAAGTACAACTTACAGTTTTTTCTTAGTGATTTATCTTGTTTGAGCTTGTTTTTATATATTATTTGAGATTAGTGAGATACCCAAAAGATATGGCTTTCACCTCTGTATTTATTCCAAAATCGTTAAACCAGGGCATTTATTCCTCAACGAAAAACTTATTACGATGAATGTTTATGATGCCTTAAGATATCAATATCTAGATAATAATGTTAAAAGCTCTGTTGAGAAAAGTTTCAACATGACAGGAGTTGGAAAATCTACTATGTACCGAACACTGAAGGAGAAAAAACGACTAGAATTGTTAGTACTCCCAAGCCACATTCAATCACAGGCAAACGAAAAACCTCGTTGGAAGAGGAGATGAAAACTGCAATTAAAGGGGTTGTATATACATTTTATTATGAGAAGCAGATTCCAACCATCGACAAAATTCTAAATAAAATCAATGAAGATCGCGATTTACCTGAAATTAAAAGAACTGATCTCTGGAAATTGCTCAGAGAACTTAATTTTTGCTGGGAAAAACCAGATAGAAAATCTGTTCTTATAAATCGTCCGGAAACTGTCCTTTGGAGACCTAAATATCTCCCTCAAGTAAAAGGTAGAGTTGCTAGAAATAACACAATTAATAAAATTAGTAATTTAACTAAACTTTTGAAAGATTTTTTTGAATGAAGTTCCTGCGGAAAATTGGGAAAAATCCATATAATAAAAGAATAAAACAAAATGTGAGAACTCGATCTCATAATCGGTGAGATAGAGGAACCAATTATAATTAATTTTAGCGAAGATAGTTTCACTGACTTTGATTAGGAATTAGATAAGTAATGTTTACTAGTGTAAACACAATTTATTATTTAAATTTTTGTTTTTGTTGTATTTTATTGTTTAATGTTGTTTATATGTTTTTTTTTATTTTTTTATATATTTTTATTTTAGTGTGTCCCACTCTTTAATTTTATATATATTTAATTCTAATTAGCCGTAATTTTTTTTTTAATTTTATTATTGTATTTGTGTCTTTTTCTTAAGCATGTAGAATTAACACGTTTATCTTATTTTATTGGGGCTATCGTATTTTCATATATAAAAGTAAATTAAATTAAGATATCAGTACAATAGAAATAAAAATAAGTAGGTCTAATTTTAATTATTTAATAAAAAAAAAGTAATTACATTTGAATCCCTTTTTAGTGTTTAATTGTAATTCTGCAGATGGTCTAAGAAATAAATAAACTGAAACGTCAAATACCCTAAAAATATTTTTAATTAATAATAAAATGACCGATAGCCCCAAAAATATTTTATTATTATATGGACGAATTTATTTTTTTATATATGTTTAACTTTTTGTATTTTTGACAATGGATATTTTGTAAGTATTTAAATTATAACTTAGAATTTTTTGAGAGAATAATCCTACGTTTTAGTCAATTATTATAGACTGGTATTTTTGATTATAAAATTTTTAACTCATTCCTATGAAAAATATATGTGTCTAACAAATTTTGCTAAAAACACTGGACTAAAAAACACAGGTAGTTTGCGAAGAGAAAAAGGGTAAAAAATGATTTATTACTCTCTCTAGTTCTTGAATAAACTATAGTATAAGAGGAAAAATCGGGTCCATTTTCCTAAACTCAAAGCTCTTGGGGGGGGGGGGGGGGGCGATCGCCCCCACCGCCCCCCCCCTTGGTTCCGCGCCTGCCTGTACCACTATCAAATTAAGACAATTGATGCTTGGACAACTGTTGTAAGAGATACTACACCTGTTTTTTATAAACCACATATATAACTTCTTCAATTTTATTCACAGTAAGTCTCAACTATTTCTAAATAATTTGTCTGGAATTTTTTGTAAGCATTATAAATATATTACTAAGATATATAGAGTAAACATTTTAAAAACTCAATATGCCCAGTAACTAAAAACAGCTCTGAAATATATATAAATGTACCCATTTTGTTTTGTCTTTTTTGTCTAACTTGAATGTAGTTGTAATAAATATGACATAATGTACATTTTTGTTGACGAAATAAAACAATATATACAATTTTTATTTTTATTTAAGATATGTAAAAGAAAGAATATTATTTTTTTGTTATATAAAACATTTGTAAATAAAAAAATTTTGTATCCAGTTTTAGTAGCTAACAAATATTTATTATTTTATTGTAACATTTTCTATCCTACAAATTTTTGTATTTATAAACGAAAATTCTGATTCCAAATTTTATGTCATTAAAAGCCTAAATATATAAATTAAGTAGGATAAAAACATTTTTCATGTAAGTAGTTTTCGATTATTAACATTATTAATAACATATTTTGTTTATATTTACAATGATTATATATTATTATTAGTTTATATAAATTCCCTATTCACACAAATATTGATAACCAAAATGTATAATAAATTTCTACGCAGTATTACTATTATGTGTACAATTAAAACCGGACAACCACAACATATAAATTATTTTACCAAATAATATTTCAAGCCTACATAAAAATAATGTAAAAATTATTTCAACATAGCTCATTTCTCAATAAATGTGTAGAAGTTTAATTGATCACTAATATCGTCCTTTTAAAAATCCCCCTTCTGGGTTCAAGGACTTTGACGAATGAAGATACGTAATCAATAGTGGTGGGGCTAGCTTGAATTACTCAGTAGCCAAAAGTTTCTTTGACCTGCAACAAATTATTTTTTGTTCGCTACATCTATTATGTACTTCTAATTAAAAAAAATGTGATAAATTAAGATATTTCCGTATAATATATAAAACAATAAGAAATATGTTTCTAGATAGGTATCCAAAAAGATCGTGAACCGACAAGCTTATAAAGGCTGTTTTTTTATAAAGGTATAGAACTTTAAGTTGGCAACGCTTTTTTAACTGGCGGCCATTTTGTAAGCTGTCAAGTGATTTATGTTTAGTTTGGTTTGGCATTTCAACATGAATAGACTGACGCCTGAACAATGCTTCCAAATTGGGCAAATTTATTTTGAAAATCATGGTTCTGTTCGAAATACGTACGCGCACTAGGTCCATTTTACGGTCAACATAATCGTCCATCAGAGCAATTAATTCGATTAACTATGGAACGTTTTCGAACCACGTTTACTCTAAATGATAATACGCATCCACAGAGACGTCGTACAGTGCGTACAGAAGAAGTCATTGCTGCTGTAGAGCGTAGCGTAGAGGAAGACCCGAATCAGTCTATCCGCTATCGTGCACAGGAATTGGATATGTGTCCATTCACTTTATGGAAGATTTTGCGGAAAGATCTTGGTTTGCGTGCTTACAAAATCCAACTCATGCAAGAATTGAAGCCACACGATCACCTAGCAAGGCGTAGATTCGGTGAATGGGCCCAAAACAAGATTGCCGTTGATCCCGATTTTCATAAGCGAATTTTGTTTAGCGATGAAGCTCACTTTTGTTTGAATGGATACGTCAATAAACAAAACGGCCGTATTTGGAGTGATGATAATCCTCAAGTGTATGTTGAGACACCGTTACATCCAGAAAAACTGACTCTTTAGTGTGCTTTATGGGCTGGTGGAATCATTGGTCCGTACTTCTTTAAAAACGATGCTGGTCAGAACGTTACAGTTAATGGTGACCGCTATAGAGCCATGATTACTGACTTTTTCGTTCATCAATTGAACAACCATGATGTGCAGGAGCTGTGGTTTCAACAAGACGGCGCAACATGTCAAACAGCTCGTGCCACAATTGATTTATTGAAGGAAACGTTTGGTAACCGCATAGTTTCACGTTTTGGACCCGTGAATTGGCCTCCAAGATCGTGCGACTTAACGCCGCTAGACTATTTTCTGTGGGAATATGTGAAGTCGCTAGTCTACGCCGATAAGCCTGAAACGATTGATCACTTGGAGGACAACATTCGCCGCGTTATTGCCGATATACGGCCACAAATGTTGGAAAAAGTCATCGAAAATTGGACCTCCAGATTAGACTACGTCCGAGCCAGCCGTGGCGGTCATATGCCAGAAGTCATATTTAAATTATAATGCCAGAAGGTTATCTTGCGAATAAAGTAAATTTCATGTCAATTTAAAAAATTCATCTTTGTTTTATTCCATTTAAAAGTTCTATACCTCTATAAAAAACACCCTTTATTTCTACTCTATTTACTTCTGTCAAGCTGTTCTCAAGAAATGATCTAATTTCAGATTATTTCTTAAAAGAAAAAAAAACGGATGATGACCCAGGAAATCTTACATCAATATGTAAGATTTCGAAGTTGTGGTTGCATATAATTTACACATTCTCAGACTGCGACTCTATTCTATTGCGGTAATTATCTTCTGTGGTTAATGCAATAATGAAGTTATTGTAAAATTCTTCCATAATTTTTGAAAAACCTGCTTATTCCATGACACCTACTTATGTTCCCTATTTTCTTATTTATCTCATAGGAGTTATATTTCTGTAAAACTTTCAGTAAAAAATAAATAAACCTATTTTTCTGCCGTGTTTGAACAGTTGCCTATAGTTATTCTCCTTACAAGTAGAACAAAGAAAAGAAAGTGCAATCAGTTTATTTCCTGCCAATACAACTTAGTTTCTCTCTTTATACGCGTTTGAACCACCCTAAGGTCCCGTTAGTAGAGGTGTATCGAATAGAGAGCAATATTCCGTATTTAAATAGTTTGTTATATATGTAATTCTCCTTTCAGGCAGAGAATCTGAAAAATATATATACAAACAGTTTATTTCCTGCAAATATCGCTCTGGTCCTCTCTCCATACGCGTTTCGATCACCTCATGATCTCGTCAGTGGAGGTGTATCGGACCGAGAGCAACATTCGCAGGAAATAATTGATATATGAACCATAAATTTCAAGGTATGTCGGCAGGATATTACATCTGCCATCTACCAACTTCGATGTCAGACTGAAAAATATCGCCAGTCGAACGACATCTATGAATCAACGGAGTAACGTGAAATTTTTAAAAAATCAAAATTTCAGTAAGAAAATAAAGAAATCTTTCTGACGTATTTAAATAGTTTGTTATATATGTAATTCTCCTTTCAGACAGAGAATATGAAAAATATATGTACAAACAGTTTATTTCCTGCAAATATCGCTCTAGTCCTCTCTCCATACTCCGTTGATTCATAGATGTCGTTCGACTGGCGATATTTTTCAGTCTGACATCCAAGTTGGTAGATGGCAGGTGTAATATCCTGCCGACATACCTTGAAATTTATGGTTCATATATCAGTTATTTCCTGCTAATGTTGCTCTCGGTCCGATACAGGTCCACTGACGAGATCATGAGGTGATCGAAACGCGTATGGAGAGAGGACCAGAGAAATATTTACAGGAAATAAACTGTTTGTACATATATTTTTCATATTCTCTGCCTGAAAGGAAAATTACATGTATAACAATATTCAAATGCTTACCGTAACGAATTCCTCGATAATTTAAAAAGAATCATATTTTCTCCAGTTTTTAACGTGCAATAACGGCACAAGTAATTTTCCATACTATTTTTAACAAGAATATTTTATATGTAACATTTTTACATAAAAAATATAAAATATGAACAGAAAGCCTTACTAGGAAATGTACATATTAAAGTTGAGTTCCGTCCAATAGAAATACGCATAGAAATTTGCTTTTGGCGACAACGCCTTTCGTCGCTTCTAGTTAAAATGACGTCATCTGTGGTTGCATTCTTCTTACCTTTATGAATTTCTTCCAGTGTAAAACGCAATAACCTTTGACTATGATAACACCTAGAATACGATTCATCCGGTTCATTTGTATTATGATTGCTTGACAGTACTTTAGCGGTAGACCGCAGATTTTTTTTTTAAACATCATCTCAACTTGAAATAACTTTTTAAAATAATCGAACGCTTATACAGAGATATCTATTTTCAATTTAAAATTCGATCTTCAGTTTCCGAATTTAGATAGCAATTCCGGGCGTTTGTGCCCGTCGTAATACCCAATAGTAATTTTGTTTAGGCTATTCAAACCAATAACGTTTGCTTAAAGCCAAACAAAATTTGACCGCAATTTATGAAATCCTTACTATTGAGTGGTCTACCCAAAAACCTGGGACCATGCGGAGGGAGTATTTTGGGTCAAAAGCAGATTCTAATATTAATATTTAATTTAGGTTATAAATAGATATCCTTGTGAGGATGTTTTTGAAGTAAACAATACACAGTTTATTGGCATATATTTACTTAGGACACTTTATTTAATTCACCAAAGAACGTTTTAAACATGTTAATGATTTTTAAAAAAACTTCGGCAATTTTGGAGACATCGATAAAAAACAGCTGCGGATTCGGAAGTTACTCACACATTTTTCATCACATGAGTTACAATTCTAAAATTTTGCAGTAAGATATAATAAAACAATATATTGCAATCAACTGTACATGTGTGCATATCGGAATCGATAATATGGTCTAAGGCCAAAAACAGAAAAATCTTCCTGTTGGTAACGTAACAGGTTTTTAATGTAAAAAAGTGTAAAAACTAACAAAGGATTAAAACCTTACAGATTATTTAGTTTTAAAATTTTTATTGGCATTGAACGCATGCACTTTTTCAACTAACATAATTTGCAAGTTGCGGATGCCGGTATCATAATTAAAACATAATAATTATTTCTGTGGGCAACAAAGCCTATACTTACAAAACGTGTCAACCAAAAAATACAAACCATATTTCAATGCCGGATGCTGCATGTGATCGACCAGGAACCTATCGTTATAAGGGTAAGTCTGGAAAAAAATAGTGCCCTCGCATTCGCAACAGAATGGATCAAGCAAGGATAACCAATCAAAGATATTGCTTAAGTTTACGTAATAACATTAAATAAAAACTTATAAAAGGAAAACGAAAACTTCTAATTATTCAAAATGTCGTAATATTGTGTTGTGGAACTTAACATCTTACCACCGCTTTCCGGCAAAACTGGACTTAAATAGAAGTCCAAGTTTGTGGAGAGTACAAGGATGTCTGGGAGAGATACCGGTGGATCCCACTAATGAGTTTACCACCGGTATCGGGGCGAAACATCCATACATTTTAGGTGGTCGCAAATTAGATTATATGTCTTCAACATCAGAGACATGATTGCAACATGGCGCCCGAGCAGGGACGACGCGACGGAAGGCCGTCGAGTCTTGACTTTGTGCTAAAGCCGGTACCCTACTTTGGAAAGACCACCTAGAATGTCCGTTCCACTTCCTTTTCAGGCTTGTGCTTTCTAATGGCTTGGACTGTCCGACAGTTAAATCCGGAAAGCAAATGCCTTAGAGGGGGGGGGGACATGTGAAACTTAACATCTTACCACCGCTTTCCGGCAAAACTGGACTTAAATAGAGGTCCAAGTTTGTGGAGAGTACAAGGATGTCTGGGAAAGATACCGGTGGATACCACTGATGAGTCCACCACCGGTATCGGGACGAAATATCCCTTCATTTTAGGTGGTCGCAAATTAGATTGTGATTATATGTCTTCAACGTCAGAGACATAATTGCAACAATTAATATGCGAGAACACGAATATGCTACAGTTTCTCTGCCTCAGTCAATTACCTGGGAATACGATAAACAGTTTCATCCTCCTCCAATCACTATCTGCATGCTGGGTCACTCGTGATGCTGTCAGCAAAGCTATTACGATTCACAGTTTTTTCCACCTCATGCCAGAGGCTTCGCTTCACTATCAATAGTAATGGAACAGGTATATTAGGATCCTGTGCCATAGGGTTAAGTCAAACGAGCCGCTTCTTTGTTTTCACCAATACCCGAGCAACCCGGGATCCCTATGGGTCTGCAGCCGTGATATATTATCAAGTACATCCTTGAACACGGTCATTAAGCTACGATAGTGCCAATATTGCAGTCCTATTGTCCATGTATATGTCAATAGTCTTATTTTATGTCCCTCTCATACAAATGCCCACATTACAGAATAACATAAATTTTTGCTTAAATGACCATTGTGTGTTGTTCAAAGAGTAAAACTCTTTGATTTCCGTGCTTCTAAAACTCCAGCTCTAGCTCTTTGAACCTATTGAGATTCGTCTGTATAACATCAGAATCAATTTTTCGGAAAAGCTTACTCTTTCTTCCAATCATCTCTGGTAAAATAGTGATTGGGTTCTAAAACCGTTGGACATCTTTGCATAACGCTCCCTCAGCTACACGGATAGCCACCAGTTCCTGCTCTGAAATGCCTGAAGCAAATGAAATGGTAAACAGTTTTATAGGCCTCATTTTCTATGACTAAGTGGAGAAAGCTTAATTAGAAACTCCAGTGCGCTAGAGGAGGCAGTCCTTATTACATCATTCCTACACAAGCAACTGTATGAGCCTTGTCAAAGCCAGTGTTTGCGCTTGGCTATAGAAGGCCGTCCTACAATTGTGGCGTATGTAATGATAAATGGATCATTACTTGCACCCAAAGGCTCGCTTACAACACCAGAAAGCATATATGGCGTTCTTGAGGCGAGCGTTAATATGATCAATCCAGCTCAGTCGTAAGTCCAAAATTACTCCCAGATATTTAACAGTTCTCTTGAAGGTCCTTCCCGATGGCATAATTATAGGTAGTATTCCCTTTTTTTTTTTGTTTTGTAAAGGGTAGAATCTCGGCCGTGTTCCGACCCCTCCATCAGGCACTATCGTTCAGCGATTCAGAGAGCTCGCATCCTCCATGTCCGAGATGTCACGACTAGGGTACAGAAAGACCAGGTAGTTGGCATGTGCCTTTGTATATAAACCAACTTTGTTGGCTCATTTAACAGGCAACAAGGCCCACAGCAAAGGTGATAAGACCCCCTGCGGATAGGCCCTACTTGACAGTGCATTAACAGTTACACTTTTAAGCTCAGTATGTATTAGTTCCTGCGATAACAGCCGTCCTTTGTCGAATCATAGCTTCATTGTAGAGCATTGCATATCGAATTCTGAGATATGTTGTCTAACGTCTCCTCTATGCCGAGTAAGGTAATTCCACAGTGCCTTTTCAACTCTTGTAATGAGTCAATGATGTACAATGTCTGTGAATTTTCCTGCTGGATAAGTAATTGTAAGGGATGTAAAAAGCTATGCACTATTACTTCCTCATTCTTGTGTCACTTCATCAATCTTTTCAATGTCTTTAGTAAAAAACTAGTCAGGGTAATAGGATGGAATGACCCTACCGAATTTACGATATTTTCCTTCCATTTACCTGTCCTATAAATATAGATATAAACTGTTTCTTATTTTTAAGTTATGTGTATGCCACTTGTAGATCATTTTAATGTACCACAAAGAGTAAACTTTTTCAAAATTTGTCAAATACATGTCTGTTTTTTTTTTAACTGAGAGTGTTGGAAATTCCCAGTATATTTTCGGCAATATTTAAATCCGTCAAGCTAGTCGAACAACATATGATAATGTTCCAGAATTCCAGAATAGAAAGTCAAAAATTGAAATTTTTTAATATCGCCGTCACTGAACGCAAAGCACGACAACTTGCTTATATTTACACAAACAAATCGATATTCAATCACATAAACGTATGCCATTTTGTCAGGTCTCTCAGTACATGTAGGTAATCAAATAAAAGCGACATCTAGTCCTTTATTTGTTTTGCTCGATGATGTTTATAAAAGAAACTTACACGGTTCTTTTTAAAACATGCAGTATACAAACAAAAAGAAAATTCCAGATTTTTTTACCAATTATTTTTTTATATTTTACATTGGTCATTTACGAAAAGTTCTGTTTTATAACTGCATAGCGACAAAAATTTGTAGTCGTACAATTCCACTAGAAAACAGCCTAAATATATCTAAAATAAAATCGACTGTATAAATATCTTACTATTTTTGGTGTGCTAAAACCGAAGCTAAACTTATCTTCTCTACATGTGATGTCATATATATATATATATATATATATATATATATATATATATATATATATATATATATATATACATAGTGTAACAAGAAAAGAACTACTCGCCATAATATAGACATTAAACCACTTTTATAAATATCATATGCCCAAAAATTTCTCCTGCAAACAGACCACGCATCATTAAAATGGCTTTTACAATTTAAAAATCCTGAAGGCCAAATAGCACGATGATTACAACGTTTGCAAGAGTACGACTTTAAAATTGGACATAGAAAAGGCTTGAACTACAAAAATGCAGACTCCAGAAGAATGCAAGCACTGTAACAGACACGAAGAGAGAAAATCCTGACGATTTCTATTGCCGAAAGACCCAACTACAATGCTCTTTGGATTGGGATCCCAAAATCATCTCCAAAGAACAACAAAAACATTCAGATCTTAACCTTATAATTAAATTAAAGAATAATCAATTATCAAGTCAAATCGACCCACTTTTCAAGAAATCTCATCAAAATCTCAAAAACTGAAAGGTTACTGGGCCTTATGGGATTCCTTGATTATGCACGATGGTCTTTTAAAAAGAATTTGGGAGAGTTCTGATAGCAAATACTATATATACCACATTATTTTACCCACCTAAAGGATTCCAGAAGTATTGCAAGCTTTACATAATGGTGTAGGTGACGGACACTTAGGGGTTATGAAAACTCTTGAAAAATTTGAGAGAAGTTCTATTGACTGGGGAGCCGCGCAGATGTAAAAGATTTGTGCAAAACCTGTACTGATTGTGCTGCCAGTAAAAGACCAAGGACCCGTAGTCATGGTAAAATGAAGCAGTGCAATGCAGGAGTACCTTTTGAAAGAATTGCAATAGACATAGCAGGACCATTTCCTATTAGTAAATCCAGAAATCGCTATATTTTGGTAGCTACGGATTACTTTAGTAAATGGCCAGAAGTCTATGTGGTAACGAATCAAGAAGCCCCCGCCGTTGCTGAAGTATTGTTTGAACAGTGGATTTGTAGATATGGGATGCCAGGAGAGATACACCCTAATCAAGGCAGAAACTTTGAATCTGACGTTTTTACGAACCTTTGCAAGCTTCTAAAAATCAACAAGACTAAAACAACGCCCCTAAATCCACAGTCAGATGGAATGGTTGAGAGATTTAACAGAACGCTGGAGAATTACATCAGAATACAAGTAAATGAACAAAAAAAATGACTGTGATAAATGCAATCAACCATTTTTACTAGCATATGATTCAGTTATTCACCAAATCACTGGAAAAATACCTGCTAGCATAATTTTTTGAAAAGAATTACGTCTTCCAGTCCATTTGCTAACCGGACGTCCACCCGATTCTGAAGCAACTTGGGAAGACTACACGATCCAACTCAGTAAGCAGCTTCAGGTCTTACACGAAGAAGTCCGTCATAATTTCGAAATAGAAAGCGACAAAGTGAAGACCCGCTATGACCTCAAAGCCATTACTGGTGGATTCATGGTTGGTGAAAAAGTTTGGTTGTACAATCCGAAAAGAACCAAAGAGCGTTCATCAAAGCTCCAAAAGTTATTGAAGGTGCGTACAATGTAGTGACCCGACTAAACAATCTGGTATACCAAATTCATAAAAGCCCTTATATGAAGATGAAAGTCGAGCATTTTGACATATTGGCCCATTATCAAGATCAAGAAGGTTGATCGAGACAATCAAGACTTGGAAGGGTACAATGTAACGAACTTTATAGCGTTTTACATTTCATAATATTAATTTATGTTTTCAGTTTGTGGGGTTTTAGGTATATTTTCTACGAATTCATAATTTATTTATTTAATTTTACCTTTGCTAATTTTCTCAGAGGACGTCTATGAAAAAATGTCTTGAACTTTTTAGAAAGCTCTATTTCCTAATTTTTAACATGGAACGCCTATGATAGAAGGTCTAGAAATCGCCGGATTATTCTTTTTTCTTATTTATATTACACGATGTAGTATGGAACACCTTTTACAAAATTAGGGAATCTTCCGGTATCGACCAAAACGGTATATAACGGGTCCAGATCGGCTTTTGGGGACAGTACAGTTTGAGAGCTTATCGACGCAACATGAATTAGTTTGACAAGTATCAAAAGTAAAGTTGACAATAAAAATCTTTTAAAATAATAGAGTGTGATGACTTTGTAAGTATTATCGTCCAAGAGATGTTTTATTTTTTCAGTATATTTGTCCTTACCCACAACAACAGCTGCATTTTTTTTATCAGC